>JANAVB010019600.1:3536863-3774363 GCA_029216955.1 Iris pallida | reverse complement strand
AGTTTCTCTCTTTCTTTTCATGCTTATTTCTTACAGCATTTCACGTATCTTATTCTATCGCATGTTTTATATTTCTGTCATGATATGAATTGCGTGAGATGTATTATGTTTGTTCTCGTCCTGATTGGACTGTTGAAAATATTACAGGTGATGAGGAGGAGTTCCTACCTATTATGGCACTGATTTACATGACACCGGTGACTTGGACCCTAAGGAGGATCAACAGTTACTGAGGACTTGCCCATTGTCTAGTTTAGATTCTAGACTAGTTATCTTATTTAGATGTTTTGTCTTTGAGATGTACTTCAGATTTTGGATTTTGATGCTGTTTAAACATCCAAACTTATTAACTTTCAGTTGTAGTTCTCTGTTGAGATTTTATCCATCTTTTATCTCTTATTCTATCTTAGATTTTGTGATTGAGTTGTACTTTATATGTTGTCCTTCTTTAGGAGAGTATATCATTGTACATGTACAGTTATATTATTAGATGTTGTGACCTAGGACAGCATTCTACCGCCGACACTGCGGCATAGGCTAGACATACCCACTTCTCGTGCCCTTATACTGGGTACGGGTCGTGACAGCACGCCAGACATCCTAGATGCCTGAGAACTCATTAAGGCTTCCAAGCCATCCTTCCACAGGACTTTATTCTTTGTAAGAACAAAACAGTAGACAATAGGTTCTGGGTTCTTAACCCGCAATATCCCAAAGGATTTGTCCACTGTTCCTTATATTCTTCCAGTCAATGGTCCTTCCTTGAACTAAAAGTTAGATGCCTAGTAGATTTCTCTTTGAACTTATAGCATAAAACTTTATAGTATAATTGTAAAGACATAATATCAAAGTGTCTTCAAGCTCATCTTACCTATTGTGTCTTCAACCAGCTGGTGCTTGAGACCTTTGGTGAATGGATCTGCCAGATTCTCCTGACTCGAACATCCACTACGACAATGACTCCTCTTTTAATAAGATTATTTATCGTCCTGTGCCTTAGATGCACAGTCCTTTCTTGCCATTGAAGAGGTCATTCGATGCCACTGCTGAAGTCGCCTAGTTGTCGCAGTATATTGGTACGTCGGTAAATGTGTAACAACATTGGAAGATAATACATGAGCTCCCGAAACTATTCTGCTTCATATGCTGCAGCCGCCAGTGCATAGAACTCAGACTCCATAGAAGAGTGAGACAACATAATCTGCTTCTTCGATTTCTACGATATAGCAGCTCCACCCATGGAAAAAACTATCCTCCTATGGACCTCTCACTTTCTACTTCTGAGCACCAGCTCGCATCGCTGAAGCCTTCCACTACTTTTGGATTTACGTAGTAGTATAGTACATACTCCGAGTCCTTTTGAGGTATCTCAATCCTTTTATAGCTTCCAGTTCTCCACACTTGGATTACTCATGAACCGACTCAGCATCCCTAGACAAAAGCTATGTCAGGTGTGGCAGTAGTCGCATACATCAAACTCCCGATGATGCTTGAATACTCCAGTTGCCTGACGCTTTCCCTTGGATTTGGCTTCAGCTTCTTGTCACAACTATAAGGCGTATCGATTCCTGAAAGATCCTGATACCCATAGCATATGAGAATCTTCTCAATATAATGAGACTGTGACAATGCCACTCCAGTTTTCGTCTGGATGATCTTTATCCCCAGGATAACATCAGCTTCTCCTAAGTCCTTCATGTTGAACTTAGATGAGGGAAACTTTTTTTTGTCTCAGTGACACTTGCTAGATCTGTACCCAAGATCAGCATGTCGTCCACATACAGACAAACGATAACTCCTCTCCTATCAGCAAACTTTGTGTACACACACTTGTCCGTCTTTTGACCCTGTAGCCGTTTGATCTTATGACTTTATCAAACTTCTCATGCCACATCTTGGGAGCTTGCTTCAGACCATACAGAGATTTCACCAACTTGTAGACTTTATCTTCGAGGCCCTTGATGACGAATCCTTCTGGCTGTTACATGTAAATCTTTTTGGTCAATTCCATTCAGGAAAGCGATCTTAACATCCATCTGATGGGTTACCAGCTTGTGAATTGTGCTCAGCGTAATCAACATCCTGATGGTCATCATCTGAGCTACTGGAGCATATGTGTCAAAATAATCAATCCCATGCTTCTAAAAAAATCCTTGGCAACTAACCCTGTCTTGAACTTGTCAATAGTTCCATCGGCCTTCATCTTCTTCTTGAAGATCCACTAACATCCGATTGGTTTTGCCCCTTTAGGCAGATCAACCAATACCCACGTGTTTTTGGAGGTTATTAGTGTACTCATCATTTATAGGCTCCTGCCAAAGATAGCATCTCTGGTCTTTATCACCTCAGTATAGGTAAGCAGATCTGCTTCCACATGATAGGTGACAAAATTCTTTCGGAAGTCCTTATGTCTCCTAACTCGCTTAGATACAGGTTCTGCGAGTTCTGGTTCAATAGTTGTTCTTTCAGCAATAACATCTTCTTAGACTACCACTTCGTAAGGAACTTGAGCCTCCTGCGCACTCACATTGTTCTCGAAATATCCACGAGAACAATATTCTTGTGCCTTACAATCTTATTTAAAGAATTTTGTGTACGAGATTCAATGATATGATTTGACTCAATATCAAGGAGCCTCCGAGCATCACTTTGTCAGCATAACCTAGGAATATAGTCTTCGTAGTCCTTGTTCCCAGCTTCTGAACCTTCAAATCCAGAAGCTTCATGTACGCCAGACACCCTACACTCGAATGACATTCAAGTTGGGTCTGACCTTGAACCAGAGTTCCTGAGGAGTGACTTCCAAAGTAGCATGCGGCACTCTGTTCAATATGAACATAGCTGTAAGCACTGCTTCACCCCAGAAGCAATTTGGAAGACTAACAATCAACAATATTTAGTTCATCATCTTTGTTAATGTTATGTTATTCTTTTTGTGACACCATTTGATTGAGAGGAGTATGGAGCAGTTGTCTCGTTGATGATTGCATCTTCTCTGCAGAACAATGTGAATTCATGAGACCTATACTCTCCACCTTGATCACTTCTGAGTCTCTTAAGTTTTTGTTTTTTGTCGGTTTACGCTCGGCTTCAGCCTTGAAGTCCTTGAACTTCTCAAATGCTTCATCTTTAGACTTGAGCAGATAAACGAATGCGTACTTTGAGAAGTCATTGATAAAAGTAATAAAATACTTCATCCCGGCCCTTGTGGGAACTATTTGAAGTCACAGATATCTGAGTGCACCAACTCCAGAAGATCTGTACTTCGGTTTACCCGCTTGAACGGTTTCCTTGTGATCTTTGTTTGTGCATAGACCTCACACTTCTCCAACTCCTTACCCCCACATTTGGAGATTAGCCCTAGACTAGAGTACATCTTTTTTTACAATGAACATGTCCTAGTCTATTATGCCACAACTCAAGAGAATAAGCAGAAGAAGAAACTGCATATTGACAATCTCCATAGGAGTTACAAGTTGAAGTTTGAGCATCCCTTCGGTACAAAAGGCTTTTCCCAAGTATGTTCCTTTATAGGACATAACGACTTGACCAACGTTAATGTCCATCCTCAAGCCTGCGTTAGAGCAGACTTCCCGAGACCAGGTTCTTGGCTATAGCTGGTACATGCTTCACATTCTGAAGCATCAACGACTTCCCTGAAGTCAGTGCAATACCACTGTCCCGATCCGAGAACTTCAGCTTGTGCCTGGTTTGCCACCATAACCTTCTCAGAGACAGGTTGGTATATGATGAACCATTCATTCTTTGAGCAAACATGACACGCCCCAGTGTCTATCCATCAGTCCATGTCAATCCCAGCTGAGTCAACCTGCACAATCATATCAACAAAGTTAGCCTCATCTTGCTCTTTTGTTTTGTTTTCTTTGCTGTCCCACTTCCAGTGGCCTTTCTTGCAATAGTTGAAACAAGTCCCAGGTTCTTTGGACTTGGGCTTGAACTGAGCCGACTTCACCTTCAGATGGTGAACGTCTTTTTTTTTTGGTAGGGAGCCTTCTGCTTCCCTTTAAAACTTCCTCCTTGCACCATGTTTGCCTTAGCCATCTGCTTGGACAAGGCATCCACTTTGAGTTGAGCTCTCAACTCGTCTTCAACAGGTATCCAGTACAAAAGGCATTCCAGATCCACCTCCATCTTCTTGCGGAGCATGTTCGCAATGAAGTTGCTCCATCCAGGTGGGAGCTTGCGACAATACACCCGACGAAAAAGCATCGACCAAGGGTATGCCGTCATCTGCCAGCTTCTGACGTAACTTGAGGAACTCCTTGACTTGAGGCAACATGGTTTTGTCGTCCTCAAATCGCATCCTCCAGACCTTCTCGGTCACGTTGATCTTGTTTCTGTACTCACTGCCTTGTAGAGATTCTTTACAAACTCCCAGACGACCTTTGTATTGACCATCTTACTGTATGACTCTGCCAGAGAGTCCTCCATGCAGTTCTGGATCAACAACTTGCAGAGGTTGTTGTCCCGTCTCTACTTCGACTGCAAAGCCGTGGCTTTAGCACTCCTTCGAGCATTTTTACCCTCTAGAATCAAAGGCTCAGGATCTGTCAACACATAGTCGATGCTCAAGAGTTGAAGATTAAGGCTGACCTTTCTCTTCCAGACGTTAAAATGCTTCCCGTCAAACTTCTCAAGTTTAAAACTTGTATCGAGAAATTGTGCATGATTGTTCTCCATCAGATCTGAATCTTGCTTTGAGATTGTTATTCCCGAGACAGATCTTTTGATGGAAAATGGAAATCTCGAACTTTATTTATAGAAATGCAAAAAATTTGTTCTCCTAAGAGAGATGAATACTCATTCTCAACCGAAGTTGATGCAACGAGATGAATGATCGCTCTCAACCGAAGTTGATGCAACAGTCTGAAGAATTGCTCTCAACCGGAGTTGATACAACGACTTTGCTGGAGTGATGAAGATCACCGTTGCTCAAAGCATGATTCGCCCGATTACGATCTGCCCCCAGGAACCAGCAAGTTCGAAAGAACTTCTGGAACACTTTTTGTCTCCTCTTTTCACGAACATGTAGAACTCCTTTGGACTTCAATGGCGGCAGCAGCACTTCTCTATTTGTCTCTTATTTTTTGCGTAAGTCCTTAATGAAGGCACAAAGAGAGTATTTATAGAGAAGGGCCGAAACCCTAATCCTAATCCTGGCCGTAACTGATTACGAAAAGATAGGTACGAATAATAGAAATATTTGAATGAATTAATTTCAAATCTCATAAAGATCGGATCTGATCAACTAACTCAATCTTTTCATAATCGCTCAAATCTTTCAATCAGCTACATCATACGCCACATGTGCCCTATAGCCACTCAGCCTGTCAACCTGCGGGTGTAGCTGCGAAGCCCGTAACACCCCATAGCACCTGCGCACCACCGTACAGCGATGCAGCCCCGCAGCACCAGCGGACCCAGCATCGCAGCACCAGTACACCCAGCACCTACCTACGTGCTAGCATCGCAGCACCTGGGTGCAGCAGCCCCATGACACCTACAGTCTACTTCTTCTGACTGTACCTACGCTATGACTCGCGCAGATGAGCGCACGAGCGCATCAACTACGCACAATGCGCCGATGCTGATGTGCTAAGTACAAAGTGTGCCATCAAAATGCTGCTTTACGCCCTTGAGCCGAGTCCGAGTCCGAGTCCGAGTCCGATTTGCTAAGCCCCTTCGGGGCTTAGCTCCATAAGGGAATTATCCTATGAGCATGACAAAAGGCATTAATGCTTCTTTGTTGGTTTAGACTTCTTTCCACTGAAAAATGCCCCCATATGGCACTCATGTGTCTCTCCACACTTCATGTGATCTCTCAACACAAGCAAAGCTTTATATAGAGATACCATTCATTTGGTTTTTCTAATGTGGGACTATCTTTCTAATTTCTAAAGCAAAAGACCAACAAGCAAAAACACCAAGAGAGGGTTCTCACCGAGGGGAAGTACAATGGTGATGGAGGAGCCATGGCGGGCATAGAATTGATACGGTGCATCCGGCTAGCAGCCGTCGGCGCACGAGAAGTGGTGGCCGGCTTGGTATGCCATTGGAGGAAGCCACCGCGGGCTCACGACGGTAAAGGACAGGAGATCTGCCTTGCTGCTCGATGCGGAGGATGCGGCCGTCTGTGGAGGTCGGAGAGCAACATCTGGATCATCGACGAGGGAGAACGACATTCGTGGCAAAAAATACGGCTGCGTGAGGATGCTGTAGATCGGCGGTGTCAAAACAGAGGTTAGGATTTGGGTTTTTATTTTGTATTTTATGGACGATTGTGTTCTGGTGGAGTGTCAATGTGTGGGAATGGTTTGGATATGGAAGGGATGGTTTTTTATGGTGACGAGTCCGGTGTGTCGGATGCGTGGAATTTGTATCCTCATGTATTGAGTAGAATACGTATTATGGACACAGACACGATGACATGGTGTTGGTTGTGGTCAATGGTGTTTGCGGTGTTGTGGCGGCAGCGTGGTTTATGGTTTCAAGAGGATGGTAAGGACGTTGGTAGTGAGAAGGTTGGCCGAGGAAGCGGGGTGATGTTTTGGCCAGGAGAGGTCGGGGAAACGGCGAGGCAGTGAACGATTCTGTGGCGGTGGTCGAGTTGGCCAGGTTTATATTGTTTACAATGGAGGAATAAGGGAATTGTCACACACACACACACACACACACACACACACACACATATATATAGAGAGAGAGAAGAGAAAGAAGGAGAGAGAGAGAGAGAGATAGGGGCTTATATATAATATGAGTATGGATAAGAATTATAATCCTAGTAGATAAACATCCATATAAATAAATCAAAATAATATTTTAAATTCAGAGTAATCTAATCTTAATTCCATAATTAGTCACCATAAACATTTAAATATAATATTTTATATTAAAATAATTTAAAGCATACTCGATACTTATGAAGATAAATCAAAATACATTTATATTAATCCAAAAGTTTATTTAAAGATAAATTGGCTTTTTATCAACCAAAAATAAATAGGATTTTCAAATCACTTCCGCGCAAATCTTTTAAAAGTTTATAATAATAGAAATATCTTTATAATGCTATTAATAATTTAAGAGAAATATTTTTATTTAAAACTAATTTATTTTTGAACCATAAGGGTTTAATAGTTTTAGAAATACAAAAATAATAGAAAAGTAACATTTGCCCGTTTTAAAGAATTTTGTTCCAAAACACAATTTTTAAACTATGATAAATAAAAAAAGAATTTGAAAACTCGAGAAGAGGAGTTACACCATGGTACAAGGCTTGGCATAGCTTTTACTCATCCCACGGGTTAAGTTGTATCGCACGGTTTATGGCATAAGTCAAGACACCTAAACGGCTTGGTTGTTCAAGTTGAACACATGCACGATCCCACGGTCTCAAGGCTCGTCATATGGAATATGACCTGGGCGGCAGTGTTCCATGAAACATAGTTAGGTTAAGGCATGGTACATGGCTGATTCAAGTAATATGTCCCACGATTCCACAGTTTACCATATAGAGTATGCCATGGTCTATGGCATAGATGGAATACGTCTTGTTCAAGTCAAGTAGAAAGGCTATGTAGTAGCCATTTTCTGGGTTTCAAGAATGGAAAAGTTCATGCGACCATTTGTCGCTGAGGCGGTTCCTCGTTGAGAGTCTCCAATGAAGTATGGAAATCATGGTTTTGAGTAAAAAAATGAGAAATGATACTGAGAATGGTAAATCGAGTTGAGTCATATGGTGAGTTAGGTAGGCACCATTGCATGGTCAAGGACAACTTGTGCACAAGGCGTAGTCTTCCTCGAATGAATGTCGGGGCACCAGGATCATGCGGCCTAAAAAGAAGCAAGATGGCAAAGTAGGATGCTGGATATATCGCATAGGAGATTCGGGGCTTCTAGTCTATGACACTGGATGACCGCCATCTATCCTAGCCATACCTCATAGGATATTTGGGGCTTCCATAGGCTAGCTACCCGTGTTGGATGGTCGTCGTCTATCCTAAGCCAAGTCTAAGATGGCTTGAATTGCCAGTGACCCTTCATATAGATGATTCGATGTTCTGAACGGCAATCTGCATGCATAATGTCAGTTGAGTCGTAGGAAGTGTAAGCACGACACGAATTGTGTCAAAAAGGTATGCACAGTTGTAACACCATTATAGAGCCTAAGATTTGGCTATGGTAAGGATATGTGCTTCGGCATGAGATATGGCGTCGAGTATTAAGTTATTGGCACAAGTCACATAAGTTAGAAGTGAGTCTTTTTGAGTTTAAGTCAGGAAGGGTTGTAAGACAAGTTTGGTTAAGTCATGTTGAATTATGAGACACGGCCTCGATGTTGATGCACGGACAGAGCTTATGGCACGACCACGTTGTTGCATCTCAAAGTATGAGTAAAAGGTAACTACGAGTCTGTACGTTGATGTTGTTGGCACGAGAATGGTCTAGAAGCACAAGGATAAGTAAGTTATTGGTACGAGGTACGATGATGATCTAGAGACACAAAATAGGCCAGGAGTCTATGTCCTAAAACTGATCCAAAGGCAGATTAGAAAGAGAATCGAAGGATATGCTGCACAAACTAAATGAACATGAGTGGGCGAGGAGCTCACAACATCAGAACGGTTGTGTACTGACACCCCACCAGTTTTTATGCACAGGTAACAGGTACTTGCTCGTCGGGGCGGAGCTTGCTGTACGTGCTAAGGCATGGAGGTCCTTGGCATTTTGAGGCAAGTGTCCGCATTGTAGTTTTTACCTATATAGGACATAAAGTGTGGACATCGCCTTCTAAAGCATCCGCAAGTTACAGTCTTAAGCCTTGTATTGAAAGAGAGAGCAAAATGACTTGTAAAGAGAGAGAAAAGTGAGCTTGAGTTATTGTAATCTTGGCTTCGCGCCTTTGTAAATCTTATATTTATTCAATAAAATGTATCATTTTGTACATATCTTAGGGTCATTCAACTTTTTGCTTGGGACTTTTGTCCGACGATCCCTTCGCAAGCTGCTTTAAGTTGTTATGGAACTCGCCTAGCATAAGCACAACCTAGGCTCACGCGACATCATGTCTTAGCGAGGGCGATCGGTTCTTCGGAGCCGGGGCATGAAATCACCCAGGATGAGTGCTGCTCTGGCGTTCGGCGCTAGGTGCTTCACCTTGGATGGCAAGGACGACGACATGGTAGGGCATGGCACTGGGTAGCAGCTACGCGGTAGGCGGCCGCCGCTGAAGGGGATAGGATGCGCGGGGTTCATGGTGGCCGACACGACGATGTGTTGGCACTGGCATGTCGGCATGGAGGCGACGGGAATGGCACCTAGAATTGGGGTTCCAGTTAGGGGGTTGCTGTTCGAATCTTAGTTGACACGATGAAGGAAAAGGTTGATCTGGTATGGTCATAACTTTTGGGTGATGATGATGATAGTGGTGATGGGTGTTGTTGGTGCTCTCTATGGTGTTGGTGAGCTTAGGGTGATGGTGATGATAGGGTTTTGGCGAGGAGGAGGAGGGTATATGGCTTGCCGGTCGGAGTGGTATTGGGGGTGACGTCGCCGGTGGAGGAGGGAGTCACCCTCTCGTTAGCACTGCTGGCATGGCGTAGCGACGCGATCCGAGAATCAGACTCCGATGGCTAGTGCTGCCCAAAAATTGGCGGCAGTTTCGGATTCGCTTGTGGTGGTGGCAAACGGAAGTTATCAATTATGGCTAGGTTGGTAGCATGATATGTGATGGGGATGGTACGGTGGAGGTCGGATGGTGCTGGGTTCGACGGACATGGGACGTCGGATGGTGGCCCGACATAGGGTACATGAGAGGGTGTATGGGTGTTGGTGTGGTTGTATGCAAAATCAGGGGGCACGACGATGCCGTGGTACGACCAGAGATGGAGGCTAGGATTAGGGTTAGGATCTGTTGTAGTTTTCTGTGTCTGGATGTTGACAAGGACACAAGAATTAGAGTGTAGGTATTTGGATGTGTCCGGGTGTGTTGGACATGGAAAAGATAGAATTGTACATATAATAAAAGTAGTGGAATGAACTGGATTGACACGAATACGATGCATGACACAATAACTTTGGTGAATGATTGTTGTATATTATTTGTAGTGGCTGTAGGATACATTTTGTTGGGAGAAAAAGGAGAAGGGGCCTCCTTAAATAGGAGTTGGAACTCCTAATCCGAGAAGGATAAAAAATTTCTAGGATAATTCTTCCCTTTAAATTAAATTAAATCAAATAAATTATTTAAAACAAATTAATCTAATCATAATCCATTTATTAATTTAAATCAACCTTTAGTTTTTTAAATAAATTTAAATTCTAGTAGATAAGTCTTCACATAAATTTAGTAAAATTTAAATACAAATTAATCTTATCTCAATATATAAACGATTGCTATAATAATTTAAAATATTATTCTATATTATCAAATAATTCAAATCGTATGAATTCAAATCCAAATTAAATAAGCGATCAACATAGTTGCTTTAAAATAATACTTAATTCTATCAAAACAATTTAACTCAATTAGTAATCGATTATTGAATAATTTGGAACATATTTTTATTAATCCAAAACTTATTTTAAAAATATTTAACAAATCCTTTTATTCATAATAGTTTATGCTCTTTTGTATGTTGCCGTATAAGTGTAAGTAACTTGCAGTTATCCGCTCCTTGCATTATGCGCCATAAAAAATTCTAGTCTTGATGACAGTAAAGGATACGCACATGAACTCCTATGCACCAATTTTTGTTATTAAATGACAAAGATACAAAATTTGGTTAAGTCATTTGGTTGATTATGCGATAGTTTTCTACTTCAAGCAGTTATGCGCATTTTAGTGACAGTGATCCTTTAAAGACAAGCCAGAACTCACACAAGAAGAAAATTGCAAGCAAATGAAAGAATATTGAAAATAAAGACAAAATTTGACTTCAAAATCATGATTACATATGATGGAGATCTATTACATTCTAGATTTTCATCTCTAAGTCATGGTGACGTATGATGAAGATATGTTACATTCCAGAACTTGTCCATCAGTTTGTCTCTCAGTACAAACTGTAATATATGGAAAATATTGCACTGAAGAAGACAAATACATAAAGGAGAGACTGTTACATATAGTCTAGTCATAAAGTTGGTGGTAGAAATACAATACTGATTGGGCCCCTCAGAAGGTGCTCAATGTGGTGTCCCGCCCCGCTTAGGTCAACCGGAGGAATTGAAATACAATGCTGTTTGGATTTAGCCATGCAACGGCTTGCTCGAAGTCCTATTCGGTTGAGGCAACTCCTCGCTCAGATGAGTGGCTTCGATGAACTTGTCTCAGCTTGGCCTTCACACTAATAAATAGAGTTTTCTCATGAATTAAGTAGGTTAGTTAATACAAGAGATGAACCCACATAGCTAAGGGAATAATCCCATCGAGTCAAGTATTTGTGTAGAACATGGAAAAGTGTTAATATATTGCTTAGATGTTCTCCACAATGTTTTCAAAGCTGGCACTCGGTCATTTGACCTCACGATTGAGTTAAATAAAATTTTGCTACGGGCTATCAACTAAATGTCATAGCATGCACGTTCTCACATATTAGGTGCCTGTCTTAGCATGACAGTCCCATGGTATCAAAGCTTGTCACATAGAGTATAACTCGGTTGGTGGCCCTACATGTAACACGAGTGGTCCAACTTAAAAAGGAAGGCTATCAAATAGTCGTTCCTAGGAATGAGTCAGAAAATGATGTGAACACATGGAAAGTTCCTAGGATAGTTTCCCCGAGGCAGCCCTAGTTTGAGGGATGCTATATGAGAAGTATGGAAATGAGATAAAATAAAAGGAAAAGGAAGAACACTGGTTTGAGTCATATAGTCAGTTAGATAGGGGCCATTGCATGATCATGGACAATTTGTGCACAAGGTTTGAGTTCCTCGAATGAATCGTCGGGGCATCAGGATCATGTTGACCTAGAAGAACTAGCATTGCATGTCCTTCAACGGTAATGCGACCCGTATTTGAAGTGTATGTCGCATAGGTTGGGTTGCGGGACCTTCGGTAGAGTTTGCACCTCACAATCAAACTATTCTCGTATGTGATATGTCCAAAATGGCTTGAATTGCATCTTTTTCAAATAAATTGTGTCAGGTGTGCTAAGCGGCAATCCGCATGCACAGTGTCGGTTAAGTCGAAAGAAGTGTAAGCATAACATAAATGAGTCAAGGAATGGGTGCACGTTTAACACAACTTTATGAAGCCTAAGATTTGGCTATAGCATTGACACGTGCTTCTGCACGAGATATGGCATCGAATGTTTGAGTCGATGACATAAGTTTATGAATATGGTTTTAGTCGTTTGTATGTCAAAACGGGAAAGACTATAAGACAAGTATGAATGGGTTACACTATGTTGCGAGGCACGGCCTCGATGTTGTTACACATATAGATCTTATGGTACGGCCAAGATGTCTGCACAAATGGGTTTTGTAGCAGGATCAAAAGTATTTGGAGCATGATCACGATGTTGCAATACGAAGTAGTGTTATAGTTCCGAAATAAAACTAATCCTAAGGCAAGATTAGAAAGACTACAAAGATAATAGTTGCACTCACTAAAATAACATGATAGTTTTGTATGAGTGGGCAAGAGGCTCACTCACCAGTATGGTTGTGTACTGACACCTTGCCAGTTTATTTGTGTGCAGGATCAGGTATCAACACGCTTGGTGCGTAGCTTGCTTGGATGCGCTGAGACATGGAGTTCTTTAGCATTTTGAGTTGTGCGATCGCGTTAAAGTCTTCACCTATACAGAACATAATATATAGACATCACCTTCTGAAGCATCCAAATTGTAAGCCTAATGACAATATATTGTATTGAGAGATAAGAGAGAAAGAGAGAGAGCAGAGTGATTTGTATTCAGAGAGATAGTGAGCTTGAGTGATTGTAATATTGGCTTCGCGTCCTTGTAACTTTATGTTCAAAATAAAGAGTATCATTTTGTACATGTCTTTATGTTGTTGACTTTTCTACTTGGGACTTCTGTGCAACGATCCCGTCGCTAAGCTGCGTATCGGCCGTTATGGAACTCGCCTTGTGCGAGTGCAACATATGCTCGCACGGAATCACATTCTAGCGAGGCGATCGGTTCTGCTTAACATGATCATGACATAATGGTACAAGAGCACCACTTTACGTCCTTAGACTTTGATTGAATTATTTTGAAACTGATATTGTTGCTGTCGTAAACAATGTTGTTGGCGCTCTTTATCAATGTTCCGCGAGATGTTCCATACAATAAGTCTACATATTTTGTAAAATCTCATAAGAGAAATTTGGTTAAACTAAAGATAGTATACGTAAGGCACGGTTGGTTGAGTCGAGCTGGGCAGTATACACCAAGATTTGCGTCGATATTAGCTAGTTGTATGCAGAATTCAATTTGTTTTGGACAAGAATGAGTTGGACTCGATTTGAGTATGTGGGATAACTATCGATTGAGGTATTGTCAAAAAGATGTTATCGTCGATGCAATATAAATAGAACGTGCTTGGATTTTAAGGAATTATTCGAACGAAGATTCAAAAGTGATCTATTGTTATTCGAATACCGAGGATTTATCGAGTAACTTCATCCTGAGTGGTGTATGGGATAGCCTTGGGGATGCTGATCGATTGAAGATCAGAGTACGAATGAGTCTCAGCAAGCATTACGGTAGTACAAAGCCTTAGAAAGAGTTTTAAGGAGTTAGTAGGGATCTTGATGTCTCGTAGGAGATTAATTCAAGCGAATTAGAAACGACGAACATCGGATTAGGATTGCGCAGAGTATAAGATGCGAAGAGATAAGAGTAGAAAGATTAAATCATGGAAAAGATAAGGCATAAAGAAATGGATGACTTAGTCGAGAAAATCGATGTGGATCGCATAAAAAAATGTTAATACAGAACTGAATAAAATTGAATTTTTTGGAAATTTGACTAAGAAAAGATACCACGATTGGAGGATAGCTTGCATGAAAATGTTGATTAGAAGATACAAGAATGACTCTAAGGATTTGGGATAGATGTTGCTCGATAACTTGAGTTAGTATAGAACAATATAATCGAAGGAATATGTTGCTCGATGACTTAAGATAGGCAGATGGACGTGTATGATTTTGATTTGAAAAAATTGATGACGTAACTAAATTGATCTCGAATGTCGATGAACAGATCGTATATCCAGTTGGATGATAGTATTAGTTGTACGACTCGGAGTTCGTTGCAAAGGAAGATCGTCAAGTTAATTAAGTCTATCATCAATGTTTTGAGGCATATAAAAGATTAATGTGCGATAACTCGGGGGTACTCAGACTCGAGGAATGATGATCATGTTAAATGTTATTGTTTGAATAAATTATATACTTAGGATTTTGATAGTATTGAATGTTTGGATGACTTGATAAGATAAACTTGAAGTTTGCATGAGTGGATACTACTCGGACTATGTGAAACAAAAATATTGACGAATTTGATAATCATTGTGATAAGGATTGTTACGACTCAGAAATTTTGATAGGCGATCTTATGACTTCGCAATGAGATAGATGCACGAATTGAGGGATAATAGGACTGAAGTTTGAGGAAAGACATGATCGATGAAATTTGGATGGATATGTTAGACTCAAAATTTGGGAATCGGTAGATTATGATGTTTGATTTTGTAGCTGAGGTATACGAGATTGGATTGATAAGCCTAAACAAATTAAGGATTGCAAGTTTTAGAGTTGTGAGATTGCATTGTTGAACCATATTATGATCATAGATCGACTTACCCTAGGAATGACTTTGCTGAATGACTCAGACCCCTTGGACTGAATGTAACAAGTGCGAATAGGATAAATCTATGCTCGAACTTTAGAAATCGGAGTGATGAGAGCTTGGGTAAAAACCTGGTACTATCAACTATGGTTTGACCTTAGGATTTGCGGGTGAGTGTTGTGATATTGGTTACACGAAAATATGACTTTGACTTTAGCCTTATAAGTTATCCTAACGGTTAGGCAGACGTCCCTGTACGAGAGATATAATTGTGCGATTGACCCTAGTGAGAGTTTCATGGGTAGATTATAAAACTGGGGGTAGCTAGCTATGGGAATGAGACTTGAAAGTTGGACAGATAATCTTAGAATGTTTTGAATGACTGGTAGGATTAGATCTAATGATGAAATTGGATATTGATGTTGGTTGATAGGATGATTCAATTATGTGGGATCAGATTCTCTATAATAAGGCATGGTTGAAAAACATATATATTAGGAACGCCTTAAATATGTGCATGATCCAACTTAAGTGGTATGTCGAATTGAAATAAAACTAAAGGGAGGATCGGGATGTGATAAAAAATTATGAAATTATATGCTAAGGGAAAATATTGATGAAAGGATTAATCAAACGAATTATTTTGAATGAGTAATTGAAAACGAATTTGTGTTTCAATAAAAATCAAATGTGTTTTGAGGATTGAATATAAGCAAAATTTACTTGGACGGATTCAAATGTTGTTATCGGATTGAGATTGCAATCGGAGGAGTGTGGTACAAGATAAAAGATTCAGATTTTGATTGATTGTTTCAATGGGTTTGAAATTTTTTGAATAGACGATATGAACAATAACTACGGAGGATAGTGAAATAGATTAGCAAAAAATTGAGTATTGATACGTGTGATTTTGTTTAAGGCATTGATGCAGTCAGGTTTGAAGGATTGGTTGGGATTCAAACGTGAGGTCTTGAGGATTGTCGGGATCTGGTTAAGGGGTAACACCGAGTTTTGAATAAGAGATGATGAGTAAAAGACTTGGTTACGTGTTTCAGAATGATTGTGGGTATTGTTCGGGTTGTTTACCATAGAGTTAAGTTGTCTGTGTGTGTATGGAGAGTTATAAGTTACACCGTGTTTTGAGATGTAGCAGCGCGAAACACGTTATGTATAGTACATGACCTATTGATTATGTATCAAAATAGTTCATTGTCTAGAACGACTTAATTGTTCGATAAAAATAGCTAAGGTACGGAGCACGACCTTGATTGACAAAACGAGTAGGAAGTGTGTTTGAAAGATCTTTGATGATGCCAGGTGAGTTCGAGTTGAAAACAAGTGACAGGGTTGATGAGTGCGTACTCTGTAAGTTTCGAGGATGAAACTTTTTCTGAGTGGTCTATTATATAGTGTCCATCTCGCTCAGGTCAATCGGAGAAATCAAAATGCAATGGCATTTGGACTTAGCTATGCAACAGCTTGCTCGAAATCCCGCTCGATCGAGGCAACTCCTCGCTCAGGTGGGTAGCTTCAATGAACTAGCCTCAACTTGGCCTTCACTAGTAAGATGGAGTTTTTTATGCACTGAGTAGGTTTGTTAATAAAAAAGATGAACCCACATAGCTAAGGGAATAATCCTATCGAGTCAAGTATATGTGTAGAACATGGAAAAAGTGTCAACATGTTGCTTAGATGTTCTCTATGATGGTTTTCAATGCTGGCACTCGGTCTTTCGACCTCATGATTGAGTTAAAGGAAATTTTGCCACGGGCTATCGACTAAATGTCATAGCATGCATGTTCCCACATATTAGGTGCTTGTCTTAGCTTGTACATTCCTACGATATCAAAGCTTGTCATATAGAGTTTGACTCGGTTGGTACTACTACACGAAATAGTAGTGGTTCAACTTAAGAAGGAATGCTATCAAATAGTTGTTCCTGGGAATGAGTCAGAAAATATATGAACACATAGAAAGTTCTTAGGGCCGTTAGTCCCCGAGGCAGCCCCTGGTTTGAGGGATGCTTCATGTCACGACCCGCACCCTAAGTAGGGGCACGAGCATGTGGGTACGTCCAGCCTACGCTGTAGAATCAGCGGTAGAATGCTGTATAGGTCGTCTATAACATACAACATCTAGACATAATATAAAGGTACCTATCATTTTCGTATGGAGGTATATAATGTCACAACTCAATCACAAGACATCTAAGGAAGATAGCCCTAAATAAAAAGAAATAACAGGAAATAGATGCTAGATCCCACACAAGTTAGAGTTAAATCATAACAGAATCCCAAAATAATATGTATACTACAAGTCTGAAGTACTAGCTGGATCACAGTCCAGGCAAGCCTATCTAACTAGTCTAAGCAGACGGTGCGTCCTCTATAAGCACCGGCTCAATGGGAATGTCCAAGTCATACTCGCCATCTATGCCATAGCCATAGAAGGTCGAGCAATCGGCCACTAAATCATCTGTAAACATCAACGGAGTTATCCTGTCAGGATATGAGCAAGTACAAAATACTAACAACAGTTCCATATGACAGTTCCATATGAATTGACAAATTCTATAAGAGACAATCATAATGAAAAATAAGATGAAATATCAAGACAGAAAATATAAACAGGATATGTAAACTGGATATCATGTCATGGTATAAAATATAGGAACGTAGAATAGAACATGGATATAAGATGTATAAACGTAAACATAAACTGGTGCCATGAGATATTAGAGCGTTATGTGATCGGCTTGGGATACATGATCAGGCTATTCCATTTGGCCCGGCTATCACAGGAAAATCTCAAGAAGGGTCAAGCCGGCCAATATGGAAAGTGAGCACAAGAAATATAAGATCTCGCTACACCCTACGTGCAGTGAGGGTGACGCGATCACAAGAATAGTGACATGAGGGTATTGATCACATAACTCCTAATAGCTCCCCATCCCTGAGTAGTATAATGGATCGGGATATGTCATGTCATGACACGGGATTCAAAAGCAGGGGGCCAGCCCACTCCCAAATCGGTGCTATACAAGTACAAGAAAAACAAGATCGAATAATGTACCCATATACCAGGAAAGTCCAGAAATAACATCTCATGACAGGATCTGACATATACTAGTCCATGAACCATCGTGTCAGAAATCAAGTAAGACACTACAACTAAATCGGATATAACAGATATCAAGACAATAAAAACTATCAGTGAATGTACTCGCCTGCGGTCTTGAGCTGATAGTGAGAAAAGATGCTCAGTGTGATATCACAGACTAAAGATGAGATATCATTAGTTAATTTGGATTTGACAGTAAATGGCATGATATTCTAGTGTATGATATACAATCTAGGTCAAACTCAGTCAAACTAAGTCAATCTAGGTCACAACAAGTCAAACTAGGTCAAACTAAGTCACACTGAGTCACACTAGGTCAAACTATGTAAAGGGTTGACTTACAGTTGACTTTTGGTTAACTAGTCAACTCTGGTCAACTCCTAGGTCAAACTAGACCAATGTTGACTAACATTTGACTTTTGGTCAATTGGTCAACTCTGGTCATATTTTAGATAATTCCAGGCAAAGCGTTGACTCGTAGTTGACTTTTGGTAAAAAAGTCAACTTTGGGTCAACGGGGTCAAAACTAGACTAAACAAACCATTTCTAACTTTTACCTACCAAGACATCTCATATCTAAGTCGAAATGGTATCCCGATACCAATATCTTAGTTAGAGCCCAATACCTTAACCTTACCCTTTTTAAGGTAATTCCCATTACCTTACCCGTACCAAGGTAAACCACTTTTACCTTGAGATACCACTCTTGGTATCCTAAAATATCAAGATACTAACATATCTAACCATTACCAACCACTATCTCACACTATCTAACTCATCCAATGCATCTTATTACATATCTTAACATATGTATATTACCTTAAGGAATTATCTTGGTATCATGAGATACCAAGATACTTATCTATATCTATCTACTAACTACTCTACACTAACTCTAATATCTAACTTATATCTTAACTAACCATATCTTATAACTTCATCTCTAATATATCCAATTACCTTACCTTCCAATATATTATCCTAACTTCCAACTTACCTTAACATTCCTACTAACATACCCTTCTAACTAATCACTCATTTAACCCCTAATCTATTCCCTTTTGAGTCACACACACACAGATAAACATATATATATATAGGTGCATATATAGGGGCTAAGGGGGGTTAAAAAGTGGGTGAGAGGGGGTCATGGGGGGCTGCCCTGCAGCCCCCACTTCTGCTGCTGCTGCTGCTGCTGCTGCTGCTGCTGCTGCTGCTGTATAGTACAGCAACCATTGCACTGCTGCTGTGGATAAGACAGTCCCCTGTGGGGACTGCTACTGCTGCTGCCTGCTGTAATGCTTGTAGTTCGTATTACGTATTTTGTTATACGTGTGCATAATCTCGAACCTGTATATAGACTTGTCCTGATTGGCTAGCCTTGGGTTCTGTATTGGCATGAGTTAGTTAGCATTTCATGGTTCTGGCATGCATCGGATTCGGTTGGGTTCGGCTTGGTTGGTTCGGTTTGGGTTGGAATGCAAACCCCTACCTACCACCCTCCATCATTTATTAATCCTAACAACCCGTTCTCTTCCTTCATTCACTTCTTCATTTACTCTTCTTCTCCCTCCATTAACTCTCTCCACCGACCAGAGAGAGAGAGGCTTAGGCAAGTGCAACTTGCTTCATGGAGGAACTCAGATTTTGTTGTTCTATTATCTTCCTCATGAGATTCTAAGTCACTTTAGTATTTAGCATTTTCGAATTCCATGGCTCATTTCATGTTGATCTAAGTTTTAGCATTTTTGATCTCATGGTTTTGATCTTCTAAAACTTGGTTGTTTTCGAAATAGAGAGTTCCATGTGGTAGGGATTTCGATTTCACGCAAGTTTGGCTCTTGAATGGTTGGATTTCATCGAGATTTGGCCGAGATAGGGCTTGCTTGAGTTTGTGAGCTTTTATGCCTGCTTATACCGGCCTTGGAGAGAAAATAAAATTTTACGCACACGTTCTAACGTGTTAGCGTAGTATTTAGCCTTTACACCCACATTTTATGTGACAACGTATTATTCAGCCTTTTACGCACACGCATTTACGTGCCAGCGTACTCCGTTCTACGCCGAGTTTATTCGATTTTACGCTCGGGGCCCTCCCGCTCGCGTAAAATCGTGCACGCGTAAAACTCTGGCTCGAGCAGACTCTCGCGTGTGTAAAGTCTTGCTCGAGTATTTCACTCGCGTAGAGTTTCACTCGCGTAGAGCCCCACTTTCCTACGGCTTGCTAACGTAAAACCCCACCCGCATGCGCCCTTACGCGCGTAGAGCTATCTCACCTTGTCCTTGCTAGCGTGAGCCGCTTTACGCTTGAGGCCCCTTGGCCTAGCGTAATAGTATGCGCATAGAGACTTGAGTCCCTAATGCGTACGCCTTTACCCTTCTATATCCTTACGCCTTTTTATGAACTTGATAATCACGAATTTACTTAATATGTATGAAGTTGTACACGGCATGGTATGAAGTTGACATGACATGACATGAATTGACAAGCAAGCATGATGGAAACTATTGAAAGCTGTTGCGACGGCTAGCATGACATGACAAGAATGAGTGGCCTGTACACCGTGGATGATTGTGTATGTATAAGTGAACCAGTACTGTCTCGCATCATGTCTAGGGCCGGGACCCCTGAGTACCACGGTCAGGGGTGCCTACTTAAATTGACTAAGGCTAATAACTAGAATAATCCAATAGTCATAAAGAGATTTCTCAGCTACAGGCAATCCCGTTATCTGGGCGCCCCATCATGGGATCTGTAGCCTGCCGTCGAGTAGGGCACATTTCCAGCATACTGTCATGTGTTGCACCCTTCAAGCTACTTAAGGGTACATGTGTTTCTTGGATGATGTACGCACATGAATTCAATCCCCTAATTGCGTCTGGATAACCTGGATGGTCTGCATGGCTTGTGGCTGTTGGAATAATCGCATTGCATCTTGCTAGTAACTAGGCCTGTGATAACCCTAGTTAGTTAAAGTATCAAGTCATACTTATTTGCTTGGCCGTTAATGTTGAATGGAGTCTAAGTCTTGCCCTGTTCCAGTACCTGGTTACTTCAAATGACATGATTATTTATGCTTACCTTAATAATAATGATCAGGGGCCAAGTTCTGTTCAGGCGAAGGGTTACAACCCCGGTCCTTGTTTGGTTTAAGGGTTGTAACCTGGATCCCGGAGCAGTTTTGTGTCCTCTCTTCATTTATTGTCTTATTGCACCCCATGTCATGATCGTCATGTTTTACCTTATCAACAAGAATTTGAGACGGGTTTCTATTCAGGTGAAGGGTTACAACTCCGGTCCTTATTTGGTTTAAGGGTTGCGACCTGGCTACCTGAATGGTTTCCTCGTACTCAATTTTCTGTTATTGTCACTATTATTATCAGATTCTTATATAATTATCTTTAATATCCATTTATTATATGCTGGTTTTAGTTCCTAAGTGAAGCCTCCTTTGTGGCACTTGCTCTTTCTGGGGTCTGACCCAGCTGGTTTTGTATGGCCAGATACCGGAGCAGCTCCAGAGGATCTACCTATCTTCCAGCCAGATGGTGACCACCAGACGTAACCCTGGCAACAAATGGGTTCCTTTTGTTCTTCCACTTTATTGTATAAATATTTTTTGAGGCGTTTAGCCGACGAGCACGTGTTTGTTCGATTGCACTTTATTTATTGTCTGCCTACGGGCTGTAACATGATTGACAAATCCTAGGGTTGATCATATATGACTGAAACTCTTGCTAGTCTTGACATTTTGTACGACTAGCTTCATGATCATCCAAATATGTAATGTATGGGACGCCTTACTATTATATATTTGGTGCTCTGATATCTTGTAACTGTTATTACTTGCTTGAGATTGAGACAATAGGCTTGCTCGCGACTTTAAGAGACTGATGGCTTGTATTTAAACCCTCATATATCTAGATAGCCGTGACCGTATAGTAAGGTGGATTGCACTTCAATATACGTAGCTAGCTATGTTCGCCCCCGCTCTCCAGTATTCTGGTTCTGAAGCGTTACATGGTTTAAGTGGTGGCCCATGCAGGTCTTGTGAATCAAGATATGTGAGGGTTTACCGAATAGATGTCTCAATCAGTACTCGCCCTTGATCTCTGCTCGTATCTTCTAAATCCCTGGATTCTTGACCTGATCACATGCTTATATCTTTGATCTGTCCTGGTCCTTCCTTATTGTTCCCTATATCGTCTTCTTCAGCGGCATTATTCCTGGTCCTATCGATCGGCAAGGCGGAGCACCTCCCGTGGACCAACAGCAACCTGGAGATCAAGCCCAGCATTCAGGAGTAGCCTCCAGAGTCATGCCTACTAGGGGTCAAGAGCCACCAGTTCAGCCCGTCAAGCCTGCAGAGCCTAATGATGGTACCTTGGTGGGTCTTATCAGGACATTGTTAGCTTCTCAAGATCATCGAGGAGATGACTTGCACCAGGTAGTGACAGATGCTCTGACCAGAGGAGGTTATCAAGGTAACAGTGCGGCCAACAGCTTCAAGTGTTTGAACCCTCCCTTCTTCGATGGTAACGAAGATGCTATTGCCGCAGATGCTTGGCTGCATGATACAGAGGTGATTCTAGAAGCAGCCAGGACTCCAGAAGACGAGAAGGTGGCCGTGGTGCGCCTGCAATTACTGGATCTAGCCCGCAGCTGGTGGGCGATGCAGGCCGTTGGATTAGTGGCACCTATTGCTTGGGCAGTATTTCGTGAGAGATTCCAGACCAAGTACTTCGATGTTGTAGCTCGGTACGATCTACAGACGAAATTCACCAATCTGAAGCACATGGTAGGACGGTCAACGGGTATGCGGTCGAGTTTTTGAGACTTAGTCAGTTTGCTCCCACCTTGGTGGCAACCGAGTTTGACAGAGCTCAGCAGTTCCAGCAGGGACTCCACCTGGAGATTTTACTGGCATGGAGCAGTTTGAGCATCAGACTTTTGATACAGTATTGAGAGCAGCGAGGAGGCATGAGTATACCTCCCAGAGGATTGTGGACCGGACCGGGGGTCGAAAGCGATCCTATAGCCAGATAAATCAGTCTTCAGCACCAGCCCCGGCAGCTAGGGCTTTAACCATTGGAGCTCCGAGGCGGGCGGCCTCAGTGACGTCGGTTCAACATTCAACCCTGGCGCATCCCCAGCACCAGCAGAAGCAGTCTTCCGTAATGGGTTGCACTCATTGTGGGAAGCCAGGACATGTGGTATCAGAGTGTCACAGAGCACAGGATTTGTGCTTGGTTTGTGGTACCCCCGGACCACAGGATTGGGAACTTCCCGAACAGGGAGAGTTCATCTTCATTAACCTTTTCTAGTCCTTCAGTTAGGGGGCCAGCCCCGTACCAGTCCAGCAGCAGCAGCAATACCCGTTTTTGAGGCCCTAACCGCCTCAAGCCCAGGCATTCCAGCAGCATAGACCGCAGCAGTATGCCCAAGTCCAAGCTCAGACCCAGAATTGCCAGAGAGGTTTTCAGCAGAGGGGAACCGCACCCTGAGGACATGGTCAAGTGCTAGCTTTGACCATGGAAGAAGAAGGATTGGCACCAGGTGAGGTAGTGGCAGGTACTATTTTCATCAACTGCTTTCCAGCATCAGTATTATTTAATTCTGGTGTATCGCATTCATTCATGTCTGCACGATTTGTGACACGGATAGGACTGGAGTCCGAGTCATTATCAGTAAATATACTTACTGGTGACGGTCCTGTGGGAGTAGATAGAGTGTTTTCCTCGTGTCGGATCGTAGTTAGCGGTAGAGAATTCCCCGTTAGATTGATAGAATTCTCGATGGCCGATTATGATGTGCTCTTAGGGATGGATTGGTTGAGAGACCAGTATGCTAGGATAGACTCCCATATTGGCAGGGTTGTTTTTAGCATTCCAGGCGAGCAAAAGTTTTCATTTTCCCGATACGAAGTTGAACCTTCTCCTCTGGTGTTGCAGATGGCAATAGCAGCAGTGCAGCTACCCCGGATAGTCGAAGAGTTTCCAGATGTTTTCCTAAAAGCGCTTCCAGGAATACCGCCAGAGCGAGAGATCGAGTTCACCATAGACTTGATCCCAGGAACAGCCCCAATGTCAGAGAGAGTCTACAGGAAGGCGCCGTCAGAGTTAGAGATATTGTACAAGATGATTGGAGAACTTAGAACCAAAGGATTCATTCGTTCTAGTGGATCGCCTTGGGGAGCCCCGATACTTCTTGTAAAAAATAAGGATGGTACGTCCAGGTTATGTGTAGATTATTGTACCTTGAACTCAGTGACAATCAAGAACAGATACCCTCTCCCGAGGATAGATGACTTGTTTGATCAACTCAAGGGGGCAGCAGTATTCTCGAAGATCGACTTACGGTCAGGGTACCATCAGATCAGAGTCAGAGAGCAGGACATCCCGAAGACCGTCTTCAGATCTAGATATGGGCATTGGGAGTTCCTTGTTATGGTATTTGGAGCAACCAATGCACCAGTTGTATTCATAGACCTCATAAATCGTATCTTCATGCCATATTTTGATCAGTTTGTGATTGTGTTCATAGAAGATATCCTGGTCTACAGCAAGAGTGAAGCAGAGCATGAGCAGCATCTCAGAGTTGTCCTCCAGATTCTCAGAGAGCACCAGTTGTATGCCAAGTTCAGAAAATGCGAGTTCTGGCTCGATCGCATTTCGTACTTGGATCATATCATCACTAGAGGAGGAGTAGAAGTGGATCCCCAGAAGATCGTGGCTATCGAGACATGGCATGTACCTAGCACAGTTGCAGAGGTTCGCAGTTTTTTTGGCTTGGCCGGCTACTTTCGACAATTTGTTTCAGACTTTGCTCGGATTTCAGCACCATTGACCCGCAAGGATGTGCAGTTCGCTTGGACAGCAGAATGTCAAGATTCTTTTGAGAAATTAAAGCGATGTTTGATGACGGCCCCCATTCTCATGCTTCCAAATGGGACCGGAGGATTTTCAGTATATTGTGATGCTTCAGACAGAGGTTTAGAATGTGTTTTGATGCAGCATGGAAAGGTAATAGCTTATGCGTCACGATAACTTCGTGATCATGAGAGGAATTACCCAACCCACGATTTGGAGTTAGCAGTAGTATTGTTTGCACTTAAGTTATGGAGGCACTACTTATACGGGGATAGGGTGGAGATTTTTACCGACCACAAGAGCCTGAAGTATGTGTTCACTCAGAAGGATCTTAACATGCGTCAGAGGAGGTGGCTAGAGCTACTTGTGGATTATGATGTCAACCTACAGTATCATCCAGGGAAGGCCAATGTAGTAGCAGATGCGTTGAACAGGAGAGCCGGAGTTTATTTCCTCACAGCGCAGCCAGAGTTATTAGCAGATCTTCAGAAGATGGAAATCGAGGTGGTTCTACCTACCAGTGTGGCATTGATGGCCAGCATGCAAGTTCAGTCCACTATAGTCAAGAGGATCCGGATGGCACAGTCAACAGATTCCAAGCTTTAGTGACTCAGAGCCGAGTGTGAGGCAGGACGAAGACCAGAGTTGAGTATTCATAAAGATGGTACACTTAGACATGGGAGGCGTCTTTGCGTACCTAGTGGTGATATCAGGCAGGAGATCATGGCAGAAGCTCACAGTTCGCAGTATTCCATTCATTCCGGTGTTATGAAGATGTATCGTGATATCCGTCAGCACTTTTGGTGGAATGGTATGAAGAGAGAGATAGCCCGGTTTGTCTCTCGATATTTGGTTTGCCAACAAGTTAAAGCTGAACATCAGAGGCCAGCTGGACTTCTTCAGCCCTTGTCGATTCCAGAATAGAAGTAGGAGCATATAACCATGGATTTCATGACTGGATTACCCAGATCCCCGGCCGGTAGAGATGCTATTTGGGTAATTATAGACAGGCTCACGAAGGTGGCTCACTTTCTTCCATTCAGAGTTGGTCAGTCGACGGCTCAGCTAGCAGAGATGTGTCTCAAGCAGATAGTCAGGTTGCACGGTGTACTAGTAAGTATCACCTCGGACAGAGATTCAAGATTTACGTTACACTTTTGGCACAGCCTGCAAGAGAGTTTGGGAACTCACCTCCAGTTCAGCTCAGCTTATCATCCGCAGACCGATGGTCAGTCAGAGCGTACCATACGAACCTTGTAAGATATATTGAGATCTTATACATTCGACTTCGGTGGTTCGTGGTAGGATCACTTGCACCTGGTGGAGTTCTCGTACAACAATAGTTTCCAAGCCAATATCCAGATGGCACCGTTCGAGGCCTTGTACGGCAGGAAGTGCATATCTCCTTTAGCTTAGAATGATATCGACGAGAGACAGATGCTCGGTCCGGAAATGATTACTCAGACAGTTGAGGCGATCAGAAAGGTCAGGGATCATCTTCGAGTTGCGCAAGATCGCCAGCGCCATTGGGTCGATTCTCATCGGCGTCCCCTTGAATTTTCTATCGACGACCATATATTCCTGAGGATTTCGCCTAACCGTGGCGTCATTCGTTTCGGCATACGAGAAAAGCTTAGTCCTAAGTATATAGGGACGTTTGACATCCTGGAGCGAGTAGGAGATGTATCCTATCGTCTCGCTCTTCCGCCGTCGTTACATGAGGTGCATGACATGTTCCATGTATCCCAACTACGACGGTATATCCCGGATCTGAGTCATGTCCTTGATCATTCGAAGTTGGTTGTTGGTACCAACCTTTCGTATGAGAAGAGACCCATGTCCATATTGGACCGGAGAGAGAAAATACTCAAGAACAAGACTATCAAGTTAGTCCGTGTTGCTTGGGGTCATCACTCTTTGGGTGAATCAACATGGGAGCGTAAGGATGATATCCGATCGCGATATCCCGACCTGTTTGACTCGTAAGGTATAATGTTTTCTTATGCCTTATGCCCTCGATTTCCTTGCTTACATGAATGATTGCTTGATTGATTGCTTAATATAGCTTGTCTGTGATTATTATAGCTTGCCCTTGCCTCTCTAGCCTCTTAATTAAATTTCGAGGACGAAATTATTTTAAGGTGGGTAGAGTTGTAACGCCTGTAGTTCGTATTACTTATTTTATTATACGTGTGCATAATCTCGGACCTGTATATAGACTTGTCCTGATTGGCTAGCCTTGGGTTCTGCATTGGCATGAGTTAGTTAGCATTTCATGGTTCTGGCATGCATCGGGTTCGGTTGGGTTCGGCTTGGTTGGTTCGGTTTGGGTTGGAATGCAAACCCCTACCTACCGCCCTCCATTATTTATTAATCCCAACAACCCATTCTCTCTCTTCATTCACTTTTTTATTTACTCTTCTCCTCCCTCCATTAACTCTCTCCACCGACCAGAGAGAGAGGCTTAGGCAAGTGCAACTTGCTTCATGGAGGAACTCAGATTTTGTTGTTCCATTGTCTTCCTAATGAGATTCTAAGTCACTTTAGTATTTAGCATTTTTGAATTCCATGGCTCATTTCATGTAGATCTTAGTTTTAGCATTTTTGATCTCATGGTTTTGATCTTCTAAAACTTGGTTGTTTCCGAAATGGAGAGTTCCATGTGGTAGGAATTTCGATTTCACGCAAGTTTGGCTCTTAAATGGTTGGATTTCATCGAGATTTGGCCGAGATGGGGCTTGCTTCAGTTCGTGAGCTTTTACGCCTGCTTATACCGGCCTTGGGAAGAAGATGAAGTTTTACGCACACGTTCTAACGTGTTAGCATAGTATTTAGCCTTTACGCCCATGTTTTACGTGACAATGTATTATTCAGCCTTTTACGCACATGCATTTGCGTGCCAGCGTACTCCGGTCTACGCCGAGTTCATTCGATTTTACGCTCGGGGCCCTCCCGCTCGCGTAAAATCGTGCTCGCATAAAACTCTGGCTCAAGCAAACTCTCACGTACGTAAAGTCTTGCTCGATCGCGTAGAGTTTCACTCGCGTAGAGCCTCGCTTGCCTACGGCTTGCTAGCGTAAAACCCCGCCTGCATGCGCCCTTACTCGCGTAGAGCAATCTCACCTTGCCCTTGCTAGCGTGAGCCGCTTTATGCTTGAGGCCCCTTGGCCTAGCGTAATAGTACGCGCGTAGAGACTTGAGTCCCTAATGCTTACGCCTTTGCCCTTTTATATCCTTACGCCTTTTTATGAACTTGATAATCACGAAATTACTTAATATGTATGAAATAATAATGGTAGACGGCATGGTATGAAGTTGACATGACATGACATGACTTGACAAGCAAGCATGATGGGAACTATTGAAAGCTGTTGCGACGGCTAGCATGACATGACAAGAATGAATGGCCTGGACACCGTGGACGATTGTGTATCTATAAATGAACCAGTACTGTCTCGCATCATGTCTAGGACAGGGACCCCTGAGTACCACGGTCAGGGGTGCCTACTTAAATTGACTAAGGCTAATAACTAGAACAATCCAGTAGTTATGAAGAGATTTTCCAGCTACAGGCAATCTTGTTATCTGGGCGCCCCATCATGGGATCTGTAGCCTGTCATCGAGTAGGACACATTTCTAGCACACTGTCATGTGTTGCACCCTTCAAGCTACTTAAGGGTACATGCATTTCTTGGACGATGTACCCACATGAATTCAATCCCCTAATTGTGTCTGGATAACCTGGATGGTCTGCAGGGCTTGTGGCTGTTGGAATAATCTTATTGCATCTTGCTAGTAACTAGGCCTATGATAACCCTAGTTAGTTAAAGTATCAAGCCGTACTTATTTGCTTGGCCGTGAATGTTGAATGGAGTCTAAGTCTTGCCCTGTTCCAGTACCTGGTTACTTCAAATGACATGATTATTTATGCTTACCTTAACAATAATGATCAGGGGCCAAGTTCTGTTCAGGCGAAGGGTTATAACCCCGATCCTTGTTTGGTTTAAGGGTTGTAACCTGGATCCCGGAGCAGTTCTGTGTCCTCTTTTCGTTTATTGTCTTATTGTACCCCACGTCATGATCGTCATGTTTTATCTTATCAACAAGAATTTGAGACGAGTTTCTATTCAGGTGAAGGGTTACAACACCGGTCCTTGTTTGGTTTAAGGGTTGCGACCTGGCTACCTGAATGGTTTCCTCGTACTCAATTCTCTGTTGTTGTCACTGTTATTATCAGATTCTTATATAATTATCTTTAATATCCATTTATTATATGCTGGTTTTAGTTCCTAAGTGAAGCCTCCTTTGTGGCACTTGCTCTTTCTGGGGTCTGACCCAGCTGGTTTTGTATGGCCAGATACCGGAGCAGCTCCAGAGGATCTACCTATCTTCCAGCCAGATGGTGACCACCAGGCGTAACCCTGGCAACGAGTGGGTTCCTTTTGTTCTCTCACTTTATTGTATAAATATTCTTTTGAGACGTTTAGCCGACGAGCACGTGTTAGCTCGATTGCATTTTATTTAATGTCTGCCTACGGGCTGTAACATGATTGACAAATCCTAGGGTTGATCATGTATGACTAAAACTCTTGCTAGTCTTGACATTTTTTACGACAAGCTTCCTGATCATCCAAATATGTAATGTATGGGATGCCTTACTATTGTATATTTGGTGCTCTGATATCTTGTAACTGTTATTACTTGCTTGAGATTGAGACAATAGGCTTGCTCGCGACCTTAAGAGACTGATGGCTTGCAGTTAAACCCTCATGTATCTAGACAGTTGTGGTCGTATAGCGAGGTGGGTTACACTTCAATATACGTAGCTAGCTATGTTCGCCCCCGTTCTCCAGTATTCTGGTTCTGTGGCGTTACACTTGCTGCCTTGGGCAGCACAGCCTTCCCCCCTTCTCTCCTACTACTACACACACACTCACATCTCCTCTCCTCCTCTTCTCACATCTATTCTTCTATCTCTCTCTCAAGCCACAACCAACAATCATACACACAACATTATATACAACCACATACACACATATACAAATCCATATCATCCCTCCTCCTCTCTAATACAAACACTCACACATAAATTCCATATCATTCCTCCTCCTCTCTAACACAAACACTCCACTAACTAAACACAACAACGCACACACAAGACCAATATATATATATATATATATATATATATATATATATATATAAAATATATATATATATATATATATATATATATATATATATATATATATAATATATATATATATATATATAAATAAAAAAATATATATATATATGAATAAAACAGTCCACTTATTTAAATAGGCATAAAAATGATATGTAGAGGCCAAAATGAGACATGTAGGCTAAACCAAAATGATTCAACCATGGGTATCCAAATGAAACTCATACTAACCATCCCAACATCAATACACACTCTAACAAGTCTAAAACTGAAATTAAAACATAAATAATCCTATTAGACATTCTATCAAACACATGGAGTGCCTCCTCCTGGAAACTCTCCATGGGGACACCAAAGCTACCCCAACTTTCTAGAAAGGACTCATGAGAGCCTCTAAATCCATACTAATGATGGTTTATGCATGGGGGTGGTCCTAATGAATGCAAAACTAATAAAAATGGAAGAAAAATCAAAATAGAGGGATGGTTTTACCTATTGGAACTTGGATCCCAATGATATTCTCAAATGGACACTTCACTTGGCATCTTTCTCCCAAACTTGGCTATAACCCTTCCTTGGATGAATGATGAAGATTGGTGGAAGATTTGGTGGAGAAAAGGAAGTATTTGGAGATCAAATCAAAGAGAGGTGCTCTCTAATTTGGGAAAGAACTCATGGAGAAGAAGATGGAGGCTAATATTAATGAAGGGATGGGGGGTTATCTATCCTAATGTGGATGGCACATGCCCCCATTTTCCCTCTTTTGAAAAGTCCAAAATACCCCCCGCCCTTGGTCTCCATTGAGTCAACTTAAGTCATATTAGGATTTGGGGTTAAAAGGGTCAAGTTTTGAGTCTCTAATTAGACTAACCTAATCAAGTGGGATTAGCCTAACCTCTCTAACTTAATTAGTGTGGTTGGTGGGCCATGTCTAACTAATATGTGGGTCTCAACTAAAGTCTAAGCTATCCGGGTCCCCGATACAAGTCGGAATGAGATAAAATTCGAACCCGACTTAAATAATCCCCAAATAATATTATTAATAAATAAATAATTCCAAAATATCCAAAAATGCAAAAATGACCATTTTACCCCTATTTATAAAAAGTGGGATTGACAAATCTACCTACCTTAAAAAAATTATGTCCTCGAAATTAAAACAAACAATCACAGGAAACACATGCAGAAACAAAACAACATATACCTCAGGGCTCGAAGAGATAAGGGAAACGCTCCCGCATGTCGTCCTCCCTCTCCTAGGTAGACTCACCGGGAGAATGGTGCCTCCATGCAACACGAACCAAGGTTATAACCTGGTTCCGGAGCACCTTCTCCCGACGATCCAGAATCTCCACGGGCTATTCTAGATAGTTGAGAGTAGGTCCCACCTCTATCGCTGAATGTTCCAATAGATGGCTAGGGTCTACCACATACTGCCTCAGCTGCGACACATGGAACACGTTGTGCACCCCCTCGAGCGTAGGTAGCAAGTCTAGTCGATAAGCTACTACACCGACCCTTTCAAGGATAGTGAAAGGCCCGATGTAGCACGGACTAAGCTTCCCATCCCGGCCAAAGCGAATCGTGCCACGTGTCAGGAAAATCTTCAGGAACACCATATCACCAGCCTAGACATAAAACAAAACTCAGCACACAACTAAATAAACAAACACAAACAAGCACAACAAGAAACTGAAACTAATCTCGAACTCTAACGGTCTCCGGTGGCTATCGGCCCAATGCCGCTGCCTATCCTGAGCCACCCGAAGTATGTCTCTAATCAGTCTAACCTTTTCGATCGCATCCACTATCATCTCAGGCCCAAGCAACATCCTCTCGCCGACATCTTCCCATAACAAAGGAGTACGACATCTTCGTTCGTATAGAGCCTCAAATAGTGATATCTCTATACTGGCCTGGTAGTTGTTGTTGTAAGCAAACTCTACCAGGTGAAGATGATCCTCCCAAGAACTCCCGAGGTCTAACACACATGTGCGAAGTATATTCCCAAGAGTCTGGATGGTCCTCTCTGACTGCCCGTCTGTCTGGGGGTGGTAAGCAGTACTAAACTTGAGCTGGGTGCCCAAGCTAATATGCAAACTCCTCCAGAAGTGGGAAGTAAAATGACTATCCCGATCTGAGACTATGCTTACCGAAACTCCGTGCAATCTGACTATCTAACGCACATACAGTTCTGCCAACTTCTCCGTAGACAGACCCACTTTGAAAGGCAAGAAGTGGTCCGATTTGGTCAATCGATCAACAATGACCCAAATCGCGTCCTTCCCTCCAGGAGATCATGGAAGTCCGGACACAAAGTCCATGGTGATGTGCTCCCACTTCCACTCAAGAATGGGTAGTGGCTGTAGCAACCCACCAGGCCTCTGCCTCTCGGCCTTCACCTGCTGACATACTAGACAGCAAGATACAAACTGAGCTACCTCTTGTTTCATACCGTATCACCATACGTGCTCTCTCAGATCTCTGTACATCTTGTTAGCTCCAGGATGCATAGAGTACTGAGAGCGATGCGCTTCTTGAAGAACCTCCTTCTGAAGCTCCCCACTCGAAATGCACAGTCTAGCACCGTGACTCAGCGACCCATCTTCGGCTATAGAGAAATCGTCGAGCAAACCTGCCCGCACCTGCTCCCTGATTCTCCTCAGGGCAACAACATCATACTGTACTGATCTAACTCTGTCCATCAACTCAGACTGAATCTGTAAGCCCCATATCTGAATCTTTATGCCCGAAATAATCACTTCGATACCCAAACTATCCAGATCAGCCAAAAGATGACGATCTGTCGTCAAATACATAGCGACTGGATACCTGCTCAAGGCATCAGCAACTACGTTGGCCTTGCTATGACGGTACTACAACGAGATATCGAAGTCCTTCATCAGCTCAAGCTACCGTCTCTGCCGCATATTCAGCTCCTTCTGTGTGAACACGTACTTTAAGCTCTTGTGATCCGTAAAGATATCAACTCGCTCTCCATATAAGTAATTTTGCGACGTTTCGTGGCATCGCAGAATGTCGCTAATTCTGAAAAAAATCAAAAACATAAAAAATATCCAGCATTCAAGCAGCTAATTTGGTATAAAAGATAGCATTTCAACCGGCACAATGAATGAATAGGTGCATCCAACATCACAAGTCCACCCAACATCAACAAGTGCATTCAACAAGTTCATCCATCCAACATTACAATTTAACAAGTCAACAAGTTCATCCAACATCAACAAGTCTATCCATCCAACATCACACTGGTAGTAAAAACATATCCAAACAGTACACCCAACCACTAGGAAAAGAAAAAATATCCAAACATTAGACCCAACAATGGGTCAACACACAAGCATGCAAAAAAACTACTGATCGACAGGAGGAAGAACACCGGTTAAGCGGGACATGAGGTACTGATACTCCGCCAACTACAATGTTACCGTATCTGACGGCAGCGAAACAGCTGGAATAGTCGGTGGAGGAGTAGAAACGGATGTAGTGGACGATGTTTCATGCTCCAATGCTCGCAGTCGGGCATCCATGGAAGATATCAGGTTCTTGTTGCTCTATATCACATTCGTACTCAAACTCCTGAGCTCTATAATGTTGTCACGCCCCGATCCCGCAGAGTCCTTTTCGTCCTCGCTTCGAACTCTTTTGGGACCGTTCGTCCTCGCTAAGGCGTGATGCCGTGCAAGCCTAAGTTGCGCTTGCACAAGGCCAAGACCTGAAGTAAGACAAGATAGACAAGTTTGACAATACGCAGCGGAACGTATCGCAGATAATTGAAGCAGCAGCGGACATATTTCAGAATACAAGTATTGAACACAATGGTAACAAGAACATTTCTCTTTATTGATTTCATTTGAACAGATTACAAGCTCTCGATTCTCTCTGATACAATATTACATTCTCTCAGAACTTTACAGATTACAATGATCCCGTTCCCATACATTACATCCTTTTATATACAAAACCAAACTCTTGCACAGATGTCATCTCTTGGCATCTCTTCTGATTTCTGGCTCCTGAGGATGAGGCTCGGGCTATCGCTTCGGACTATCCTTCTCGATGCATAGTGCACCTGCATGCAGACTGATGGTGGGTCAGTATATCAGCATACTGGTGAATGGTGTGAACAAAGAGCTACATTTAACTGAAACGATCACTGTTCATTTAGTGGGAAAACGTTTCTTGTGATGTGATCTTGCTAGTTTTACCTAGATTTATTCCATGCATACAGAGTCAGTTTACATATCTTTTGAAAACACATCTTTGAAAAGCCAATATTTGTTTCACTTCATTTCATCTCAAGCATACAAGGGACTATTCAATTCTAGCACGATGAGTATTCATTTGTGCAGTGCGCAGCATGTTTCATGAGCATATCATTTCTTTTATTCGAGCAACTGATAGGGACAATGACAAGCATGATACATTATCTTTTCTTTTGTGGAACATAGCATTTCTTGGTAACAGATTAATCTTTCAAGCAATTCGTCTAGCAAACTTAAGCAATACATGTGTATCACTTTTCAGTGATTCTTACCATAGCCGACCGTCCATCCCTGCACAAGACAAGGATTAGCATAAACATGATAAAACCATTATTTTCTATATGATCTAAACTCTTGAGGCACATTTGATCTATCAGGCACATTTAATCTATTGGCGATTATTCATTTAGTCCATCAGATAACAAATAACAGATAACAGAGCCGAAGCCCCCATACAAAAGAGCCGAAGCCATAATAGAGCCGAAGCCCCCAGATAGTGGAGCCGAAACCCCCAGATAGTGGAGCCGAAGCCCCCAGATAGTGGAGCAGAAGCCCCCAGATAGTGGAGCCGTCGCCCCCAGATAGTGGAGCAGAAGCCCCCAGATAGTGGAGCCGTCGCCCCCAGATAACAGATAACAGAGCCGTAGCCCCCAGATAGTGGAGCCGTCGCCCCCAGATAACAGATAACAGATAACATACCGACACCCATTTTCACATGGATGCCCTCTGCGATAGACATACATTTGCAAGCAAGCAGTTGAGCAGTTCTACTTCTTATACATGCAGGTTATCTAGTTTCTTGTACTAGCAAGGCAACAAGTCTTCTTATTAGCATGCAGATTAATTCTTTCTTAGCATACAGGTTCTCTCTTTCCTTGTTCTTAGCATGGCAACATGTGAAATCTCTTACAAGCATACAAACTGGTTACCATCTTGTTATTAGCATGACAAGGTTCTCTTTATCAAGGCAACATTCATTTCTTAGCAAGGCAACGTCTGAAATCTCTTAAAGCATACTCAATGATTAACCATCTTGTTATTAACAAAAGCATTCAATCAAAAACTCAGATTCTTAAGGCGCAAGCGAATCAGCAAATGAGACTTCGTCCACTCACCCAGATTAATCGTCTTCTGTTGCAGAGCCAGCAATCCGATCTTTCTGTTTATCTAGTGCCTTCGCGGAGCGGGGCACTACATAATTATCCACCGAAAAGAAGTTTCGTCCTCGAAACTTAAGGAGAAACTTACGATATCCTTAGCAGCGATAGTCCTCATCCTTCGCCATCATCAATCCACGAAATCATAATTCAGATCATATCAAAACTCTTGTTCAATCAAGCTTTTCAATCTCAATCAATCAAATCGGTAAAACATTGCCGGCATCATAAAAATATTTACGGACTTATTGTATGGAACGTTCATCTCATTATTGATATCGAGTAGGCAACGGAATTTCGATCAGAAGACATGTACAAATTCAATTGAATCAAAATTGGCCAGAGGATCGTGTTGCTTTGATACCATTCTGTCACGCCCCGATCCCGCAGAGTCCTTTTCGTCCTCACTTCGGACTCTTTTGGGACCGTTCGTCCTCGCTAAGGCGTGATGCCGTGCAAGCCTAAGTTGCGCTTGCACAAGGCCAAGACCTGAAGCAAGACAAGATAGACAAGTTTGACAATACGCAGCGGAACGTATCGCAGATAATTGAAGCAGCAGCGGACATATTTCAGAATACAAGTATTGAACACAATGGTAACAAGAACATTTCTCTTTATTGATTTCATTTGAACAGATTACAAGCTCTCGATTCTCTCTGATACAATATTACATTCTCTCAGAACTTTACAGATTACAATGATCCCGTTCCCATACATTACATCCTTTTATATACAAAACCAAACTCTTGCACAGATGTCATCTCTTGGCATCTCTTCTGATTTCTGGCTCCTGAGGATGAGGCTCGGGCTATCGCTTCGGACTATCCTTCTCGATGCATAGTGCACCTGCATGCAGACTGATGGTGGGTCAGTATATCAGCATACTGGTGAATGGTGTGAACAAAGAGCTACATTTAACTGAAACGATTACTGTTCATTTAGTGGAAAAACGTTTCTTGTGATGTGATCTTGCTAGTTTTACCTAGATTCATTCCATGCATACAGAGTCAGTTTACATATCTTTTGAAAACACATCTTTGAAAAGCCAACATTTGTTTCACTTCATTTCATCTCAAGCATACAAGGGACTATTCAATTCTAGCACGATGAGTATTCATTTGTGCAGTGCGCAGCATGTTTCATGAGCATATCATTTCTTTTATTCGAGCAACTGATAGGGACAATGACAAGCATGATACATTATCTTTTCTTTTGTGGAACATAGCATTTCTTGGTAACAGATTAATCTTTCAAGCAATTCGTCTAGCAAACTTAAGCAATACATGTGTAGCACTTTTCAGTGATTCTTACCATAGCCGACCGTCCATCCCTGCACAAGACAAGGATTAGCATAAACATGATAAAACCATCATTTTCTATATGATCTAAACTCTTGAGGCACATTTGATCTATCAGGCACATTTAATCTAGTGGCGATTATTCATTTAGTCCATCAGATAACAAATAACATATAACAGAGCCGAAGCCCCCATACAAAAGAGCCGAAGCCATAATAGAGCCGAAGCCCCCAGATAGTGGAGCCGAAACCCCCAGATAGTGGAGCCGAAGCCCCCAGATAGTGGAGCAGAAGCCCCCAGATAGTGGAGCCGTCGCCCCCAGATAGTGGAGCAGAAGCCCCCAGATAGTGGAGCCGTCGCCCCCAGATAGTGGAGCAGAAGCCCCCAGATAGTGGAGCCGTCGCCCCCAGATAACAGATAACAGAGCCGTAGCCCCCAGATAGTGGAGCCGTCGCCCCCAGATAACAGATAACAGATAACATACCGACACCCATTTTCACATGGATGCCCTCTGCGATAGACATACATTTGCAAGCAAGCAGTTGAGCAGTTCTACTTCTTATACATGCAGGTTATCTAGTTTCTTGTACTAGCAAGGCAACAAGTCTTCTTATTAGCATGCAGATTAATTCTTTCTTAGCATACAGGTTCTCTCTTTCCTTGTTCTTAGCATGGCAACATGTGAAATCTCTTACAAGCATACAAACTGGTTACCATCTTGTTATTAGCATGACAAGGTTCTCTTTATCAAGGCAACATTCATTTTTTAGCAAGGCAACGTCTGAAATCTCTTAAAGCATACTCAATGATTAACCATCTTGTTATTAACAAAAGCATTCAATCAAAAACTCAGATTCTTAAGGTGCAAGCGAATCAGCAAATGAGACTTCGTCCACTCACCCAGATTAATCTTCTTCTGTTGCAGAGCCAGCAATCCGATCTTTCTGTTTATCTAGTGCCTTCGCGGAGCGGGGCACTACAAATGCTATGCTCGAGCACATCAAATCATGCAGTGAGCCCAGTATCGTCCATCTGCATGGCATAGGGTATCTCCATCCTCCGTTGCATCTCATTATGCAACTCAGCGATTTGACATTCCATGATCTTCTGGACGCGCACCGACGCCTGCGAAGCCAGCGACGAGGAGTGCGCACTGACAGGGGGGCCCTGGATGACTCCGTCGCCAAACGGGTGTCATAGGATCCCCTACCGTAGTACGTACCCTGATAAAGACTGCCAATGACGGTCATCCAGAGTTCGTCCGGTGACGGAGTTGTAGGTGGCTGCACGAAAGTACCGGGCGCTCCTTCTGTAGGTGCACTAGCACCCGTCTGATCACGTAACCTAACATACTCCTCCTAGAAAAATGTCCCAGTCTGACGTCTAAGGTATTTATTTGCATGTCTATACTATGTTAAGAGATTTGTTTATTGTATATATATATATATATATATATATATATATTCGCGGAGTTGTACTTAAATTATATATAAGGAAGTCAAACATACATAGGTCGATGTGGCCCTCTCGTCGATGAACTGGTCGCCCTTCCGATGGGTGGCCAGGAAGACGGTCACCATGTTCGCGTCCTCTCCCTTTTGTTCCTATTAAAAGATAATGTTTATTATTAAAATGAAACATTTTATCCAACTGTGTAGAAACTAATATATATTTAATATATGATACATACCAGACAATGAAAATGTTTTGTCATGGGAATTAATCCACTACACCATTTACTCGACAACGACCGTACCATCTTTGCCTTTTTCGATTACTCCTTGTTCCTAGGATCCTCGAATTTCACCTTCATCTCCGCCCAATGTATGGACGTGATCCAACCATGGATCGGCATTCCATCACGTTCACGAGCCTTTTGGAGGCTAATCGCATCACGGATAAGCTTTCCGACGACGAAGGAAAATTGATGCTCGATCTTGGCAGCCAGATGGGGTGGATAGAAGTAGGTTTGTTGCAACAAATAAAACATAGAGTTATACAATAAATGATTATTGATATTAAAAATATATGTAATTAAATTTTACCTTGAAGTGGGCAAACCCAAAAGCCTTTCTTTCTTCGGGAGCAGAGGAGTAGTTGATCCAAGACCCACCATAGTTCTGCCTTAGAAACTATCCCAGTCTTCTATGTACAATCGAGGGTCTACATCTGTACAACCACAATTAAATTCATGAATAATATATGTAATCAAAAATAAATATTAATTAACTTACTTTTTAGGCCCGTCTGTCCAAATCTCCATCAGCCTCTCCTTCGGAGGTGCGCATGGAGGATCGCTCTCGTCTATATCCTCAGTGAGAGCGACGTCCCCTATCTGCTCCTCTTCCTCCATGGTACCGATAACCGAGGGAATAGTTGAAGAGCTGGGAGCAGACCCGAGCCTAGAACTGCTTGTCCCATGAGTATCGGCAAGACCCGGCGATGGACTACTCGCGGATGGAGGAATACTAGACGGAGCAGTATACTCGTAACTAGGACCTGGAATGGTACGGTATGGTGGAGTACTACTGGAGGGTCCGGAACTACCCCACCGTCATACTACAGAACTACCTCCGCGTCGTGGCATATCTGCAAATAACATATGATAATAAAACACGAACTTAATATATATATATATATGTCAGAGTATCATAAAAGTCAATGTACGAAACATAGTAAATATATATGTCAGAGTATCACAAAAGTAGCCCAGAGTATCACACAAACTAAGTCACAATAATAGCCCAGAGTACCAGAAAAGTAGCCTAGAGTATTACAAAAGTAACCCAGAGTACCACACAAACTAAGTCACAAAATGATGTAGACTAGAGTCACAAAATTAGACCAGTGGACCATACAACACAATAGTAGACAATAAAAGTATCTAGTCTACTTGTCATATGACCCATGAAGCTCGGCCCAGATCCTCAACCAATCTGCACGCGTCATGGGTGCCATCTGAAAGAACGAATATAATCAATATACAAGTACAAATCAGTACCAAAATGAGACATGAAATGGGATGTGAAAATTATATTACTTTCAATCATCTTCTGAAAATTCATCTTCTTCGTCATGTTCGTCTCTTCTTCCTCCTCCTCCTCATCATCTTCACTTTCATCTAGTAGATCTTCCTCTTCGAATATTTCTATCTCTTCTACATAATAATTAGACATGGAATGAGGAACTTTCGTTGAGTCCACATCTACAATATTTGGTAGAAGAGGTAGCTCATCCTCTTGATAAGCTACTTCGTGAACGTCAAAGGTATTTCTTGCCTTGGTCTTGTATACTGCCCACCAGTCTGACCTCACTGTCCCCCGTTTAGGATAGGTTATGAAATACACGAGCTGAGCCTGACTGGAAAGGACAAATGGTTCATAGCCCTGATACCGACGTCGGTAGTTTATATCCACAAGACCATGCTTGTCCATTCTCCAACCTTGATCTTGAATCGGATCGAATTAATCACATCTGAATAGCACGATCTTTGTAGGCTCTATTCCATAATTAAATGTCAACTCCACAATCTCTCATAAGATGCCGTAGAAATCATTGCCTGTATCGACATCCATGTACTTCGATAATCTTATACACAAATAACTGTTTTTTTGTGGAATCGAAATCCACGAAGTTGTCTCTGATCGGGACAGTTGTTGATTTGAACCTAAACCCATTAACACAGTAGTTTGGCCAGATTTTTACGGCCGGAATTGGGCCCTTGGCAAGAGTTCTAATTGACTCATTCTCAAGTCTTGTGTGTGGAAGATCGACCTACATACCAAAAGATAGCAAACTAAGTTCATCGTTCAAATAATATGTAAAGTTCATATATATACAAGACCCTTACATATGCACTCAGCCAGGAAGGCAAATAACGTTTCATTTCCTGGTCTGCTTCTTCGTCTGTTATGTGTGGCCTAGTCAATCGTACCTCATCATTAAGTATGCTGAAAAACAAAAAAAAACATTGGCCAATTATGGTCAATACTATTACATTAAGATGACGTGAATGTAAATGTATTATTTACTTACCCCTCAAGCTTATCTACCCCATCATCATCGCAGTTGCATAATACATATATCCGAGTAGCTGTTAGCTCATTGTCGTTCAAATATCTCTTCGTCAGTATGACGATTGTACATCCACGAATGATGCCACATATAGTAATTCATATCCATTTGACAATAATTCTGCAAAGATAGATACACATTATTCGAGTATATTCCAAATAGATGCATAGACACATGTTCAACAAGAAGGCCCCCTCTCTGGCTCTCCTCTACTTCCTTTATTCTCATTCGACTCTCTCAGTCTCCTATTCTGCATCATATTATATCCACCTCAACCAAAGCATAGAGAATTGTAAAAATATTAATATTAACCAAGGTTCACAGTATCGGTATCGGTATCAGAAGTAAAAAAGTTTTCGACTAGTGGTAGGGCGAGCCAGAATCCTTTGACGGAGGATTCTCTGTCAAAGGATTGGTGGTGGGGCGAGCCAAGATTCTTTGTTAAAGATTTCTGGCTCGTCCCACCACCAATCGAAATCTTTTTACTTCTGATGTTTTGAATATAAACATCAGAAGTAAAAAGATTTCGATTGGTAGTGGGATGAGCCAGAATCCTTTGACGGAGAATCCTGGCTTGCCCCACCACCAATCCTTTGACGGAGAATCCTCCGTCAAAGAATTCTGGCTTACCTTACCACCAATCAAAAATGTTTTACTTCTGACACAGATACCGTGTCACGACTCGTACCCTAGAGTAAGGGCACGAGACGTGGGTACGTCCAGCCTACGCCGCAGTGTCGGCGGTAGAACGTTGTCCTAGGTCAAACATCTAACAATATAAAGGTACCTGTACAGTATATACTCTCCGAATGGAGGTGACATAGCAATACAGTCTCAATCACATCTAAGGTAGAGCATGATAAAAGATAGATAAAACATGAAATCCACAAGGAGATACAGCAGATAGAAGTCTAAGTGTCTAAGATACACAACCCAGAAACATCTCAAATCTCAAATACAGTAATCCATAAATACAACTCAAGACAACTGGAAATAAACTATGAGCAAAATCCTAGCTATCTATACAACCTCTACTGTGTCTCCTCTAGGCTAGCAGGCAACCTCTAGGCTATCTGTAAAATTTATCAACAGGTCCAGTCAGGACAGGAGCGAGCACAGTACATCTCAACAAATCATAGCAGGTTAGAAAATATAATCATACAGTAAAGTAGATACAAGATCTAAAAGAAAGTACAAAATGTAAAGGAGATAGCTGTAATGAAAATATCTACTATAAATAGAGAACTAACAGTGGCTAGTGAGTCAGAGTAAAATGTAGACATATAAATGGCATAGGAGATTCTGATGAGACACTACGGAGGTGGTCAGATGAGATACTACTTGGGTATTATTCACATGTCCACTTCTACTCCCCCGTACCCCCAATCAATACATAAGGATCCAGCCAGGTTATGTTACGATCCATGCAATGGCCCACAAGGAATGATACATGGTAGGCCCAAAAATGGGTGATTCTAGGAATGCCCATAAATGGGTGATTCAAGAAAGACTCTGTGATCATGAGAGTACATGTCACAAGTGATCAATGAACCATGAAGCACAGTGATACACAATGTAAGTGAAACGCACAAAACATGTAGTATCCGATGCTCCCTGAGGGGATAACATCTTAAGAAAGGATCCATATAGTACTAATCCGTGTGACCAATATGACAGCATCAAGTAAAGTAATCTAAAGCAGAAAAATAATTCTAACAGGATATGAAATGATCAGAGAATGCACTCGCCTCGATTTGGTTGGAGTCGACGTGCACGACACGAACGTGTCGACACGAAATAGGTACAATGCTACGTTCCACAGAGGGTCCCAAACGACGACACGGGCAGTCCCAATGAGTCCAGAGTAGTCCAAATAGCCTAGTTTGGTATATCAAAGTCTAAAATCAGGGTTCGGTACTATAATCAAATCAAGAATTATGAAACGACTTTAATAGTCACGATTAATAATTTCAGAGGAAAAATATAATTAAATAAATATAATAAATTTTTGGAAATCCTTTATAATATTAAAACTATATTTGTATTAATCAACATATTTTAGATAATATTTTAAAACCCATAAAATAATTTCTGTACTAATATTCCTATTTTGTCAAATATGAATTTAGGGAAAAAGATTAACTATACAAAACTATCCAAAATCGTTTATAATAATAATCTAGGAAAAATAGATATTATATTAATCGAGATATTTTGATATTAGTTAATAATAAGGAAAAACATTCTAGTATCAATATATTTATAATTATATTAGTAAAACTTACTCTTCGGCAAATATCAATAATGAATAATTAAACTAATAATTTAGGTCAAAACTTGCTATTAATATTGGAAATATTATTATATATTTTATATAATTTCAAATAAGCAATACTACTAGTAACGATAAAACTAATAATAAAGTACAATGCATACACATTATATACATGTATACACCATACTCGTATACATATATTAAGGCCCAAAACCTATTAATGGTAATTATAAAATCTTTAAAAAATCCTAATTATTAACTAGAATAATACCAACAAGAATTTGTAAGTAATAATAATAAAATAATAAATACCCTCATTATTTCCACCATTATTACAATATATATATATAAACTAATATATATACTATTATATATTAATCCATAAACTAATATATATATATATATATATACAATATATATTAATACATAACTATTATATTAACTAATGTATAAACTATTATATATAAATAATATATAAACTATTATATAAACCATTATATATAAATAATAATCATTATATATAAATAATAATCATATATATAAATAATAATCTTTATTATACAATATATAAACATATATATATATATATTATATATTAATACAATACATTACTAATAAAGGGGGGGTTGATCCCCAAATCACAGAGAAAATGGGGGTGCTCAAAATCGAAGGGGGAGAGAGAGGCTCACAGTGGGGGTTCGTGCGTGCAAGGCGCCAGGGCGGCGGGAGTTGCGCCGACGGAGGGAATGGCGGAAGGCCGGCGCTGGCCAGGCAGAGCGGCGACGAGCAAATGGTGTTGGGTCGGCTGATGGAGGACTCGACGTTGGGTCTCGCCGGTGGAGCGGCACGGGAGGACGTCGGAGCTAGGGCACAGGTCAGGTCTTCTCTCCCTCACTCTCTGTGTTGTTGATCAAAATTTGGAGGAAATGGTTTGAGGGATGATGGCGGTGATGGTTTGACAGTGGCGGTGGTGGCGAAGGGTGACTACGGTGGTGGTGGCGAAGGGTGACTACGGTGGTGGTAGCGAAGGGTGACTACGGTGGTGGTGGCGTGTCCTGGAATGGACGGCCGGAGTCGACGGGTGAAGGATCGGTGGGGGTTTGGCCAGTTGGCCAGGGTGGCTTCCAGAAATGGCAGTGGGATGTCGGCCACAGGGTGGCGGCGGACAATGGTGGTGGTGGTCAGTTTGATTGGGATAGAGAAAAAATGGGGGGGCTGCTAGAAATTCTAGGTTTGGGGATTTGTGTAGAAATTTTGGGGGCTAGGAAAAATTCTAGGTTACAACTCTTGGGAAGTGTGCTACTTATAGGGGAGTGGGAGAAAACCCTAAAAATGTATATGTAATAGAAATATAGGAAAATAGTGGAAAACTAACACACTAACCACTAACTGCTGACCCTAACGTTATTTCTATTAGTTGATTTAATTAGCACTAAATATATATTAGCTATAAATTAATTAATTACTAGTTAACACTAATTTAGCAAATAGCTAATTACAATTTAGCCAATATTCTAATGACTTAAAAAATACTAATTTATTCACTAATTATGTGTATATATATAAAATCAACAACCATTTATTTAGTAATAAATATATTTGAAATTCATAACTCGATAATGTTTTCTTTGTATTAAACAATATTTATGACTTATTGATTCAAGAAAATGACAGGAAAATTCCAATAGGATAAAATTGCTTAAAATAGTAAACCAAAGCCAACAAGGACCGATAGCAATCACGGTCAAATTTGTTTTCCTAAAAATTAGAATTTGCACGTTTTTCGAGATTCAAAAAATTGAGAGTTTTGAAAAATAAAATAAAAAAAATTCAAAAGTCCAAGAAATTGGTTAGCGGAGGTTACAAATCTACCCTCCTTAAAGAAATTTCGTCCTCGAAATTTAAAGGTTGATAGGAAAATCAAAATATGATAGGAGTTAGGTAATATCTTTAGACACGATTAAAGAACGATGACTTGGCACGATCAAGGAAATAAATTTCAAATTGACTTAGGCACGACTAGTGATTTTGTCATGATCGAAAGTCTAATGAGCCTGATTAATTAGGTCATGAACTAGAATCTGAGTTCGAACGTGATTTAAAATTTGAAATGATCTAGGTTTTGGCACGATTCAAGATTTGACTACAAAACCAAAACTTGGGTATACTTTAGGAATGGAACCCTAAGCACGGTATCTATAGAATCGAATTTATGACAGGAGCAGAAATTGGTTCAGACATAACCAAAGTCTAGATTCCGGCACGACTAACCAATCATATAGTTGTGACCGGGTATCAAGATTGTTTTAGGCACAATGGAAAATTTATTTCGAATATGATCACTCAATTCATGACAAGTTCATAATCAATCGGGTAGTCATGATCAAGGGTAAAAATTTCAAGCACGATTCAAAGGCAAAATCGATATGATAGTCATTATCGTTAAAATTACGACCATGGGATTCATAGTCATCTAGTCATGCCAGGTCATCTAGGCATGACTAATCACAAGGAGTTTAGATATAATCAGGAAGTAAGTCATGGTCAGAAAAGAGTTTGAGTACCAGTGTTAAAATCCGAACATGATCATAATCGTTAGTTCGACACGATCGAAGATAAAGTAAGTTTAACCTTGGTCGAATAGTATTTAGGTATGATGAAGAGTATGGTGGTAGCGTAGGCATAACTACCATCAATTTTCGGTACGATCAAGAATAGTACGAAACTTAATCGCGATTGGAACAGAATTTAGTCACTTTCAAGAATAAATCAGAGTTTATGCACGAGTGATATGGGTATTGAAGTTTGATTACGATCAAAATTAAAATATTAACATGATAAAGAATAAGGCTAATCAATATTTGAATTTAGGTTCGAAAAATTTGAAATCGAGATTTTTGAGCACGAGCAACATATTGATAGAGAACTAGGTTATCACTACCATATTTCTAGTGTGAGGGTATTTTTGACATTTTTGGGGTAATTTAAATTTATTAGAATTTATTTGAATTTATGGGAATTTTAGGAATTATTTGGAATTGTTTGGACTAGATTGATTTTGACTAGTTTTGACCCTTGTAGACCAACCTAGAAGCTAACCCTGGTTAGTATGGACTTGGTTAGGTTATATGACTCTAGTCTAACCTAAGCTAATCCTTGGTTTGGTCATTAGACTCTAGTTAGCAATAGGAATTAGAAAGTCATAAGTCATGGCTTATGATTTAGAATCTTTAATAAATCAATTCAAGCCATAGCCTTGTAGGTTGGCCCAAAGCCCAAGACAATTACCAAAACCTAACCCTAGACTAAGTGGCCGGCCACCCCTATCCATTGGGAACATCACCCTATAAATACTCTCCTAATTTTAGGGTTGCCTCTTTTAGGAAAGCTCAAGTTTAGGAAGAAGGTTTGTTTCCTATTTCATTTAATCCCTAGAATTCCATTCCTTATCCTTTTTCATTCAAATCTCTTCCATTAGGTTCTAATATATCTATTCTTGCTGTTATTGAAGTTTCATTTTAGTTTGTTGTGATTTGATTGGATTGGGACATCAAGGAGAAGAGCTATAGAAAGGGGGTTTTTCTTGAAAGTTCAAGTATAGGTAACTTCCTCATTTCTCCATAAAATTCCGATTTCTTTACATATCTAGGAAGCCCTAGGAGTCCCCTAAGTGTCTGAATTGGTTTCGTGTCGGGTTTCATAAGTTTCGTGTCCGTTTGGACACGTATCAGACCTGTCCCTTAACTGTTTGTGAAAATGCCTCCATAGGTTTTTCTTCACTATTTTTATTTGTGTTTGAATGGAAATGTTTGTTTATATGTCATTTATGGGATTCTTCTTGACTGAGGTGATTATAGTGTCTGTTTGTGTCGGATTCATGGCTTGGACACGGCCATCACCACAGCCCACACTTCCCCCTACTACTCGGGCTTCTACAGGACACGACACGAATTTATTTGACACAAAATTTTGTGGGATCAATGGGGCATGTTCTGTCACCATGTTCCCCAAATTTCCTTGGGTCTCGTGCACTGGTTGGGGAGTTATTCATCACGCACGGGGATTTGCCTGTACTGTGCACTAGGTTTTTTCCCTCTGATACGCTACTCGTATTCGTGCTGGACACGTCGAGGACACGAACCAGGGTGCCCGTGTCCTAGCCCTAGTCCTACTCGACCCTGGGATACGAGTGCATGACTCATCGAGTCGTGTCCTGTCTGCACGACTCAGTGTCCTGCCCGCACGAGACTGTCCTATCAGTCTAACTGTAGATGACACTTGCTGTTGGACACTTCGTGTCCACTTTTGTGGACACGAATCACCTTCTCTGACACGAACACTATAAGTATATTAATTACCAACCAATTGTTATACATTAATTGTTTTAACTATCAAATTTCCTCATTTTTCCCAATTTCTGATACATGTGTTTTCCTGTCATGTTTCCAGTTTTCAAATATGAATTTGCCTGCTATTTTAACCTATCTAGTACTGCTAAAATATTGGTTTTAACTCCTATATTGGTTCTCCTATATGACTTCTAAGTGTGTGTTCGATTTGGGATTGTTTGGTTGTAGTTTGGACTTAAAATCTGTGAATGCAAGGAAGAGACTTAAAACCGAAATTTGTGACTGTATAAACTGTTTTCTTTGAGTTTTATTTGAAGCTATGGATGATTTCAAATGTGATATGAACCTGGGATTTTGTATTAGACTCATTGGTTGTTCCTGTCATCAGGATAGCCCTATCTCTCTCACACTTTTTCCCTCTACACACAGTCACACACACTGCCACTATTTCTAGGTTTTACACATGTATATACTAGCTACTGTTTTCCAGTTTTCTCACTCACATTACCCTCCCACACACACTGTTTCTACATGATGTACACACAAGCACACATGACAATCACTGATTTCTGATTTCCTGCTACACCACACACACACCCTCTTGTCTTCTCTCTCTATATACCTATCCTAGTTCCCCAATGCAAAGTATATATGTAATGTAACATTTTCCTCTCTATCTATATCCTATTTTCTATGTGATTATTTGCTAAGTAGGTAATATATATATATATATATATATATATATATATATATATATATATATATATATATATATATATATATAATATATATATATATATATATAATATATATATATATATATATATATATTATGTAATTTGAGTATATATATATATATATATATATATATATTATATATATATATATATATATATATAATATATATATATATTATATATATATAATATATATATATATATTATATATATATATATATATAAATATTATATATATATATATATATAATATATATATATATTAATATATATATATATATATAATATATATATATATATATATATATAATATATATAATATATATATATATATATATATATATATATATATATATATATATGGTAGTTATGTAAATATTGGGTATCTAGTATTGATACCTACATAGGATGTATTGGAATATACAAGTATATATATATATATATATATATATATATATATATATATATATATATATATATATATATATATATATATATATATGTCACATATATATACAACTTGTGTATTTACTATATATAGGTAATATATATACATGTGTTAAGCATAGGCCTAGGTAATGTGGTATAGCTTGGTGAGCCTAGATTGGGCTTGTACAGTTTTATTAGACCTAGTATAGCCTAGTTTAGACTTGGTTAGACCTAGTTGACTATAGTTGACCTAGTTTGACTTCTAGGGTTGACCAGAGTTGACCAAGAGTTGACTTTGGCCTAGATTGACCTAGAATCATGTAGAATGTATAGTAGGACTTCATTATACCATTTTGGACTTGTTGTGACTTGTGTTGTTCTGATTATGAGCGAGACACCACTCCTCGGACAGTACTTTCATATTGGACACTCAGATACCAGGCGAGTACATTCTCTGATCATTTCATATCCTGCTTAGAATTATTTCCTGCATTAAATTACTTTACTTGTTACTGTCACGTTGGTCACACGGATTGGTACTATATGGATCCCTTCTTGAGATGTTATTCTTAGGGAGCATCGGGTACTACATGTTATGTGCGTTTTACTTACATGACGTATCACTATGCTTCACTGGTTCTTTGATCACTTGTGACATATACTCTTATGATCACAGAGTCTCATAGAATCTCTTATCCCATTTACTGGGTATCCTAGAATCTCCTAGAATCCCTATTTATGGGACATCCATGTATCACCCTTCGGGGGCCTTGCGTGGAATCATAACATAACCTGGTGGATCCTTGTGTATTGATTGGGGGTACGGGGGAGTAGAAGTAGACATGTGAATAATACCCAAGTAGTATCTTATCAGAATCTCTTCCATAATGTCTTATCAGAATCTCCTATGCCATTTACATGTCTATATTGTACTCTGACTCACTAGCCACATGTTAGTTCTCTATTTATAGTAGATATTTCTATTACAGCTCTCTCTCTCTGTTTACATACAGCATTTCTTTCAATACCTGTATCTTACTTTACTGCATGATTATATTTTCTAACCTGCTATGAACTGTTGAGATGTACTGTGCTCGCTCTTGTCCTGACTGGACCTGTTGAAAATATTACAGAGGACGAGGAGGAGGTCGGTCTGGAAACTTTCTACGGGGCAGTCTTAGATGACACTTACGAGCTAGACACTCAGGAGGACCCAGCTCTAGCTGAGGATATCACCCCCATTGCCTAGACTAGTTTAGTTAGGCTTATCTTATTTTATGTAGTCTTGAGACATGTTTAGCTAGACTTTATTCTGAGTTCTGAGTTGTATATATTCTTTCATTCTGTATCTGAGACCATGTACCTCTGGTTATTTGCTGGGTTTATCTTAGACTATTTTATCATCTCTGTTTCCTTGAGTTCTATTTCATATCGTGTTATCTCTTCCTTAGTTGTGATTGAGTTTATTTACTGCTATGTCACCCCCATTTGGGGAGTATAAACTGTTTAGATATATATTGTTAGATGTATGTTGACTTAGGACAGCGTTCTACCGCCGACACTGCGGCGTAGACTGGACGTACCCACGTCTCGTGCCCTTACTCTAGGGTACGGGTCGTGACACATTTTTAGTGGTGGCCCATGCAGGTCTAGACTAGAAGTGTAGTGGTATTCAATTTAGAGTATCACTACAGCCTGCAGTAGGATATAGGAAATTAATTTTAAGGTACTCAATCACTTTAGGAAAAATTCTTTTATTTGCCATCTGAATCCTTATTGTCAGCTGATCCTTTAAATTTTTAATTGTCCGCCTTTTTTATTTCGCTTCTTTCTCAGAAATTGATACTCTTGTTTGTCTATCTTCAGGATAGTAGAGACTCGATCGCAGCGTGCCATTCATGAGGATGCCATAGAGGGGATTGCTACCTCTCAGCCAGTACAACGAGGCCAGGGGACTGCAGCTCCTGCCCCCTCTGCTCGTATTGAGACCTCGGCAGTAGCAGCAGGGGATATGCTTACACCGGCTCGGAGGCAGGACCCGGTCATTCCAGAGGATCCTTTCCAGCAGCCGTCGCCTACAGGACACGTGGATGCAGCACAGATATTCGCGTACTTCCAGCAGTTCATGGACCGACAGCAGGCTCGACAGGACAGGGGCATGGAGCTGGCCCTTACGACGGTTGCAGCTCGACCAGTGGTCCATCAGCCGAGGACACCGGAGATCGAGCAGTTTCAGAAGATGAGCCCCAGAGACTTTCTAGGGACAGTGGGGATCCTATATGTCGATTAGTGGATCGAGCATATAGAGGAGATCTTCCGCTTGGCCAGGATACTAGCAGATCTTCAGATCGAGGCTGCAGCTAGCCGGATGCGAGACCTTGCTCGCACCTGGTATCAGTCAGACCCCAGGGTGGGGGTAGCTGGGCAGACTTGGGAGCAGTTCAAGGGCTTCTTCAAGAGGAAGTTCTTTCCAGATTCAGCACTCAGAGCCTTGGAGACGCAGTTCGAGAGCCTGGTCCAGGGGAGTCTTTTAGTGGAGGAGTATGCCGGGGAGTTCAGCCGCCTCGGCAGGTTTGTGGAGGGCTTGAACGAGACAGCAAAGGCTCAGAGGTTCTGGAAGGGTCTAGTCAAGGAGGTTAAGTCCTTGACCAAGGGCAACCGGGATGCCATGTTCGAGGAGATCTTGACGGAAGCCTTGCTAGCAGAGGATGATCTTGAGCTTAGGCTTAAGAGGAGGCGAGACCCAGTTGGGGGCAGCAGCGGAGGCCAGGCCAAGAGGCCCCACTTTTATTTCCAGCACCCGAGGCAGTTTCAGCCACAGCCGATCCAGCAGAGGCCAGTTCATCAGCAACAGCAGCCGAGACAGCACCAGCAGGGTCAGAGACAGGGTGGTACTTGTGCCTACTGCAAGAAGCCTGGGCACGTCTTCAATGAGTGCCGGAAGAGGCTGGGCCAGTGCCTAGTGTGTGGTTCAGCAGACCACCAGATGAGGGAGTGTCGCATAGCACGAGCAGGCCCGGAAGGAGGAGCCAGGGCTCCAGTAGGCCAGCAGAGGGGACCATCCCTGCAGACGCAGCAGCAGAAGTTCGTCCAGCACCGGCAGCAGGCCAGGGGAGGCCAGCAGGGGCGAGGATTCGCCATGGCAGCAGAGGATGCGGAGGCCATCGGAGAGCTGATTGCAGGTTCGATTCTTCTCGACTCCAGTCCAGCTTTTGCATTATTCGATTCCGGTACCTCGTATAGCTTTATATCAGTATCTTTTGCGATTAGACACGGTATCGTAGCTGAATCGTTGCCTAGGACTTACAAGATCACGACCGGGGGTGGCATTATCCTCGTGAGTGATGTTTGTAAGGGTCGGAGAGTAGTTTTGGGAGGCCGTGAGTTAGAGGTGAGCCTGCTTGTAATGCCATTGTCGAACTATGATATAGTACTAGGCATGGATTGGTTGAGCAGACACTACGCTAGCATTGATTGCAGAGGGGGTAGAGTTCTTTCCAGAGCGCTGGGGGAGCCAGAGTTTGAGTACTCCAGACGTCAGGCAGAGCATAGCAGCGGAGTCTTCTGTGGAGTCTCGGTCGAGGAGCAGGGGATTCCACACCCTTTGATAGCAGATTATATGGATATTTTCCCAGAGGAGTTACCGGGATTGCCACCATACAGAGACATAGAGTTCTCGATAGACTTGGTTCCAGGAGCGGAACCCATCTCTCAGCATATCTATCGGGTGAACAATAGCGAGCTGGTGGAGCTGAAGAAGCAGGTGGATGAGCTACAGGACAAGGGCTTCATCCGCTCGAGTTCGTCGCCATAGGGTGTACCAGTGTTGTTCGTGCCGAAGAAGGATGGGTCAGTACGCATGTGTATTGACTATAGGGCACTCAACAACCTCACGATCAAGAACAGATACCCACTGTCGCGGATCGACGATCTATTTGACCAATTAAACGGAGCTCGGGTATTTTCCAAGATTGATATGAGGTCGGGATATCACCAGGTAAAGGTGAAGGGGGAGGATATTCCCAAGACCGCTTTTATGACACGGTACGGGCAGTTTGAGTTTTTGGTTATGCCGTTTGGGCTAACCAATGCACCAGCAGTGTTTATGAACCTTATGAACAAGGTGTTCCACCAGTATCTGGATCAGTTTGTGGTGGTGTTCATTGATGATATCTTGATATATTCCAAGACTGAGGAGGAGCACGAGGAGCATTTGAGGATAGTGCTGGAGATTCTCAGAAAGGAGCAGCTCTACGGGAAGCTCTCCAAGTGTGAGTTCTTCTTGGACCGGGTGGACTTCTTGGGGCATGTGGTGACTGGAGATGGTATCTCAGTTGACCCTAAGAAGATTGTAGCAGTTGAAGCATGGGCAGCGCTGACTTCAGTTGCAGAGATCAAGAGTTTTCAGGGGCTGGCAGGTTATTATCGGAGATTTGTACAGGATTTCTCCCGGGTTGCAGAGCCGTTGACGCGGTTGACCCGGAAGGATGCTGAGTATGTTTGGTCAGAGGAGTGTCAGACAGCTTTTGATGAGTTGAAAAAGCGGTTTACGACAGCTCCGATTCTGACATTGCCTTCAGGATCAGGTGGTTTTACTATTTATAGTGATGCTTCAGGGAAGGGGCTGGGTTGCGTCTTGCAGCAGCATGGAAAAGTGATTGCCTATGCTTCCAGGCAATTGCGTCCCCATGAGAAGAACTACCCTACCCATGACCTGGAGTTGGCAGCAGTGATATTTGCTCTGAAGTTGTGGAAGCATTATCTATATGGTGAGAGGGTGGAGATCTTCACATATCACAAGAGCTTAAAGTATGTGTTTACTCAGAAGGAGTTGAACATGAGACAGCCCAGATGGCTAGAGTTGATGAAGGATTTTGACATCCTACTTCAGTATCACCCAGGGAAGGCCAACGTGGTTGCCGATGCCTTGAGTAGGTATCCGACAGCCATGTGTTTGACCATGGATTGGCATTTGCTTGCAGACTTGGAGAGCCTTGGGATTGAGGTGATCGTGCCCGGGGTACAGATACAGTTATGGGGGATACAGATTCAGTCAGACTTGGTGGAGAGGATCAAGTCGGCACAGTTTGAGGACGTTGCTCTGCGGTGTCTCCGAGAGCAGGTTCGAGCAGGATTGCTGGAGGGCGAGTTTTCTCTTACAGAGGATGGTGCCTTGAGGCACGATTCCAGATTATGTGTGCCCAGCGGAGATCTCAGGGAGCAGGTTATGCAGGAGGCCCACAGATCTCAGTACTCTATACACCCGGGTGCCAACAAGATGTACCGAGATCTGAGGGAGCATGTTTGGTGGTCAGGGATGAAGTGGGAGGTGGCTCGCCTCGTGGCTAGGTACTTGGTCTGTCAGCAGGTCAAGGCAGAGAGGCAGAGGCCCGGTGGATTGTTGCAGCCGCTGCCCATTCCCGAGTGGAAATGGGAGCATATCACTATGGACTTCGTTTCAGGATTGTCGCATACTCCAGGGAGAAAAGATACGATTTGGGTCATCGTTGACAGGTTGACCAAATCGGCCCACTTCTTGCCATTCAAGGTGGGTACGTCTACAGAGAGGCTGACGGAGATGTATATGCGGCAGATAGTCAGGATTCACGGGGTTCTGGTCAGCATCGTCTCAGATCGGGATAGCCGCTTTACTTCCCATTTCTGGAGGAGTCTGCAGACTAGCTTGGGCACTCAGCTCAAGTTCAGTACTGCATACCACCCCCAGACGGACGGACAGTCAGAGCGGACTATTCAGACACTTGAGGATATGCTGCGAACGTGCATCCTGAACTTTGGAGGTTCCTGGAAGGATCATCTTTATATGGTAGAGTTTGCTTACAACAATAGTTTCCAGGCCAACATTGAGATGTCACCTTTCGAAGCTCTGTACGGGCGTAGGTGTCGTACACCCTTATCTTGGGATGATGTTGGTGAGCGAGCTTTACTAGGGCCAGAAATGGTTGTTGACGCAGCTGAGAAGGTAAAGCTCATCAGGGATAGACTTCGCGTGGCACAGGACAGACATCGGCACTGGGCCGATAGCCACCGGAGGCCGTTGGAGTTTGAGGTACAGATTAGAGTAGAATTAGATTTACGTTTGTTTGTTTGTGAGTTGATCATGTTTATTTATTATAATTAATTGAGACCTTGCTTGTGATTAGGTCGGAGACCAGGTTTTCTTAAGGATATCTCTGACTCGTGGTACGATACGTTTTGGTGGAGGCGGGAAGCTTAGTCCGCGCTTCATCGGCCCTTTCGTTATCAGCGGGAGAGTCGATGACGTTGCTTACAGGCTAGACTTGCCGCCTGTGCTAGTGGGGGTCCACAACGTATTCCATGTATCACAGTTGAGACGGTACATGGCTGACCCTAGCCATGTGCTCGATCATTCAGAGATAGAGGTTGGGCCTTCTCTCAGCTATCCAGAGCAGCCAGTGGAGATTCTGGATCGACGGAAGAAGGTTCTGATGAACCAGGTGATACCCTTGGTACGCATCGCATGGAGGCATCATTCTCCAAGAGAGTCTACCTGGGAGCGGGAGGATGAGATGCGCGAGCGCTACCCTTATCTTTTTGGACCGTGAGGTATACTTTCTATCCTTCTCATCAGTTGTATTTCGCCTTTCAATTTCGAGGACGAAATACTTTTAAGGAGGGTAGATTTGTCACTACCATATTTCTAGTATGAGGGTATTTTTGACATTTTTGTGGTAATTTAAATTTATTAGAATTTATTTGAATTTATAGGAATTTTTAGGAATTATTTTGGAATTGTTTGGACTAGATTAATTTTGACTAGTTTTGACCCTTGTAGACCAACCTAGAAGCTAACCCTAGTTAGTGTGGACTTGGTTAGGTTATATGACTCTAGTCTAACCTAAGCTAATCCTTGGTTTGGTCATTAGACTCTAGTTAGCAATAGGAATTAGAAAGTCATAAGTCATGGCTTATGATTTAGAATCATTAATAAATCAATTCAAGCCATAGCCTTGTAGGTTGGCCCAAAGCCCAAGACAATTACCAAAACCTAACCCTAGACTAAGTGGCCGGCCACCCCTATCCATTGGGAACATCACCCTATAAATACTCTCCTAATTTTAGGGTTGCCTCTTTTAGGAAAGCTCAAGTTTAGGAAGAAGGTTTGTTTCCTATTTCATTTAATCCCTAGAATTCCATTCCTTATCCTTTTTCATTCAAATCTCTTCCATTAGGTTCTAATATACCTATTCTTGCTGTTATTGAAGTTTCATTTCAGTTTGTTGTGATTTGATTGGATTGGGACATCAAGGAGAAGAGCTATAGAAAGGGGGTTTTTCTTGAAAGTTCAAGTATAGCTAACTTCCTCATTTCTCCATGAAATTCCAATTTCTTTACATATCTAGGAAGCCCTAGGAGTCCCCTAAGTGTCTGCATTGGTTTCGTGTCGGGTTTCATAAGTTTCGTGTCCGTTTGGACACGTATCAGACCTGTCCCTTAACTGTTTGTGAAAATGCCTCCATAGGTTTTTCTTCACTATTTTTGATTTGTGTTTGAATGGAAATGTTTGTTTATATGTCGTTTATGGGATTCTTCTTGACTGAGGTGATTATAGTGTCTGTTTGTGTCGGATTCATGGCTTGGACATGGCCATCACCACAGCCCACACTTCTCCCTGCTACTCGGGCTTCCTACAGGACACGACACGAATTTGTTTGACACAAAATTTTATGGGATCAATGGGGCATGTTTGTCACCATGCTCCCCAAATTTTCTTGGGTCTCGTGCACTGGTTGGGGAGTTATTCATCGCGCACGGGAATTTGCCTGTACTGTGAACTCGGTTTTTCTCCACTAATACGCTACTCGTATTCGTGCTGGACACATCGAGGACACGAACCAGGGTGCCCGTGTCCTAGCCCTAGTCCAACTAAACCTTGGGATACGAGTGCATAACTCATCGAGTCATGTCCTGCCTGCACGACTCAGTGTCCTGCCCGAACGAGACTGTCCTATCAGTCTAACTGTAAATGACACTTGCTGTTGGATACTTCGTGTCCACTTTTGTGGACACGAATCACCTTCTCTGACACGAACACTATAAGTATATTAATTACCAACCAATTTTTATACATTAATTGTTTTAACTATCAAATTTCCTCATTTTTCCTAATATTTGATACATGTGTTTTCCTGTCATGTTTCCAGTTTTCAAATATGAATTTGCCTGCTATTTTAACCTATCTAGTACTGCTAAAATATTGGTTTTAACTCCTATATTGGTTCTCCTACATGACTTCTAAGTGTGTGTTCGATTTGGGATTGTTTGGTTGTAGTTTGGACTTAAAATCTGTGAATGCAAGGAAGAGACTTAAAACCGAAATTTGTGACTGTATAAACTGTTTTCTTTGAGTTTTATTTGAAGCTATGGATGATTTCAAATGTGATATGAACCTGGGATTTTGTATTAGACTCATTGGTTGTTCCTGTCATCAGGACAGCCCTATCTCTCTCACACTTTTTCCCTCTACACACAGTCACACACACTGCCACTATTTCCAGGTTTTACACATGTATATACTAGCCACTGTTTTCCAGTTTTCTCACTCACATTACCCTCCCACACACACTGTTTCTACATGATGTACACACAAGCACACATGACAATCACTGATTTCTGATTTCCTGCTACACCACACACACCCTCTTGTCTTCTCTCTCTCTATATACCTATCCTAGTTCCCCAATGCAAAGTATATATGTAATGTAACATTTCCCTCTCTATCTATATCCTATTTTCTATGTGATTATTTGCTAAGTAGGTAATATATATATATAAATATATATATATATATATATATATATATATATATATATATATAAAATATATATATATATATATATATATATATATATATATATATATATATATTAATATGGTAGTTGTGTAAATATTGGGTATCTAGTATTGATACCTACATAGGATGTATTGGAATATACAAGTATATATATATGTCACATATATACAACTTGTGTATTTACTTTATATAGGTAATATATATACATGTGTTAAGCATAGGCCTAGGTAATGTGGTATAGCTTGGTGAGCCTAGATTGGGCTTGTACAGTTTTATTAGACCTAGTATAGCCTAGTTTAGACTTGGTTAGACCTAGTTGACTATAGTTGACCTAGTTTGACTTCTAGGGTTGACCAGAGTTGACCAAGAGTTGACTTTGGCCTAGATTGACCTAGACTCATGTAGAATGCATAGTAGGACTTGATTATACCATTTTGGACTTGTTGTGACTTGTGTTGTTCTGATTAGGAGCCAGACACCACTCCTCGGACAGTACTTTCATATTGGACACTCAGATACCAGGCGAGTACATTCTCTGATCATTTCATATCCTGCTTAGAATTATTTCCTGCATTAAATTACTTTACTTGTTACTGTCACGTTGGTCACATGGATTGGTACTATATGGATCCCTTCTTGAGATGTTATCCTTAGGGAGCATCGGGTACTACATGTTCTGTGCGTTTCACTTACATGACGTATCACTATGCTTCACTGGTTCTTTGATCACTTGTGACATATACTCTTATGATCACAGAGTCTCCTAGAATCTCTTATCCCATTTACTGGGTATCCTAGAATCTCCTAGAATCCCCATTTTTGGGACATCCATGTATCACCCTTCGGGGGCCTTGCGTGGAATCATAACATTACCTGGTTGGATCCTTGTGTATTGATTGGGGGTACGGGGGAGTAGAAGTAGACATGTGAATAATACCCAAGTAGTATCTTATCAGAATCTCTTTCATAGTGTCTTATCAGAATCTCCTATGCCATTTACATGTCTATATTGTACTCTGACTCACTAGCCACATGTTAGTTCTCTATTTATAGTAGATATTTCTATTACAGCTCTCTTTCTGTTTACATACAGTATTTCTTTCAGTACTTGTATCTTACTTTACTGTATGATTATATTTTCTAACCTGCTATGAACTGTTGAGATGTACTGTGCTCGCTCCTGTCCTGACTGGACCTGTTGAAAATATTACAGAGGACGAGGAGGAGGCCTGTCTGGACACTTTCTACGGGGCAGCTTTAGATGACACTTGCGCGCTGGACCCTCAGGAGGACCCAGCTCTAGCTGAGGACATCACCCCCATTGCCTAGACTAGTTTAGTTAGGCTTATCTTATTTTATGTAGTCTTGAGACATGTTTAGCTAGACTTTATTCTGAGTTCTGAGTTATATATATTCTTTTATTCTGTATCTGAGACCATGTACCTCTGGTTATTTGCTGGGTTTATCTTAGACTACTTTATCATCTCTGTTTCCTTGAATTCTATTTCATATCGTGCTATCTCTTCCTTAGTTGTGATTGAGTTTATTTACTGCTATGTCACCCCCATTCAGGGAGTATAAACTGTTTAGATATATATTATTAGATGTATGTTGACCTAGGACAGCGTTCTACTGCCGACACTGCGGCGTAGGCTGGACGTACCCACGTCTCGTGCCCTTACTCTAGGGTGCGGGTCATGACACAGGTCACGGTTGAATTTAGATCAATTGAGTACGGTCAAGGATCAAGACTATTGGTACCATAAAGGGGTACCATTCAAGAAAATCAAATCAAAAGTTCAAAGGACAGTTGTCAATAGCATTAAAGTCCAATCACAATATATATTAAGAATATTTAGTCTCGATACGATCTAAGTTGATCAAATTGGAGAAATCAAGATTTGGGCAATATGGAGGACAGGTTCAACAATGTCTGAGAACGAGCATACAAGGATGGAGATTCAGGTCACAATCAAATTTAATTCAATTGAGTACAACCCAAGATATTAATATGACAAAACAAAAAAAAAGATGATCAAAGTCGATTGGTCGTGATTAAGGGAGCTAGGATTCAATGATATTGAAAACCTTTAAAGGGTGATTCAAATATATGGAATAAGTCAAATTCCTCCTTTTGATAGAAAAACAAGAGACAAGATTTCGTAGGGGAGTCAAGTTAATCATATGTCTTTGATTTCATTAAGTTCATCTGGTCATAATTTGCCAATCGCATCTTCATCTCACAAGTTCTGATATGAAAATTCAAGCTTTATATGCCTACCACCAAGATTTTATAACTTTCAGTCATCTAAGCCTTTACCATGATCACCATAGACAAAATTCCAAATTCTAAAATATTTCCCATGAAACTTACCCCTCTTATTTAGGAATCAACACTTATTCATTTAATCAAATTTCCAAATTCTTTCACCTCGTTCTAAATTAGATCCGAAACCTCTAAATCCAGTTTATGAAATCCTTGAACTTGTTTAAATCAAGTCTCGTATTTACTCAACTCCAATCCCACTATGTCATACAAAATTTATTCTTGTTTATAAATCAACCTTCATATTTCTTCAACGTTCACCTTTAAATATTATCTTTTTTGAATTCTATAATTTTCCCCAACTATCTAAAAATAATTCCTATGACTTAAAATCCTTGTGTTCTCTCTGTCTCTAGTCACCCTCTTACAATATCCAGTTTAATTTCGTATAATCATGGAATACAATTAAATCTCTTTTCCATTACTAAATTTCTACATAGCCTTAGAATAAAAGTTTCCAAGAATCAATAACCAAGATTTTCTAATTTCTCAAACTAGGTTGACCCTGAATATCCTCATTAGTTTTTTTTTTTGAAATACATCCATGAATTACTCATAACCAAAATTTTCTGCGATTGTTTCTAAATTGATAACATTTATCTCTCGATTCCATTCTAAACCTTTACCACATCTCCATCTCGAATTTTTCATATTTGACATTCAATATTTTGATTCCTACAAAATCATCATATGATAACCAATTACATCATTTTCGAACTAGATGATTTACGTCACTTTCTTAACATTTCTCAGGTAAAATGATATAAAGATTCAAGGGTTTCAAGTATAGCTAACAGAATTTGATACGAGACAGAATTAATGTAATCAGGACAGTTATATAAGACAAGGAATGATGGAAATAAAAATATTGGCAGGAAAAGAATGATAATAGAATCTATTCTGCTTTTCTGTTTAAAAGAGGGAACCATTTTGAAACCAGAACTATAATGTCAAATCCAAAATAAGGCCTAGCAAAAATCATCGATTCATTATATTATGAAGAAATTCATAGCAAAAGTTACACAAAGGTTTATAATAACAGCTAAAGCTACTCCTACTCCTACTTCTAAGTTAAATAATGAGAAGCAAAACAAAACAACCAATAATTCTTTTTCTGAAAGACTGAACAAAAGTAGAGAAAACATGTTCAAAAGTTTTTAAGGTACAATCTGATAATCATATGCGTCTATCCAAAATCATGGTACTCTAAATCCTCGTCATACTAGTAAGCAAGGCTACGATAATCACAGAGTCCTCGACTAAGGCACATACCTCTAGAATCATGGTATTTAAAATTTTTGCGATGCCGCTAGCTTGGCTGCGAAAACCTTAAATTTTTGCATCCGAGAAATATATCCAAAATTAGACTATATGTCCTCACAATGCTGGCTAATGTGACTGTAGAAGACCAGATTCCATAACTGAGATGACCTAGCCCATATAATTTCATCTTGACAAAAAAAAAATTAAATCAACAATGGATACCAAAAATCAAATTCATTAACTAACCAAGAAAGGTAAATATAAACTGTTATAATCAACTTTCGAGATATTTTATAATGAGATTCTCAAGGGTCATCCCTGGAATCTCTCAAGGAATCCTAACTGTGATTAAGTACCTTCAAAAATATATCCTAATCCTACTGCAGGTTGTAGTGGTACTCTAGTTCGAATACCGCTACACAAACTCGACCTGCATGGGCCACCACTAAAAACGTGTCACGATCCGCACCCTAGAGTAAGGGCACGAGACGTGGGTACGTCCAGCCTACGCCGCAGTATCGACGGTAGAACGCTGTCCTAGGTCAAACATCTAACAATATAAAGGTACCTGTACAGTATATACTCTTCGAATGGAAGTGACATAGCAATACAGTCTCAATCACATCTAAGGTAGAGCATGATAAAAGATAGATAAAACATAAAATCCACAAGGAGATACAGCAGATAGAAGTCTAAGTGTCTAAGATACACAACCCAAAAATATCTCAAATCTCAAATACAGTAATCTATAAATACAACTCAAGACAACTGGAAATAAACTATGAGCAAAACCCTAGCTATCTATACAACCTCTACTGTGTCTCCTCTAGGCTAGCAGGCAACCTCCAGGCTATCTGTAAAATTTATCAACAGGTCCAGTCAGGACAGGAGTGAGCACAGTACATCTCAACAAATCATAGCAGGTTAGAAAATATAATCATGCAGTAAAGTAAGATACAGGATCTGAAAGAAAGTACAGAATGTAAAGGAGATAGTTGTAATGGAAATATCTACTATAAATAGTGAACTAACAGTGGCTAGTGAGTCAGAGTACAATGTAGACATGTAAATGGCATAGGAGATTTCTGATGAGACACTACGGAGGTGATCAGATGAGATACTACTTGAGTATTATTCACATGTCCACTTCTACTCTCCCGTACCCCCAATCAATACACAAGGATCCAGCCAGGTTATGTTACGATTCATGCAATGGCCCACAAGGGGTGATACATGATAGGCCCAAAAATGGGTGATTCTAGAAATGCCCATAAATGGGTGATTCAAGGAAGACTCTGTGATCATGAGAGTACATGTCACAAGTGATCAATGAACTATGAAGCATAGTGATACACAATGTAAGTAAAACGCACAGAACATGTAGTATCCGATGCTCCCTGAGGGGATAATATCTCAAGAAAGGATCCATATAGTACTAATCCGTGTGACCAACGTGACAGCATCAAGTAAAGTAATCTAAAGCAGGAAAATAATTCTAACAGGATATGAAATGATCAGAGAATATACTCGCCTCGATTTGGTTGGAGTCGACGTGCACGACACGAACGTGTCGACACGAGGTAGGTACAATGCTATATTCCACAGAGGGTCCCAGACGACGACACGGGCAGTCCCAAAGAGTCCAGAGTAGTCCAAATAGCCTAGTTTGGTATATCAAAGTCTAAAATCAGGGTTCGGTACTATAATCAAATCAAGAATTATGAAACGACTTTAATAGTCGCGATTAATAATTTCAGAGGAAATATATAATTAAATAAATATAATAAATTTTTGGAAATCCTTTATAATATTAAAACTATATTTGTATTAATCAACATATTTTAGATAATATTTCAAAACCCATAAAATAATTTCTGTACTAATATTCCTATTTTGTCAAATATAAATTTAGAGAAAAAGATTAACTATACAAAACTATCCAAAAATCGTTTATAATAATTTAGGAAAAATAGATATTATATTAATCAAGATATTTTGATATTAGTTAATAATAAGGGAAAACATTCTAGTATCAATATATTTATAATTATATTAGTAAAACTTACTCTTCGACAAATATCAATAATGAATAATTAAACTAACAATTTAGGTCAAAACTTACTATTAATATTTGGAAATATTATTATATATTTTATACAATTTCAAATAAGCAATACTACTAGTAACGATAAAACTAATAATAAAGTACAATGCATACACATTATATACATGTATACACCATACTCGTATACATATATTATGGCCCAAAACCTATTAATGGTAATTACAAAATCTTTAAAAAATCCTAATTATTAACTAGAATAATACCAACAAGAATTTATAAGTAATAATAATAAAATAATAAATACCCTCATTATTTCCACCATTATTACAATATATATATAAACTAATATATATACTATTATATATTAATCCATAAACTAATATATATATATTTTTATATATATATATATATATATATATATATATATATATATATATATACAATATATATTAATACATAACTATTATATTAACTAATGTATAAACTATTATATATAAATAATATATAAACTATTATATAAACCATTATATATAAATAATAATCATTATATATAAATAATAATCATATATATAAATAATAATCTTTATTATACAATATATATAAACATATATATATTATATATTAATATAATACATTACTAATAAAGGGGGGGTTGATCCCCAAATCACAGAGAAAATGGGGGTGCTCAAAATCGAAGGGGAAGAAAGAGGCTCACAGTGGGGGTTCGTGCGTACAAGGCGCCAGGGCGGCGGGAGTTGCGTCGACGGAGGGACGGCGGAAGGCCGCCGCTGGCCAGGCGGAGCGGCGACGAGCAAATGGTGCTGGGTCGGCTGATGAGGGCTCGGCGTTGGGTCTCGCCGACGGAGCGGTGCGGGAGGACGCCGGAGCTAGGGCACAGGTCAGGTCTTCTCTCCCTCACTCTCTGTGTTGTTGATCGGAATTTGGGGGAAATGGTTTGAGGGATGATGGCGGTGATGGTTTGACAGTGGCGGTGGTGGCGATGGGTGACTACGGTGGTGGTGGCGTGTCCTGGAATGGGCGACCGGAGTCGGCGGGTGAAGGATCGGTGGGGGTTGGGCCAGTTGGTCGGGGTGGCTGCCAGAAATGGCAGTGGAATGTCGGCCACAGGGTGGCGGCGGACAATGGTGGTGGTGGTCAGTTTGATTGGGACAGGGAAAAATGGGGGGGCTGCTAGAAATTCTAGGTTTGGGGATTTATGTAGAAATTTTGGGGGCTAGAAAAATTTCTAGGTTATAACTCTTGGGAAGTGTGCTACTTATAGGGGAGTGGGAGAAAACCCTAAAAATGTATATGTAATAGAAATATAGGAAAATAGTGGAAAACTAACACACTAACCACTAACTGCTGACCCTAACGTTATTTCTATTGGTTGATTTAATTAGCACTAAATATATATTAGCTATAAATTAATTGATTACTAGTTAACACTAATTTACCAAATGGCTAATTACAATTTAGCCAATATTCTAATGACTTAAAAAATACTAACTTATTCACTAATTATGTGTATATATATAAAGTCAACAATCATTTATTTAGTAATAAATATATTTTGAAATTCATAACTCGATAATGTTTTCTTTTTATTAAACAATATTTATAACTTATTGATTCAAAAAAATGACAAAAAAATTCCAATAGGATAAAATCGCTTAAAATAGTAAACCAAACCCAACAAGGACCGATAGCAATCACGGTCAAATTTGTTTTCCCAAAAATTAGAATTTGCACATTTTTCGAGATTCAAAAAATTGAGAGTTTTGAAAAATAAAATAAAAAAATTCAAAAGTCCAAGAAATTAGTTAACGGAGGTTACATACCGATACTGTGAACCATGGTTAATATTAATATTTTCACAATTCTCTAGGCTTTGGTCGAGGTGGATATCATATGATACAGAATAGGAGGCCACATGACCCGAATGAGAAGAAGGAGAGTAGGGAGGATACACTCTAGATACTTTCAATTAAACCCCAAACTTACCTTGACAATTATCCAATTTCTAAAATATCTTATATACTACTAGGATACTCACTCTATACACTCTAGGTACTACGATATACACTCTAGGTACTCACTCTATACACTCCAGGATACTCACTCTATACACTCTAGGCACTACGATATACTACTAGGATACTCACTCTATACACTCTTACTTATGCAAACCTTTTGAGGCAATCAGCGTTATACTAGATTTTCAAAAAAATCTAGAACTCTGATAGTTCCAAAAGGCTTGGCATAAGTAAATTTAATTTCCAGAGAATGGCTCACATGGACACTTGATTTCAGGCTAACACGGACACTTAACATAAGAGATAATGATATCTCTGTCGTCATGTGTTCCTTGTGAGCCCACAAGGAAAACTTGACCTAGGAGTGTATAAGCTAGCACTTACCATGAAATACTTGGCGATACCAAGCTAGCACTTACCTACATACCTAGTATCTTGACATATGTCTTGACATTGTACCAATCATACCTAGACTTTGTAACACCCAGTTTCTGAAATGAGGGTAATTTTGAAATTTTGTATTTTAATTTATTTAATTATGGTATTAAAAAATTTCTATGATTTTTATTGATTTTTAATCATTTTAAAACTATTTTTAAAATCATGACTTATGATTTTGGTGTTTCTCTAGTGTAGCACTAGAGACTACTTGACCAGGAACTAACCATGACCTTGGGAGCCTAACCATGTGAGTAGAGTTTCCATTTAGTACATTCTAGCCTAGAGGGTACTTTGGTGATTTTGGGGATTTATTTAATTTAATAGGATTTGTTAGAACTTATTGAATGTATGTGAATAATTGCTTGGTAAGTGATGCGATTAGCCTAACCTAGAAGGACCTACCCTAATAGATTGGACTAACCTAGATTAGCCTTAGTTAAGTTAATGGTCATGTTAGCATTGACTAAGGTTGGTTAGCCATGATTTATGACTTGACTAGTCATGACTAGGATTAGTCATAGTCTTGAGTTAGTATAGCTAAAACCTAGGATCAATATGGACCATAGATTCTTAGTGGGAGATTGAGAGCCATAGATTGGGCACTAAACCCTAGGATGACCAGCCATGTAGTAGTTTCCCCCCCCATATAAACCTTCATGTTGAACTCTTGCCTCTTTTTTATCATTCTTGCAAGTCTTGAAGAAAGAGAGGTATAGACTCCTTCCCCAATCCATAGTTCATCCATTTTTGATCCTTTTTAGCCCTAATCTTTTGCAATGTGATCTAACCTTCCCCTTGTTGCTGTCCATAGAGGTAGAATACTGATTTGGGGATCACCTTGAGCTCGGGCTACAGTAAAAGGGGCTGTTCAGTGAAGTTTTAGAGCTTGAGGAGAACCCATTGGTAAATCTCTTAAACCCTATTTAAACTATTGGTTTATCATCATGGATGCATAGCCCTAGGTCCCCTCTAGCTTCGGGTAGGAGATGACCCCTTCCTGTGTCGGATACGTGTCCGTACCAGACACGTATTAGTAGATTATTAGGGTGTTCGACCTAATGCCTCAATAGGATTTTCTTCACTATTTTTAATTTGTGTTTGAATGGAAATGTTCGTTTTAATGTCGTTTATGAGTTTCTTCTTGACTGAGCTTATTTTGAGTTAGTTCGTGTCGCGTTTGGGGCCTTGGACACGCTGCACAGTAGCCGGGCTGGGTTGCCCTGCTACCCGAGTCACACTGTGGACACAATATGGGGTCTTTGGACACGAGATTCGATAGAGAGCTAGGGGCAATGTCTGTCAAGACATTCCCCAAGTTTCGTTGGATCTCGTTTGGTATCGAAAGAGAAATCTCGATGTCCTTGGTCGACTGACCCCACTGGTTCAGCCAGTTTGGGACTCGTGTGGTCCTTGGCTCTTGGACACGACTGTGTCCAGTCCCTTGGATACGTGAAGTGCCCCTAGACACGAGCACACCTAGGTACCTAATTACCAACCTAATTTTTATTGATTTGGTTAGTGGTTGATTTATTTGTCGAATGGGAATTTCCCCATTTTCTGATACAGTCTGTATCAGTATTTTGAATCACTGTTTTTCTCCCTGTTTCGAATTTGCATTTATGAATTAATATCATGTATATTGTGATGATTTTCATTACTACTATTTGGATGATAACTGAAATTTGCATTACCTGTCTTGATTTACAATGTGGGGGAAATCATGAGTACCACAGTAATGGTTCACACAGTTCACTGTCTCATTTTGTTCCTGTCAACACACTTTCCATATTGCACACTGTCATTTATTTTCACATAACATTGACACATGATAACCATTATACACACAGGTTTTACCATATTATACACACAGGAAACCATGCCACAGTCTCCATTTTTCAATGCTCTGTTTTTTTCTCAGGTTGCACACTGTTGTGAACTGAATACCTGAAATCCTGAGATTTCGGTCATGTTTGAACTGAGTTTTGATCAGGAAATTCCTGAGATTGATTGGAAACTGATTATAAGTTTGAAACCTGAGAAATTCAGTGGGGACTATCAAACTGTTATCTTTAGTTTTAATGTTTACTGTTGATGTTATCCCATAAATCTGAGAATAGATTAAAACCTTATGGTGAGATTTTACTGAAATGAATTGAATTCCCTTCCTTTTCTGTCACTGTTGGACCTACTTTAGCTCACTGTTTTGATAGCTAACAACTGATTCTTATACAAACTGATAACTGTTTCTTTCCCTTTCATTTGGTTCTTGGACCTGAGAATTGGGTTTCTTCCCATTTTGCTTTGACACACACAGATTCACCCCCAAGTCCTGAGAATTTATGCATACTTTATATTTCCTACATTCTGAAATAACATGCTCACTGCACACACAAGTCCAGTCTCACACACACACCCTTTCCTCTATCTTCCTGACACAAACTATTGCACACTCTCATGTATGTCCCTACACACACATTGCTCTCTAGTACTCACATCACTCCCACATTGCCTCCCTCATACACACACAGTCCTTCTTTCACTCATAACCTGTCCTCTACACACACAAAGCCTCACGCACACACTGTTTCTACATGATGTACACTCAAGCACACATGTCAATCACTGAATTTATGATACCTAAAATATAATAGTTCCTCCCCATTTCTCCTCAACTGTTAACTGTGGACAGGGTTACACTATTTTTTTTTCCAGTTTTGATCCATCTAGTCTTACACATTGCTGTGATATATGCTAAATTTTTATATACACATTTCACACACTATGTATGCTTACTGATTTCCTTGTTACACTTCATTCACTGTCACACTGTGCACTCATATGACACACACTGCTCTCTCTCTCTTTCACTATTTTTTGGTAATTCCTGCACATTGTTTTACCACACACACACACACAATTTCCTATACACACAATTACATGCCACCTAATCCAATTCCTGTCACATGTTGCACACACAAATGCACCCTCTCTCTCATTCTTTCTATATAAATTCCTAGTCTTCATAAAGTTAAGTTTATGTATGTGATAGGTATACATATTTAATATATGAAATGTTGCCTATATATATATATATATATGTATGTTGAGCTATATGTGTATATATATATATATATATATATATATATCTATATATTAGGGTTGTGTATCTTTTGGGTATCTAGTATGGATACCTACTTGGATGAATAGGTTATACAAGTATGTGTATATGTCTCATATATATACACTTGTGTGTTCACTATATATATGTAATATATGTATACATGTGTTATGTGTAGGCCTAGATGTAAACTAGGAAGGGTGTTGTTGGTTTGAATTGTGTAGTATAGGCTAATGTGGACTAGTATAGACTAGATAGCCTAGTTCAGACTTGGTTAGACCTTGTTGACCTAGTTTGACTTCTAGGGTTGACCAGAGTTGACCAAGAGTTGACTTTGGCCTAGATTGACCTAGAATCATGTAGAATGCATAGTAGGACTTCATTTTACCATTTTGGACTTGTTGTGACTTGTGCTGTTCTGATTAGGAGCCAGACACCACTCCTCGGACAGTACTTTTATATCGGACACTCAGATACCAGGCGAGTACATTCTCTGATCGTTTCATACTTGTCACGAATTATATTCTCGCTCTAGATTACTTTTACTTGATGCTGTCACGTTATCATCACGGATTGGTACTATACGGATCTCTTCTTAGGATGTTGCCCCCTTAGCGGGCGCAACGGATACTTTATGACATGTGTTTCATGTACATCATGTATTCCTTGCTTCTGCGTTATTCATGTACACTCATGTTCTCTCATGTTCTTACATGTACGTTCATGTACTCTCATGTTCTTTCTTGTACGCTCATGTTTGCCCATGTGTTTCTTGTATAACCAAAACATCATGTCCGTAACGTAACTTGAATAGATCCTTGTGTATTGATTGTGGGTAGGGATGAGTATAAATGGTCATGTGATTTATCCATCATGTACACTCTGTTACTTTTTATGTACATCATGTACAACCTAAGCCAATTACATGCCATCTCGTACTCTACATCACTAGTCACTTACAGTTCTTACTTATCATGTATATATTTCTATTTATCAAATATCTCTCATGTTTTCATGTGCATCTTCTTACAGTGTTTTATGTATCTTACTATATTGCCTGCTTTATATTTCCTGACATGATATGAACTGCATGAGATGTATTGTGCTCGCTCCTGTCCTGACTGGACCTGTTGAAAATATTACAGAGGACAGGGAGGAGGCTTGCCTGGATACCTACTACGGGGCAGCCTTAGATGACACCTGCGAGCTGGACCCTCAGGAGGACCCAGCTCTAGCTGAGGATATCACCCCGATCGCCTAGACTAGATTAGTTAGGCTTATCTATCTTTTATGTAGTCTTAAGGCATGTTTTAGCTAGACTTTATTCTGAGTTCTGAGATGTATATATTCTTTCATTCTGTATCTGAGACCATGTACTTCTGGATATTTGCTGGAATTATCTTAGACTACTTTTCATCTATTTGTTTCCTTGAGTTCTATTTCACATCGTGCTATCTCTTTCTTAGTTGTGATTGAGTTATTACTGCTATGTCACCCCCATTCGGGGAGTATAAACTGTTTAGATAGATATTGTTAGATGTATGTTGACCTAGGACAGCGTTCTACCGTCGACACTGCGGCGTAGACTGGGCGTTGTTACGTTCTCGTACCCTCACAGTGGGTGCGGGTCGTGACACGTTTTTAGTGGTGGCCCATGCAGGTCTAGACTAGAAGTGTAGTGGTATTCGAATTAGAGTATCACTACAGCCTGCAGTAGGATATAGGACATTAATTTTAAGGTACTCAATAACTTTAGGAAAAATTCTTTTAATGCCAACCGAATCCTTATTGTCAGCTGATCCTTTGAATTTTAACTGTCCGCCCTTGTTATATCGCTTCCTTCTCAGAAATTGATACTCTTGTTTGTCTATCTTCAGGATGGTAGAGACTCGATCGCAGCGTGCCATTTATGAGGATGCTATAGAGGGGACTGCTACCTCTCAGCCAGTACAGCGGGGCCAGGGGACTGCAGCTCCTGCCACCTCTGCTCGTATTGAGACCTCGGCAGTAGCAGCAGGGGGTATGTTTTCACCGGCTCGGAGGCAGGACCCGGTCATTCCAGAGGATCCCTTCCTGCAGCCGCCTCCAGGACACGTGGATGCAGCGCAGATGTTCGCATACTTCCAGCAGTTCATGGACCGATAGCAGGCTCGACAGGACAGAGGCATGGAGTTGGCCGTCACGACAGCCGCAGCTCGACCAGTAGTCCAGCAGCCGAAGACACCGGGGATTGAGTAGTTTCAGAAGATGAGCCCCAGAGACTTTCTGGGGAAAGAGGGGATCCTATATTCCGATGAGTGGATCGAGCATATAGAGGAGATCTTTCGCCTGGCCAGGATACCAGCAGATCTTCAGATCGAGGCCGCGGCTAGCCGGATGCGAGATCTTGCTCGCACCTGGTATCAGTCAGACCCCAGGGTGGGGGTAGCTGGGCAGACTTGGGAGCAGTTCAAGGGCTTCTTCAAGAAGAAGTTCTTTCCAGATTCAGCACTCAGAGCCTTGGAGACGCAGTTCGAGAGCCTAGTCCAGGGGAGTCTTTCAATGGAGGAGTATGCGGGGGAGTTTGGCCGCCTCGGCAGGTTTGTGGAGGGCTTGAGCGAGACGGCGAAGGCCCAGAGGTTCCGGAAGGGTCTAGTCAAGGAGGTCAAGTCCTTGACCAAGGGCAACCGGGATGCCACATTCGAGGAGATCTTGACGGAAGCCTTGTTGGCAGAGGATGATCTTGAGCTTAGGCTCAAGAGGGGGCGAGACCCAGTCGGGGGCAGCAGCAGCGGAGGCCAGGCCAAGAGGCCTCACCTTCAGCACCAGCAGCCGAGGCAGTTCCAGCCGTAGCCGTTCCAGTAGAGATAGCAGCAGCAGCAGAGGCAGCAGCATGTTATCTTTTTGCCTCTTCTCTGTAAGAAACCAGGGCACGATTGGGGTGAATGTCGGCTGAGGCTAGGCAAGTGCCTACTCTGCGGATCATCAGATCATCAGTTGAGAGAGTATCCCAAGTCTGCGGGACGGACAGCTCAGAGAGCAGGAGCTAGGGCTCCGGCAGGACAACAGAGAGGACCAGCATTGCAGACTCAGCAACAGAGGTTCGTACAGCATCAGCAGCAGGCCAAGGGAGGCCAACAAGGACGAGCTTATGCCATGACACTTGAGGATGCTCAGGCAGTAGGAGAGGTGCTTGCAGGTTCTGATCTTCTCGATTCCATTCTACCTTGTCTCATTATACCTATCTTGAAATTCCATTCCATCTATTTCTATATGTTTCCTCATTGATTGATAAGTTTGATCTGGTGTTTCATTATAATTTAATTTTCTTCTGAGATAAGTCGTATGGGCTAGGTCGCCTCGATTATGAGATTTTAGAATCCTCTAGGATCATGCTAGCCGGCATAGTGAGGATATATAGTCGGATTATGGACGTATTTCTCGGGTGTGGGAATTTAAGGTTTTTGCTGTCAAGCGTACGGCAATGCAAAAATTTTAAATACCATGATTCTAGAGGTATGTGCCTTAATCAAGGACTCTGTGATTATCGTAGCCATGCTCACTAGCACGACGAAGATTCTGAGTATCATGATTTTGGACAGACGCATATGATTATCTGACGGTATGTTTGAGACTTTGATTGTGGGGTGTATGACCTAGAAGGACTACTACCATTTTAATTTTGAGAACGAAATTTTTATAAGGTGGGTAGGATTGTAACACCCAGTTTCTGAAATAAGGGTAATTTTAAAATTTTGTATTTTAATTTATTTAAATATGGTATTAAAATTTTTTTATGATTTTTATTGATTTTTAATCATTTTAAAACTATTTTTAAAATCATGACTTATGATTTTGGTGTTTCTCTAGTGTAGCCCTAGAGACTACTTGACCAGGAACTAACCATGACCTTGGGAGCCTAACCATATGAGTAGAGTTTCCATTTAGTACATTCTAGCCTAGAGGGTACTTTGGTGATTTTGGGGATTTATTTAATTTAATAGGATTTGTTAGAACTTATTGAATGTATGTGAATAATTGCTTGGTAAGTGATGCGATTAGCCTAACCTAGAAGGACCTACCCTAATAGATTGGACTAACCTAGATTAGCCTTGGTTAAGTTGATGGTCATGTTAGCATTGACTAAGGTTGGTTAGCCATGATTTATGACTTGACTAGTCATGACTAGGATTAGTCATAGTCTTGAGTTAGTATAGCTAAAACCTAGGATCAATATGGACCATAGATCCTTAGTGGGAGATTGAGAGCCATAGATTGGGCACTAAACCCTAGGATGACCAGCCATGTAGTAGTTTTCCCCCCTATATAAACCTTCATGTTGAACTCTTGCCTCTTTTTTATCATTCTTGCAAGTCTTGAAGAAAGAGAGGTATAGACTCCTTCCCCAATCCATAGTTCATCCATTTTTGATCCTTTTTAGCCCTAATCTTTTGTAATGTGATCTAACCTTCCCCATCTTACTGTCCATAGAGGTAGAATACTGATTTGGGGATCACCTTGAGCTCGGGCTACAGTAAAAGGGGCTATTCAGTGAAGTTTTAGAGCTTGAGGAGAACCCATTGGTAAATCTCTTAAATCCTATTTAAACTATTAGTTTATCATCATGGATGCATAGCCCTAGGTCCCCTCTAGCTTCGGGTAGGAGATGACCCATTCCTGTGTCGGATATGTGTCCGTAATAGACACGTATCAGTAGATTATTAGGGTGTTCGACCTAATGCCTCAATAGGATTTTCTTCACTGTTTTTAATTTGTGTTTGAATGGAAATGTTCGTTTTAATGTCGTTTACGAGTTTCTTCTTGACTGAGCTTATTTTGAGTCAGTTCGTGTCGCGTTTGGGGCCTTGGACACGCTGCACAGTAGCCGGGTTGGGTTGCCCTGCTACCCGAGTCATACTGTGGACACAATGTGGGGTCTTTGGACACGAGATTCGATAGAAAGCTAGGGGCAATATCTGTCAAGACATTCCCCAAGTTTCGTTGGATCTCGTTTGGTATCGAGAGAGAAATCTCGATGTCCTTGGTCGACTGACCCCACTGGTTCAGCCAGTTTGGGACTCGTGTGGTCCTTGGCTCTTGGACACGACTGTGTCCAGTCCCTTGGATACGTGAAGTGCCCCTAGACACAAGCACACCTAGGTACCTAATTACCAACCTAATTTCGATTGATTTGGTTAGTGGTTGATTTATTTGTCGAATGGGAATTTCCCCATTTTCTGATACAGTCTGTATCAGTGTTTTGAATCACTGTTTTTCTCCCTGTTTTGAATTTGCATTTATGAATTAATATCATGTTTATTGTGATGATTTTCATTACTACTATTTGGATGATAACTGAAATTTGTATTACCTGTCTTGATTTACAATGTGGGGGAAATCATGAGTACCACAGTAATGGTTCACACAGTTCACTGTCGTATTTTGTTCTTGTCAACACACTTTCCATATTGCACACTGTCATTTATTTTCACATAGCATTGACACATGATAACCATTATACACACAGGTTTTACCACATTATACACACAGGAAACCATGCCACAGTCTCCATTTTTCAATGCTCTGTTTTTTCTCAGGTTGCACACTGTTGTGAACTGAATACCTGAAATCCTGAGATTTCAGTCATGTTTGAACTGAGTTTTGATCAGGAAATTCCTGAGATTGATTGGAAACTGATTATAAGTTTGAAACCTGAGAAATTCAGTGGGGACTATCAAACTGTTATCTTTAGTTTTAATGTTTACTGTTGATGTTATCCCATAAATCTGAGAATAGATTAAAACCTTATGGTGAGATTTTACTGAAATGAATTGAATTCCCTTCCTTTTCTGTCACTGTTGGACCTACTTTAGCTCACTGTTTTGATAGCTAACAACTGATTCTTATACAAACTGATAACTGTTTCTTTTCCTTTCATTTGGTTCTTGGACCTGAGAATTGGGTTTCTTCCCATTTTGCTTTGACACACACAGATTCACCCCCAAGTCCTGAGAATTTATGCATCCTTTATATTTCCTACATTCTGAAATAACATGCTCACTGCACACACAAGTCCAGTCTCAAACACACACCCTTCCCTCTATCTTCCTGTCACACACTATTGCACACTCTCATGTATGTCCCTACACACACATTGCTCTCTAGTACTCACATCACTCCCACATTGCCTCCCTCATACACACACAGTCCTCCTTTCACTCATAACCTATCCTCTACACACACACAAAGCCTCACGCACACACTATTTCTACATGATGTACACTCAAGCACACATGTCAATCACTGAATTTATGATACCTGAAATATAATGGTTCCTCCCCATTTCTCCTCAACTGTTAACAGTGGACAGGGTTACACTGTTTTTTTTTCAGTTTTGATCCATCTAGTCTTACACATTGCTGTCATGTATGCTAAATTTTTATATACACATTTCATACACAATGTATGCTCACTGATTTCCTTGTTACACTTCATTCACTGTCACACTGTGCACTCATATGACACACACTGCTCTCTCTCTCTTTCACTGTTTTTTGGTAATTCCTGCACATTGTTTTACCACACACACACAATTTCCTATACACACAATCACATGCCACCTAATCCAATTCCTGTCACATGTTGCACACATAAATGCACCCTCTCTCTCATTCTCTCTATATAAATTCCTAGTCTTCAGAAAGTTATGTTTATGTATGTGATAGGTATACATATTTAATATATGAAATGTTGCCTATATATATATATGTATGTTGAGCTATATGTGTATATATATATATATATCTATATATTAGGGTTGTGTATCTTTTGGGTATCTAGTATGGATACCTACTTGGATGAATAGGTTATACAAGTATGTGTATATGTCTCATATATATACACTTGTGTGTTCACTATATATATGTAATATATGTATACATGTGTTATGTGTAGGCCTAGATGTAAACTAGGAAGGGTGTTGTTGGTTTGAATTGTGTAGTATAGGCTAATGTGGACTAGTATAGACTAGATAGCCTAGTTCAGACTTGGTTAGACCTTGTTGACCTAGTTTGACTTCTAGGGTTGACCAGAGTTGACCAAGAGTTGACTTTGGCCTAGATTGACCTAGAATCATGTAGAATGCATAGTAGGACTTCATTTTACCATTTTGGACTTGTTGTGACTTGTGCTGTTCTGATTAGGAGCCAGACACCACTCCTCGGACAGTACTTTCATATCGGACACTCAGATACCAGGCGAGTACATTCTCTGATCGTTTCATACTTGTCACGAATTATATTCTCGCTCTAGATTACTTTTACTTGATGCTGTCACGTTATCATCACGGATTGGTACTATACGGATCTCTTCTTGGGATGTTACCCCCTTAGCGGGCGCATCGGATACTTTATGACATGTGTTTCATGTACATCATGTATTCCTTGCTTCTGCGTTATTCATGTACACTCATGTTCTCTCATGTTCTTACATGTACGTTCATGTACTCTCATGTTCTTTCTTGTACGCTCATGTTTGCCCATGTGTTTCTTGTATAACCAAAACATCACGTCCGTAACGTAACTTGAATAGATCCTTGTGTATTGATTGTGGGTAGGAATGAGTATAAATGGTCATATGATTTATCCATCATGTACACTCTGTTACTTTTCATGTACATCATGTACAACCTAAGCCAATTACATGCCATCTCGTACTCTACATCACTAGTCACTTACAGTTCTTACTTATCATGTATATATTTCCATTTATCAAATATCTCTCCTGTTTTCATGTACATCTTCTTACAGCGTTTCATGTATCTTACTCTATTGCCTGCTTTATATTTCCTGACATGATATGAACTGCATGAGATGTATTGTGCTCGCTCCTGTCCTGACTGGACCTGTTGAAAATATTACAGAGGGCGAGGAGGAGGCTTGCCTGGATACCTACTACGGGGCAGCCTTAGATGACACCTGCGAGCTGGACCCTCAGGAGGACCCAGCTCTAGCTGAGGATATCACCCCGATCGCCTAGACTAGATTAGTTAGGCTTATCTATCTTTTATGTAGTCTTGAGGCATGTTTTAGATAGACTTTATTCTGAGTTCTGAGATATATATATTCTTTCATTCTGTATCTGAGACCATGTACTTCTGGATATTTGCTGGGATTATCTTAGACTACTTTTCATCTATTTGTTTCCTTGAGTTCTATTTCACATCGTGCTATCTCTTCCTTAGTTGTGATTGAGTTATTACTGCTATGTCACCCCCATTCGGAGAGTATAAACTGTTTAGATAGATATTGTTAGATGTATGTTGACCTAGGACAGCGTTCTACCGTCGATACTGCGACGTAGACTGGGCGTTGTTACATTCTCGTACCCTCACAGTGGGTGCGGATCGTGACACATTTTTAGTGGTGGCCCATGCAGGTCTAGACTAGAAGTGTAGTGGTATTCGAATTAGAGTATCACTACAGCCTGCAGTAGGATATAGGATATTAATTTTAAGGTACTCAATCACTTTAGGAAAAAATCTTTTAATGCCAACCGAATCCTTATTGTCAGCTGATCCTTTGAATTTTAACTGTCCGCCCTTGTTATATCGCTTCCTTCTCAGAAATTGATACTCTTGTTTGTCTATCTTCAGGATGGTAGAGACTCGATCGCAGCGTGCCATTCATGAGGATGCTATAGAGGGGACTGCTACCTCTCAGCCAGTACAGCGGGGCCAGGGGACTGCAGCTCCTGCCACCTCTGCTCGTATTGAGACCTCGACAGTAGCAGCAGGGGGTATGTTTCCACCGGCTCGGAGACAGGACCCGGTCATTCCAGAGGATCCCTTCCGGCAGCCGCCTCCAGGACACGTGGATGCAGCGCAGATGTTCGCATACTTCCAGCAGTTCATGGACCGATAGCAGGCTCGACAGAACAGAGGCATGGAGTTGGTCATCACGACAGCCGCAGCTCGACCAGTAGTCCAGCAGCCGAAGACACCGGGGATCGAGTAGTTTCAGAAGATGAGCCCCAGAGACTTTCTGGGGACAGAGGGGATCCTATATTCCGATGAGTGGATCGAGCATATAGAGGAGATCTTCCGCCTGGCCAGGATACCAGCAGATCTTCAGATCGAGGCCGCAGCTAGCCGGATGCGAGATCTTGCTCGCACCTGGTATCAGTCAGACCCCAGGGTGGGGGTAGCTGGGCAGACTTGGGAGCAGTTCAAGGGCTTCTTCAAGAAGAAGTTCTTCCCAGATTCAGCACTCAGAGCCTTGGAGACGCAGTTCGAGAGCCTAGTCCAGGGGAGTCTTTCAGTGGAGGAGTATGCGGGGGAGTTTGGCCGCCTCGGCAGGTTTGTGGAGGGCTTGAGCGAGACGGCGAAGGCCCAGAGGTTCCGGAAGGGTCTAGTCAAGGAGGTCAAGTCCTTGACCAAGGGCAACCGGGATGCCACATTCGAGGAGATCTTGACGGAAGCCTTGTTGGCAGAGGATGATCTTGAGCTTAGGCTCAAGAGGGGGCGAGACCCAGTCGGGGGCAGCAGCAGCGGAGGCCAGGCCAAGAGGCCTCACCTTCAGCACCAGCAGTCGAGGCAGTTCCAGCCGTAGTCGTTCCAGTAGAGACAGCAGCAGCAGCAGAGGTAGCAGCATGTTATCTTTTTGCCCCTTCTCTGTAAGAAACCAGGGCACGATTGGGGTGAATGCCGGCTGAGGCTAGGCAAGTGCCTACTCTGCGGATCATCAGATCATCAGTTGAGAGAGTGTCCCAAGTCTGCGGGACGGACAGCTCAGGGAGCAGGAGCTAGGGCTCGGGCAGGACAACAGAGAGGACCAGCATTGTAGACTCAACAACAGAGGTTCGCACAGCATCAGCAGCAGGCCAGGGGAGGCCAACAAGGACGAGCTTACACCATGACACTTGAGGATGCTCAGGCAGTAGGAGAGGTGCTTGCAGGTTCTGATCTTCTCGATTCCATTCTACCTTGTCTCATTATACCTATCTTGAAATTCCATTCCATCTATTTCTATCTGTTTCCTCATTGATTGATAAGTTTGATCTGGTGTTTCATTATAATTTAATTTTCTTCTAAGATAAGTCGTCTGGGCTAGGTCGCCTCGATTATGAGATTTTAGAATCCTCTAGGATCATGCTAGCAGGCATAGTGAGGACATATAGTCGGATTATGGACGTATTTCTCGGGTGTGGGAATTTAAGGTTTTTGCTGTCAAGCGTACGGCAATGCAAAAATTTTAAATACCATGATTCTAGAGGTATGTGCCTTAATCAAGGACTCTGTAATTATCGTAGCCATGCTCACTAGCACGACGAAGATTCTGAGTATCATGATTTTGGACAGACGCATATGATTATCTGACGGTATGTTTGAGACTTTGATTGTGGGGTGTATGACCTAGAAGGACTACTACCATTTTAATTTTGAGAACAAAATTTTTATAAGGTGGGTAGGATTGTAACACCCAGTTTCTGAAATGAGGGTAATTTTGTATTTTAATTTATTTAATTATGGTATTAAAAATTTTCTATGATTTTTATTGATTTTTAATCATTTTAAAACTATTTTTAAAATCATGACTTATGATTTTGGTGTTTCTCTAGTGTAGCCCTAGAGACTACTTGACCAGGAACTAACCATGACCTTGGGAGCCTAACCATGTGAGTAGAGTTTCCATTTAGTACATTCTAGCCTAGAGGGTACTTTGGTGATTTTCGGGATTTATTTAATTTAATAGGATTTGTTAGAACTTATTGAATGTATGTGAATAATTGCTTGGTAAGTGATGCGATTAGCCTAACCTAGAAGGACCTACCCTAATAGATTGGACTAACCTAGATTAGCCTTGGTTAAGTTGATGGTCATGTTAGCATTGACTAAGGTTGGTTAGCCATGATTTATGACTTGACTAGTCATGACTAGGATTAGTCATAGTCTTGAGTTAGTATAGCTAAAACCTAGGATCAATATGGACCATAGATCCTTAGTGGGAGATTGAGAGCCATAGATTGGGCACTAAACCCTAGGATGACCAGCCATGTAGTAGTTTTCCCCTATATAAACCTTCATGTTGAACTCTTGCCTCTTTTTTATCATTCTTGCAAGTCTTGAAGAAAGAGAGGTATAGACTCCTTCCCCAATCCATAGTTCATCCATTTTTGATCCTTTTTAGCCCTAATCTTTTGCAATGTGATCTAACCTTCCCCATCTTGCTGTCCATAGAGGTAGAATACTGATTTGGAGATCACCTTGAGCTCGGGCTACAGTAAAAGGGGCTGTTCAGTGAAGTTTTAGAGCTTGAGGAGAACCCATTGGTAAATCTCTTAAATCCTATTTAAACTATTGGTTTATCATCATGGATGCATAGCCCTAGGTCCCCTCTAGCTTCGGGTAGGAGATGACCCCTTCCTGTGTCGGATACGTGTCCGTAATAGACACGTATCAGTAGATTATTAGGGTGTTCGACCTAATACCTTAATAGGATTTTCTTCTCTGTTTTTAATTTGTATTTGAATGGAAATGTTCGTTTTAATGTCGTTTACGAGTTTCTTCTTGACTGAGCTTATTTTGAGTCAGTTCGTGTCGCGTTTGGGGCCTTGGACACGCTGCACAGTAGCCGGGTTGGGTTGCCCTGCTACCTGAGTCACACTGTGGACACAATATGGGGTCTTTGGACACGAGATTCGATAGAGAGCTAGGGGCAATGTCTGTCAAGACATTTCCTAAGTTTCGTTGGATCTCGTTTGGTATCGAGAGAGAAATCTCGATGTCCTTGGTCGACTGACCCCACTAGTTCAGCCAGTTTGGGACTCGTGTGGTCCTTGGCTCTTGGACACGACTGTGTCCAGTCCCTTGGATACGTGAAGTGCTCCTAGACACGAGCACACCTAGGTACCTAATTACCAACCTAATTTCTATTAATTTGGTTAGTGGTTGATTTATTTGTCGAATGGGAATTTCCCCATTTTCTGATACAGTCTGTATCAGTGTTTTGAATCACTATTTTTCTCCCTGTTTTGAATTTGCATTTATGAATTAATATCATGTATATTGTGATGATTTTCATTACTACTATTTGGATGATAACTGAAATTTGCATTACCTGTCTTGATTTACAATGTGGGGGAAATCATGAGTACTACAGTAATGGTTCACACAGTTCACTGTCTCATTTTGTTCCTGTCAACACACTTTCCATATTGCATACTGTCATTTATTTTCACATAGCATTGACACATGATAACCATTATACACACAGGTTTTACCACATTATACACACAGGAAACCATGCGACAGTCTCCATTTTTTAATGCTCTGTTTTTTTCTCAGGTTGCACACTGTGGTGAACTGAATACCTGAAATCCTGAGATTTCAGTCATGTTTGAACTGAGTTTTGATCAGGAAATTCCTGAGATTGATTGGAAACTGATTATAAGTTTCAAACCTGAGAAATTCAGTGGGGACTATCAAACTGTTATCTTTAGTTTTAATGTTTACTGTTGATGTTATCCCATAAATCTGAGAATAGATTAAAACCTTATGGTGAGATTTTACTGAAATGAATTGAATTCCCTTCCTTTCCTGTCACTGTTGGACCTACTTTAGCTCACTGTTTTGATAGCTAACAACTGATTCTTATACAAACTGATAACTGTTTCTTTCCCTTTCATTTGGTTCTTGGACCTGAGAATTGGGTTTCTTCCCATTTTGCTTTGACACACACAGATTCACCCCCAAGTCCTGAGAATTTATGCATCCTTTATATTTCCTACATTCTGAAATAACATGCTTACTGCACACACAAGTCCAGTCTCACACACACACCCTTCCCTCTATCTTCCTATCACACACTATTGTACACTCTCATGTATGTCCCTACACACACATTGCTCTCTAGTACTCACATCACTCCCACATTGCCTCCCTCATACACACACAGTCCTCCTTTCACTCATAACCTGTCCTCTACACACACAAAGCCTCACGCACACACTGTTTCTACATGATGTACATTCAAGCACACATGTCAATCACTGAATTTATGATACCTGAAATATAATGGTTCCTTCCCATTTCTCCTCAACTGTTAACAGTGGACAGGGTTACACTATTTTTTTTCCAGTTTTGATCCATCTAGTCTTACACATTGCTGTCATGTATGCTAAATTTTTATATACACATTTCACACACTATGTATGCTCACTGATTTCCTTGTTACACTTCATTCACTATCACACTGTGCACTCACATGACACACACTGCTCTCTCTCTCTCTTTTACTGTTTGGTAATTCCTGCACATTGTTTTACCACACACACACACAATTTCCTATACACACAATCACATGCCACCTAATCCAATTCCTGTCACATGTTGCACACACAAATGCACCCTCTCTCTCATTCTCTCTATATAAATTCCTAGTCTTCATAAAGTTAAGTTTATGTATGTGATAGGTATACATATTTAATATATGAAATGTTGCCTATATATATATATATATATATATATATATATATATATATATATGTATGTTGAGCTATATGTGTATATATATATATATATATATATATATATATATATATATATATATATATATATTAGGGTTGTGTATCTTTTGGGTATCTAGTATGGATACCTACTTGGATGAATAGGTTATACAAGTATGTGTATATGTCTCATATATATACACTTGTGTGTTCACTATATATATGTAATATATGTATACATGTGTTATGTGTAGGCCTAGATGTAAACTAGGAAGGGTGTTGTTGGTTTGACTTGTGTAGTATAGGCTAATGTGGACTAGTATAGACTAGATAGCCTAGTTCAGACTTGGTTAGACCTTGTTGACCTAGTTTGACTTCTAGGGTTGACCAGAGTTGACCAAGAGTTGACTTTGGCCTAGATTGACCTAGAATCATGTAGAATGCATAGTAGGACTTCATTTTACCATTTTGGACTTGTTGTGACTTGTGCTGTTCTGATTAGGAGCCAGACACCACTCTTCGGACAGTACTTTCATATCGGACACTCAGATACCAAGCGAGTACATTCTCTGATCGTTTCATACTTGTCACAAATTATATTCTCACTCTAGATTACTTTTACTTGATGCTGTCACGTTATCATCACGGATTGGTACTATACGGATCTCTTCTTGGGATGTTACCCCCTTAGCGGGCGCATCGGATACTTTATGACATGTGTTTCATGTACATCATGTATTCCTTGCTTCTGCGTTATTCATGTACACTCATGTTCTCTCATGTTCTTACATGTACGTTCATGTACTCTCATGTTCTTTCATGTACGCTCATGTTTGCCCATGTGTTTCTTGTATAACCAAAATATCATGTCCGTAACGTAACTTGAATAGATCCTTGTATATTGATTGTGGGTAGAGGTGAGTATAAATGGTCATGTGATTTACCCATCATGTACACTCTGTTACTTTTTATGTACATCACGTACAACCTAAGCCAATTACATGCCATCTCGTACTCTACATCACTAGTCACTTACAGTTCTTACTTATCATGTATATATTTTCATTTATCAAATATCTCTCATGTTTTCATGTACATCTTCTTACAGCGTTTCATGTATCTTACTCTATTGCCTGCTTTATATTTCCTGACATGATATGAACTGCATGAGATGTATTGTGCTCGCTCCTGTCCTGACTGGACCTGTTGAAAATATTACAGAGGACGAGGAGGAGGCTTGCCTGGATACCTACTACGGGGCAGCCTTAGATGACACCTGCGAGCTGGACCCTCAGGAGGACCCAGTTCTAGCTGAGGATATCACCCCGATCGCCTAGACTAGATTAGTTAGGCTTATCTATCTTTTATGTAGTCTTGAGGCATGTTTTAGCTAGACTTTATTCTGAGTTCTGAGATGTATATATTCTTTCATTCTGTATCTGAGACCATGTACTTCTGGATATTTGTTGGGATTATCTTAGACTACTTTTCATCTATTTGTTTCCTTGAGTTCTATTTTACATCTTGCTATCTCTTCCTTAGTTGTGATTGAGTTATTACTGCTATATCACCCCCATTCGGGGAGTATAAACTGTTTAGATAGATATTGTTAGATGTATGTTGACCTAGGACAGCGTTCTACCGTCGACACTACGGCGTAGGCTGGGCGTTGTTACGTTCTCGTACCCTCACAGTGGGTGCGGGTCGTGACACACTTCTAGGATACTCTATACACTCTAGGTACTAGGATACTCCTTAGCATAATATTATACTTCATCTCTGTGTGTGTGTGTGTGTGTGTGTGTGTGTGTGTGTGTGTGTGTGTGTGTGTGTGATAATTCTTCATCTTTGTTTTTTGTCAATATTAATATAAGATACTTCTCTCTTTTCAACAATTTTTTTTCTACAGAGTTCCTGAAGGACTCTATAGGCTACAATACATTATCAACATGCTTTATTATGAAGACTATACGATCGGTGTAAGTAGTTTTTCGGTGTAAGTAGTTTTTTCTTCTTCTTTTTTCATATCTAATATATTCTTCTGCAAAATTAATTTGAAGGGCGTATCATGCAGATACTGTGGCCGACAAGCAAGTATAACTCACTACATAGTGAAGTTTAGATGGATGCAATAAAAATGATCATAAAGGCGGAGGGGGGCGGGGGCGGAGGCGGAGGGTAGAGGCGGAGGGGAGGGGTTGGGGCGGAGGCGTAGGGGATCGGGGGCGGAGAGCAGAGGCGGAGGGGGTCGGGGGCAGAGGGCAGAGGCTATGCAGATGCAGAGGTCTGGGGCGGAGGGGAGGGGGCGGAGGGCAGAGGCGGAGGGGGTCGGGGGCGGAGGGCAGGGGGTCAGGGGCGGCCAGATCTGGGGATAGGCGGGGTCGGAGGCGGAGGGGAGGGGGTCGGGGGCGGATGGGTCTAGGGCGGAGGGGAGGGGTCGATCAGAGGGACCGGAGGGGAGGGGTTGATCGGAGGGACCGGAGGGGAGGGGTCGAGGGCGGAGGAGAGGGGTTGGAGATTTACCTTTCAAACGGCGATGGTGATGACGACGGCGACGGCGACGGTGGTGGTCGGACGGCGAAGGAGGGGGAGATCGGTTGAGGGGGTGAGTTTTGGGGTGGGGGAGAATTTTGGGAGGAAATGAGAAATGAGCCCAGCCCTAGGTGTTAGCCAAAAATTTGCAACGTCATTTAAGTGACGTCGCAAAGCGTCGCTAATCTACGACGCTTTTAACAAAACGTCGCAAAGCATCGCTGATCAACGACGTTTTGCGACGTCTTTTTTAAGCGTCGCTAAAATCATGATTTAGCGATGCCCACAAACGGCGTCGCAAAAAGCGTCGCTAATTCGTCTTTTCTGGTAGTGAGAAAGTTGGGACCTTTGGCAAGGAGGAGCACCCACAACGCTTCTAGCAAAGGATTTCGGTATGTTTCTATTTTTTTCCATCTTGAATCTCATGTTAATGATTCTATAGGAAATTTGAGTTTAATATCTTAGAAATTAGATTTTGATCTCTTTTATCCTATATTTTTATCTCTAGAAGTTGCATATAGAATTGTTGAGAAATCGGGTTACGATATCGTTGATTTTTGCCACCATTGTGAAGGATCCCTATGTTATTGTTGAAAATTTTCAAAACTGAATCTAATGGAGGTTTATTACTATAAAATATGATTTTTAAGCAATTTTTGTGATCTTATCATCTTAGATCTTATCAAAAACAATAGGGGTCAAAATACTAGTTTTTCAGATAAACTGCTGACCTAGAATAGCTATAAATTAGGGACTATGTGGATGATCAAATATGATTTTTTTTTGTAAAATAATCAGTATTAAATATATTTTAAAATAATATTTTATGTATTTTTACTTATGTTGGAAGTTGGCAATGTTTTGGACAAATATCGGGTAGACTAGATGACATAAAAGTCAACTAGCCTTATATTTTCTCTAGAATTTCAATTCTGGAAGTTCAAAGTTAATTTATTTCTGTATAAAATAATTTAAAATATTATTTTTAGGATTTTAGATGATTTTTGTGTGGACCCTCGAAGTAGAGGCATAACTGACAATTTCGGAAGTTGAAAAAACCGTAAAACTAGGTCCCGGTGTCTCATGGAACGTATGTGTTATTGTGTATGAATCTAAGTGGCTTCATGGGGTATTTGGATACAGTTAATATGGTTGAAAATATTAAATTAGTTAATTAAGTCATATTATAAGTTTTATGATTAAATACTTAAAGCAGTTAATTAATTATTTAGGAGCATTGGATTCCGGAGGCGTGGACACGAGAGCTAATTTTTTTTTTCTTCACACTGCGGAACCAGGCAAGTATACCTTGCCAAACTGACAGTATTTCTTGAATTTCCTATATTGTTGTTTCTTTTCTGACATACTTGATTAGCTGCTTCTCATGTTCATACCATTGCTATTTTTTTTTACGTGCACGTACGTTATTTTCTTCATTCTATATATTACTGTTATTTCATATATAGATCATGATAGTGTTGCTTAGTACTGTGCTACGTTCATTTGATATGTCTTGACCTGTTACTTGTATTTGATTGAGTCGACTTGACTGGACGCCTGTAAAGTTTATTGAGATAGAGAGGACAGTTACTAGGCATGCGGGCTATATGATAGTATTCTGTTGGCCGATAGTTCAGATGAACTTCGGTTGTGTTGATGATTTCGTTGGCTGTTAGTTTCGTGCTACAGTTGTGATATTATGTTGGTCGTTATTCTCGGAGGAGATTCGATTGTGATTGTTCTGTTGGCCGTTAGTTTCGAATAAGCTACGGTTGTGATGGTACCTATATCTGTTAGCCCAATTGTTGAACATTATCCTTGATGTTGCATTTCATGTTGTTTGTTTAGAAGTAGAGTGCTCTATTTCTGTCATTTCCTTTATGCATCTTATTTACTGTCATAGTAGGCATGCTTTATGTATCTTGCTAGTCCCTGGGACTTGGTGGTCTCTCCAGGTTTAGTTGAGGTTTATCCAGGTGCAAACGAGCAAGTTTATGAGCCAGCACCATACCACGGTACCACTGCAACGGACGACATTGTTGATGCTTAGCATATCTTGGACTTAGTTATTTTATTTTATGTCTTATTTTAATTTTCGTCTACTGGTAGTGGATTTGTCTTCTCCGGATGTGACTTAAATTCTTTACTATTTGAAACTTCGGTTTTATAATATTCTTCACTGTTCAGTTTCATTAAGTTCTCATTTATTTAGTTGTATCTTTTTATTTCTGTGGATGAGATATAGATTGCCATGGTAACTCTAAATTCTGTGGACTTAGTTAAATAGCTTAAGTGCATTCTTGAGGGTTTCCTAGGTTGGATTGTCCTTAACTGGGTACTAGCTGGTCGTGTCACGTACTAGTCCCGTGACTTTTGGGACTGGAGCGTGACAATACCGCCGGTATGCCATTTAGGTAGTCAATTCCCAATTTTGAAAACAATCCAGGATTCCATTCTACCTACGGGTCCTCACTGGTAGTCTGATAATAAACATGGTCATCAGAAACTCAAGTAAACATGAGTATCTCAAGATAAAACAATCACAAAAATTGAGAAAGTCAATGAATAATAATACTTGTATATCTGTATACGAATACTAATACCGTGAGACGAGTCAAATTTTCATACCCATAATGTGCTTTTAAAAATATTTAAGGGACATCACAATTATTGATAGTGTGTTGGTTATCCTAATACATAGTCTCTTTTTTAGGATTGGTGAATTTTGATAGTACTAACTATTGTCAGAACTGTCAAAATTTTGACAGTCATAGCTATTTGTCGGGACTACCAAAATTTGGTAGCCATGCGTTGTCCCCAACAGGATTGGGCCAACTTTTAAGCTTGGAAATCCCAAAAATGGGATTCAAAATTTTAGAAATAGTTCCAATTTTGACTATAGTTTTCTAAAACATAACATCTAAGAATCATCAAGAAAAAATCTTAACAATTGGTGTGTTATACCATGTATTTGGAAAAGACTCGAACCTACAAAACTTATTTCAAATGATGGAGATTTATCTTCCTTGTGAATGAGTCTTGGTGTATGTCATATTTGGTTAAGATTGAATGAGGAAGCGGAAGAGGAAGATAAAAGAAGACGACGTGTTTTTGTGTTGCCCTATAATAATTTCTCAATGTAAGTGTGTTCTCTCCTAACATATGATAGCTCTTATCACATTTTGTAGTGTCCCTGGTAATCACCTAAACTTTAGACCCCACATATGGCTCCCAAATAATTATCCTATTACGTAAAACCGACATGAATCAACCTTTTTACAGTGGAGAGTAGGGATGTGCGTTTGGCTTATTTGGTTTCAACCGAACCAAAATAGTCAAAACTAAATCAACCAAAATTCTAAAATCCGAAATCGAACCGAAATTAGCCCTAACAAAACCGAATAACAAAACCGAACCGAATAATCGATTCGATTTATTCAGCTTATTCGGTTTGTTTGATTGGGTTATATCTATTGTTTAATGGGTCGAGCCAAAAGTTGGAATCGTGGTTAAATTACGTTAAAAATTGTATCATTGTTGTATTTTAAAATTACGTCCAAAGTCATACTAGTTGTTAAATTATCAAAGTTGTGCTTCAAATTACATACATAAAATTATTGTTTTCAAAATATACACATTTTTAATCATAAAATATACCTAATTGTATAATTCTTATTTGGTTTTCAATTTTGATTCGAAATCAAATAATTTTTTCTAATATTTACAAAATCAAAATCGGATCGAACAATTGTAAAAGTCCGCAACAAGGTTTTTTTTGGGGATAAATGTGTATTGTAAGACAGTATATTTTTGAGATGTTTGATATTATGCACTGGACATAAAGCACTTCCGTGTAGGGGTAAGCATTATTCGGTTTTAGACCAAAAATCGAACATAACCGAACCGAATAAGAGATTCAGTTCGGTTTTAAAAAAAATTCGGTTCGATTTCGGTTTTGAAAATACAAAAAAAATTATTCAGTTTTGGTTTTGGGTTTCGGTTTCAGTCCAAAATCGAAAACCGAATAAGAAATACTCTGAATTTTATGCATATTTTGTGATTAAAAATTTGTATATTTTGAAAACAACAATTCTATGTATATGTTTTGAAGCTTAATATTGATAATTTAACAGCTAGTTTAACTTTGTGTGCAACTTTGAAATACAACAAATGTGTATAAAAATTACAATTTTAATATAATGTAACCACGATTTCAACTTTGGACATGACCCATTAAAGAATATAAATATTTAACCGAACAAACTGAATTGCTTATTCGGTTCGGTTCGGTTTCAATTTTTGGCTAATTCGGTTCGATTTCGATTTTGGTTTTTTAGAATTTTGGTTTATTTAGTTTTGGCTATTTTGATTCGGTTGAAATTGAATAAACCGAATGCTCAGCCCTACTTCTGTGACTCAAATTCACTAAATATTCTGTCATTCAGTGGCTTCAGTCACTGTTTTATATCTCTTTCCGGTAAACACAAACTTAACTCAAAGTTCCGCTGTTGTAAAACAGTATATTAGTCGATGACTCGAATTGTTCAATACAAAAATTTAAGGTTTTTTCTAAGGGCATCACATTTTTTATTTGGGGGCAGTCCAAGTAGGTGAAAATTTTGCTAGGGGCTGCCTACAATTTACTTGGGACTAGTCCAAAAATTAGGGTTTTTTCCTCTTCTCTTTCCTCCTCCTCCTTCCTCCTCCTCCTCCTCCTCCTCCTTCCTCCAGCGGCGGCGCCACCACCACTACCAGTAGCCACCGCCTCCGCCTCCGCCTCCTTCCTCCACTTGGTGAGTGATTCCCCCTTCTTCCTCCGCCTCCTTTCCTTCCTCCTCCTCCGCCTCCTTCCTCCTCCTTCCTCCGCCTCCTTTCCTTCCTCCTCCTCCGCCTCCTTCCTCCACTTCCTTCCTCCGTCTCCCTCCGCATCCTCCGCCTCCCTCTCTGAGGACTGCCAACTTGTTGGTAGTCCTAACATATGTCAGGATTGCCAACTTGCTGGCAGTCCTAGGACTGTCACTAAGTTGGCAGTCCTAACATAATGTTAGGACTGCCAACTTGTTTGCAGTCCTAGGATTGCCACTAAGTTGGCAGTCCCACTTGCTGAAAAAAAATAGGCTGGCCCCAAGTAAAAAATGGATGGCAAACTTGTAATTTTTTGAACATTTTTTGGGCTAGCCCCAGTAAAAAGTGTGATGCCCTTAGAAAAAAATAAATTTAAAGAGAGAAAAAAAAGGCTAATTATATGGGCACAGCCAAATTTGATTCATGCTAGCCCATTTTGAACTTTGGTTTATTTACAAGTTTGCCATTGAAGAAAGTGATCATGGCTATCCCACTATTTGGTATAAAAGTCAATTTTTCTAATTTTGCTCTTCTTCTTCCTCAACTCATCCAAGAAGAAGAAGAACAACAAGAAGAACAAGAAAAAGAAGAAGAGGAAGAAAAAGAAGAAAAACAATAAAAATGAGAATTTTGATGGGGTTTAAACCCTAATTTTCTTTCTCAACTCATTCTCACTATCTCCAAGTATAATGGGGTTTAAACCCTAATTTTTTTTCCATTTCGAATTTCGAATTTCAATTGACGGAGAAGAATAAAATGAGAAGAAAACACCCAAAAATTAAACCCTAATTTTCTTCTCATTTCTAATTTTGATGGCACCCAAAGGCTCCTCATAATGCACAAACCCTAATATTGGTGGAAACCATAATGTTGCTGTTCAACTAGTGTAAACAAGGACTGTCCAATTTTCTGGCAATCCTACAAACTGAATGGACTGCCAGAAAATTGGGCAGTCCTAAGTCACAACATGTGAAATAAAGGACTGCCCATTTTTCTGGCAATCCTTACTGTATGTTGGACTGGCAAAAGAATGGGCAGTCCAACTCACAGCATGTGTAACTTTGGACTGTCCAACTGCCAGAAGAATGGACAGTCCTAAGTTTCACATGCTGTGACTTAGGACTGCCCAGTTTTTTGGCAGTCCATTCAGTTTGTAGGACTGCCAGAAAATTGGACAGTCCTTGTCGACGCGGAGTTTTCTCGTTCGTTCATACTTGGATTTAATTTAAATGGGTAATTTTTCACTCCGTATGTAGTTTAATTCATTCAAATGGGCTACAAAGAATTAAAATAAACAATATAATTGATACTTAAATTTTTCAAATTAATTTCTAGGGTCTTGGAAATAAATTGAGAAAGAATTTGGGTGCTTGAATTAATTTCTTCAAAAGAGGAGGATGGTGGAGGAGAAGTGGAAGATGTTGGAAATTTAGGAGTTGTGGATGAGAAGAGGAAGATGTTGGGGATTGAGGAGAGGTGGAGGAGAAGAAGAAGAAGAAGAAGAAGAAGAGATGGGTGAGGGTTTTGGAAGAGAGAGAAGGGATTTTGCAAACGAAGGGAAAAAAAATGGGTTTGGGGGGGGGGGGGGGGGGGGGGGGATTTGGGCTAGCCTTGTGAAAAACAAAAAAATTTGGGCTAGCCACAATCCGGACTAGTCATGATCATATTTGAATATGCCCATATAAAAAGCCAAAAAAAAAAAAATGTATTTCTTGTAGGGTCTGTGTCATTTCCAACTGTCCCAAGTTATTTTACATAAATAACACAACACCTCGTAAGAAAAGAGCGCAATCGAAGTCGAGGAGGAGAGGAGATCCAGAAGAAGAGAGAGAAGAAAATGTCATTCCTCCAGCATTGCTCACTGCTGACTCTCCTCGTCCTCTTCCTCTTCTTCCAGATCCCCGTTGCTGTCCTGAGCTTCCAATACAAGGTGGGAGATCTGGACTCATGGGGAGTGCCTCCTCCATCCAAGCCAGGCCTCTACTCCCTCTGGTCCAAGAATCACAACTTCACCATCGGCGACTCGCTCCGTAAGTACCCACATTTCTTTCCTCTTTCCTCCCTCAATCTCTCTTTCGATTTTATACTATGCATGGTAGTGCACCAAAGATGGACAATGAGTCGTGATCATATATATTTTTTGTACATATTTTCAGTGTTCTTGTATCCGCCGAGCCAGGACTCCGTGATCCAGGTGACGGAGCGGGCCTACAACACCTGCGCCACCTCCGACCCGATAAGGAAGATGACGGACGGCAACTCGGTGTTCAACATCACCGCCCCCGGCACCTTCTTCTTCATCAGCGGCAACAGGGCCCACTGCCAGAAGCACCAGAGGATGCAGATCCGGGTCCCCTCCACCGACGGGAAGTTCTTCCCCCCGCCGGGGGCGGATGCGCCTGCGCCGGCCGCCGCCGGCCCCTCTTCCTACGCGAACGCCTTCGGACCCATGCCCATGGGCCTCGGATCCGGAGCCGGATCCGGGGCGGCCGGGGGGCTGGGGATCAGTGGAGTGGCTGGAGCCGTTGGGTCGGTGATTGCTGGTTTGTTCTTTTGGATTTTGGTTTAGGAGCGTCGATGTTATTTCTAAAAAAAATAAATAAAAAATTCTAAGAATGTGGTAATTTCGGATTTGTATATGTAATTATGAGATGACTAAGTCGGATTTTATTTTAAATTTATGTAATTTCACTTTGTTATTGGCCTTTTTTTTAGTTAGCAGAAATTATATCGAGATCTAAGTTGTTCTCACAAGCTCATTTGAAAGTAGAGTCCCTTTCATTGAAAGTCCTCACTTTCTATCAATTTCCACAATCCAGAGATTGACTAGAAAACCACAACTAACGCTCACTTGGATGTGGATAGTCAGACTGGATTTGGTATTGCTTAATGCTGGCTGTTTCTGCTTTTTCTTTTTTGGACACTAATAACAATAACTTATTAAAAAAATCAACCGGTAGTCCAGTTTTATAATAACTTCCGACAGCAAACGAAAGACTACTATCAAAAGCTACTTTTGCTACCAATTTTTGAAACTACAGCGGTTTCAACCGCGGCTAAAACTGTGGTCACGTGTCGGATTTCGACTGGTCGATGGGGGGGGGGGGGGGGGGGGGGGGGGGGGGGGGAGTGTTTTTAATTTTTTTTTGGACCAATCCACAGCTGCCAAATGGCGCTGCGGTTTCTTTTTCGGTTTTCTTTCGGTCTGAGTATACTTTTCCTTTTTGAAAAACAACAACAATTTTGAATCTAAGTTTCAGTTGTACCATGAGTGCTACGACTGAGAATGTGATCTGTCAGTGGCTGGCTTTAGAAACAAAATAATGTTATCTTCAGGAGCTGGACCTTTGACTCTTCAATATCTTCAACTAGAAAAGCAAAATCTCAGATGTTATTGAACCAGAATGGCGAGCTCCAGTGGCTTACTGTCAAAACCAACTAATCCTATTCCTAGCTGCCTAGATAAAAGACAGCATCATCCTGATTTAATCCTACATCCAATGCTCCATGAATGCACCGAAATCAGAAAGATAAAACATTTATACCATTGACTCTCAGGAATGGCCATGATAGGCACAAAAACCACGACTAGACAAGACAGCCATTCAGTGTCCTATTGTCATTCATTGTCAACCTACTCCTATGAGACGACTAAACGCATCAACAGTGAATAAACCAACAGAAAGAAGTTGAACCAGAATTCCTGTAAGACTACCAAACTACATCCCTGACCTGAACGTTAAAAGCACGTACGGAACTATTGAAGGTTGCTATAGCACTTGTAATGCATCAACAGGGAATGCATGCAACATTTGTCAAACAATTTTCCATTCCTCGAAAAGGTTGCTATAGCACTTGTAATGCTGCAAGAGTTAACTCTTATTCTAATGTCTTACTCGAGGTAGCCGAGATTCTCATATGAGAATACAGATCACTTTAGGAGTAATGTTTCTGATATGAGAATACAGATCACTTAAGGATTCATGTTTTGGAGCGTTAATTTGTTCACTTGTCATTCCGCTTGACTATGGGGCAGTGTTGGTGTTCATATGTAGCCTACTAATACAAAAGACAATGTGTAGTGTCGCTAGACATTATCAAAAGACTCCAAAAGGCTCGGATGATATATATAATGAAACATGAAAAACATTGTAATATAAATAGTTATGTTAAATTCATTCAAGAAATAGTAGGCATTGCCTGGCGCAACAGTAAGGCTTGTTACTTGCATCATCGACGATATAGGTTTGAGTCATATAATCAGCCTCTCCATATATATGGGGCTAGGCTGCATACATCTTGACCCTCCCCAGACCCTGCGTAAGCAAGAGCCTCGTGGCACTGGGATGTCCTTTAAGTTCATTCAAGAAATATACTAAGACTATTGGTACCACAGGAACAAGTCAACAAACAAACCATTTGTGAACAACCTGTAGTTAGATCAATATTATTGAGAGCTTGAGCAAATAATAACTATAGCTAGCCTTAACCAACAAAGTGAGGCTTACATAGTAAAGTGCTAGAACCACACCTGCTCCTTTCAGTTCAGCTCAAAGAAGCTCGGAAAATATTTGTGTTTGAACTTTATATACAAACAATAGATGCAAATTTAATGACATCCTGTAGAAAATAATAGTTGGATAATTTTATTGATGGACTACTTCACTACTTATAGGGAGTCTAGCTCCTCTACATACTACATATTCCGATGTGGGACTAAAAGTCCCTTATTGACTCTCAACACTCCCCCTCAAGATGGGCGATCGATATTGATCATCCCCATCTTGTTACATAGCTTCGACAGACTTAATGAACTAAGACCCTTAGTCAGACAGTCTGCAACTTGTTCTTCTGAGCGGACATGGTCAATCTTCAGTATCCCTTGTTCCAGCTTCTCCTTGATGAAGAATCGATCAATCTCGATGTGCTTCATTCTGTCGTGCTGAACGGGATTGTTAGCTATACTTATTGCAGCTTGACTATCGCTCAGAAGACGTAATGGTGCTCCCTTGTCTAGCTTTAACTCTGTCAGCAACGCTTTCACCCACAGCAATTCTGACACTCCCAGAGCCATTGCTCTGTATTCTGCTTCAGCTGTCGACCGTGCTGCCACAGACTGTTTCTTGCTTCTCCATGAGACCAGATTTCCTCCTACAAAAATACAGTATCCTGTGGTTGACCTTCTGTCGTCTATGCAGCTCGCCCAGTCTGCATCACAGTACCCCTCAACTTCTATGCGTCCATTCTTCTTGAACCATAGCCCCTTTCCCGACGTTCCTTTCAGATACCTCAAGATCTGAAATACTGCTTCCATATGACCCTTTCTTGGATCATGCATGTAGCGACTCACTACACTCACCGCAAATGAGATATCAGGACGAGTGTGTCCCAGATAAATCAATCTCCCTACAAGTCGTTGATATCTTTCACGATCAACGGGCTCTCCTGCTTCTGCTCCCAACTTGCACTTCTGATCAATTGGAGTGACCGCTGCTTTGCATCACAACATCCCTGTCTCCTTCAGCAGATCTAGTGTGTATTTTCTCTGTGAGAGAACAATTCATTGTTCGCCTTCACACACCTCGATACCTAGAAAGTACCTCATCGCTCCTAAATCCTTCACTTCAAACTCCTTCGCGAGTTTTGACTTCAGTTTAGTGATCTCGACTTCATCATCACCTGTGATCACTATATCATCCACATATACAGCAAGTATAGTGATGTGGCCTCTTGCATGCTGAAGGAAGACCGTATGATCTGCATTTATTTGATGGTATCCCATGCCTGTAACAGCCTTTCTGAATCTGTCAAACCAGGCTCGAGGAGATTGCTTTAGCCCGTATAGCTACTTCTTCAGTTTACACACCTTTCCTTGCGACGTCCCTCCGTTTGATTCCGTCGTGTAGCACCCTGGCGGGAGCTCCATGTATACTTCTTCTTGCAGGTCTCCATGAAGAAAGGTATTCTTCACATCTAGCTGGTACAGCTTCCACCCATAGTTCGCTACAATGGAGACCAGAGTTCTCACGGTGCTCATTTTTGCTACTGGGACAAACGTCTTATCATAGTCTATGCCATATGACTGTGTGAATCCTTTGGCAACCAACCTCGCCTTGTATCGCTCGACCTTTCCTTCTGGCGTCTCTTTCACTGTGTACACCCATTTATATCCCACAGCTTTCTTCCCTTTGGGTAATGGAACTAGCTCCCATGTCTTATTTTTCTCCAGCGCCCCAAGTTCTTCCATCATTGCCGCTTTCCACCTTGGATCTTTCTTTGCTTCCTGCCAACACTTGGGCAACGAAGTAGAGTCTAATGATGCAATGAAGGCTCGATAATTCGAAGAAATGTTAGAATACGACAAGAAGTTGGCAATGTCATGTTCGTAGTCATCAAAACGAGCAGGAGCCTTACCCGCATTGATGCGAGAAGATCTCCTTAAGGGAGCAATAGGTGGTGGAGAGATCATACCATCCGAGTCGGAGAGATCTGCATCAGAATCCGAGTGATTCAGTGCGGGGGGCAACATCTTTAGGAGTTGGAGCATGAGTAGACGAGGGACTTGGTACAGTAGGCATAGGGCACGGTATAGGCACAGTACTGGACTTCTGTTGTCTCCTTCTATAGACTTGGAGCTCCTTTTCCCTTGTCTGCTGCTCTCCCTGCGTAACATATGTATCGTCTTCTTCATTCTCTGTATCGGAGTCACCATGCTCTCCCCCTTGCGTCCAGTTTTCTACAACCGGACACGGAACCGATCCGACGACCACATTTGGGCTTATTATCTCCCCCTCACATCGAACACCATCTGTGTTAGGTGTGTCACCAAATGCTGAACCTTCATCCGAACCATAGTATGGTTCGAGTTCTCTGAATGTAACGTCCATGCTGACAAACATCTTCCGCTCGACTGGACTCCAACAGGCATATCCCTTCTGAGTCGCCGTGTAACCGACAAAGACACATTTAACCGCCCGATGATCCAGTTTGCCAACCCCTGGCCGATTATCCTGGACAAAGCATACACATCCAAAAACTTTTGGTGGAATAGTGTATGTAGTTGCTCCAGTAAGCATCTCCAATGGTGTCTTCCAGTCCAATACCTGAGATGGCATTCTGTTGATGAGATAAGAGGCCGTCAATATAGCCTGCCTCCATAAGTGTTTCGGGACATTCATAGCCAGCATCATTGTCCGTGCAACTTCCAGCAAGTGTCTGTTCTTTCGTTCCGCCACACCATTTTGAGCCGGAGTATAAGCACATAAAGTTTGATGAAGTATTCCATGAGTGAAAAAATACTCAGCAACCCGCTTATTAGTATACTCCGTCCCATTGTCGGACCGAAAACACTTAATTTTAGCGCCATATTGTGTTTCAACTCGTCGATAAAAGTCCTGAAAGGCCTCAAGGACTGTCACTTTTATTCTTCAGAAGGTAGACCCATGTCACACGGGTATAACAATCAATAAAGGTGACGAACCATCGAAAGCCGTTAATCCCGGTTGTAGGACAAGGGCCCCATACATCCGAATGTATCATGTCAAAAGCAGCGGAACTCCTATTCCCCGTGCTCACATACGAGCTTCTGGTATGTTTTCCCAAAGCACAGACATTACAAAATAACTTCTCTTTATTAGCCCTTTGATATAAGGACGGATACATTCGACCAATAACTGGAAAAGAGGAATGACCGACACGCTGGTGATGGAGGAGTAAGTCGGCTTCAACACTGCGACAGGAAGCTTCTGGTGGTGCGTCTGCTACCAAGGATGCCAATGCGTTGTCCAGTCCAGTCCTGTCTAAATACCACAGCCCCTTATGCCAAGTGCCAGTCCCAAGTCGTCGTCCTGTCCCTTTCTTCTGAAAAGTCACCTGAGGAATGTCAAAGGAAACAGTACAGTTAAGATCAAGTATAATGGCACTAATGGATAGAAGATTGACAGGAAAAGACGGAGCATGAAGGACATTGGTTAGAGTGATGGAAGGGGTGCATGCGACAGTGCCTTTACCCATTACAGGGCTGGATGTACCATCAGCGGTCTGAATACTCTCCGGCAATGGTAGGGGAGTATATTTCCGAAAGGCACCACGGGACCCCGTGACATGGCGAGATGCCCCAGAGTCCATAATCCATCCTGGCTGATGGATAGATGCAAGAGCACGTACAGAATTATCAGTGCTGGTTTGGGCAAAGCAAGTGAAGTGATCTTCCGAGGTTGAAGACGTCCCAGGACTGTCGGCCGAACCCAGCTTTGTGCCTCGCAACTTCTCAAGGAACTCTCGCTCAAGCGGGGTTATTTCAGCCAGTTGATGCTCTCCCCCTTCTTCCGCCAGATTTACTTTGTGTCCGCCCCTTCGACCAGCATATCCTCCTCTCCCACCACGTCGGCCTCCACGACCCCGTCCTCGATCATTTGACTGATTGCGCAAGGATTTTGGACAAAAGCGGATTGTAATGTCCGGAGTCACCACAATTGTGGCAAACACCACCCATAGATGGAGGTTGATTGAAGGCAGCAAGGGCAGACTTGTCAACTGAGGCTTGCTCCCCCTGGTAGGATCCCTTGTTGGGCATCAACTTCAGTCGAGCTTCTTCCTGTGTCATAACAGCGATAGCTTCTTCCAAGGTCGGAAGCGAGGGTTGGGATAGGAGGATATTCCGTCTCTGCTCAAATACAGGGTGGAGTCCCTTCAGGAATTTCATCATACGTTGCCGGGAAATATAAGCCAGGAACGTCTGAAAGTACTTCGCGAATGCCGGTTCGACTTGTGCATCGTCCATCCCAAGAGGATCATAATGATCCAGATCAGACCAATACTTCTTCAACAGGGCCGCGTACTCAGAGATGGTACGATCTTCTTGGGCCACCCTATCGAGTTCGTCTTGCAGTTGAAAGACTCGCATAGGGTTGCCGGAGCCGGAGTACATATCTTTGAGAGTTTGCCATATATCAGCAGCAGCCTCCATTGCCTCGACATTGCCCGACACCTGGTCGGTTAAAGAGGCAGTCAACCACCCAGCCACGACGTTGTTGACAATCTCCCACACAGCAAACTCCTTGGCGGAGTGATCGGCTGGCGCCTTGGCCTGGCCAGTGACATAGCCAACCAAGCCACGTCCCTTCAGTGTCCGCATCGCCTGTCGCGACCACTTTAAGTAGTTGGACGTTCCTTCCAACTTCGTCTCCAGCTTCTCCAATTTCCCCATTTTGTAAGGGGATGAATCCACATCAGTATGGATCACACGTGGGGTTACCTCGATTAATCTTTTTGACAAGATATCATCAACCAAGGCCTTCATCTCGTCGGCCGTCAGTTTGCCACTGATCGAATCCATGGCTTCATCAACTGTGAACCCAATTCGTCGTCTTCGTCGGCTTCCTGGACGTTAGAGTCGGCAACTTTCCCAACTTCGTCGTCTTCTTCGTCTACGTCGTCTTCGTCGACGTCACAGACTTTACGAATGCGCTACTAACTCGGCCAGCACCGGCACGCGCATGTAAAGTGAACACGTCAGGACACCAGAGAAGACATGATCAGTCTCTGTATAGATCCCGATGTGAAGGAGGAATAACAACATAAACATGTGTTAGTTCCAAACGGCGCAATCGAGGAACAGAGTCGGTGCAAATAAAGAATTTGACATCTCGACTTGTCTTCGAAATACGCCGTTTTTTTTTAACTGTAGAAAATAAGAAGAACGGCTAGGGTTTGAAGTAGTTTAAAAGGCTAGGGTAGACATGGCTAGGGTTAGGGTTAGGGTTTGGGAAGGGGGGTTCTGCCGGTGGCCGGGGAGGGGGGGGGTCCTGTAGGTGGTCACGTTGGGGGGGGGGGGCGCAGCGGATGGAGGTCGGGGGGGGGGGGGGGGGTTGGGGGGGTCGTGGGGTTCTGCAGGGGGGGTCGTGGGGTGTTCTGCGAGGAGGAGGGTCGGCGAGTGGAGGTCGGGGGGGGGGGGGGGTCGGGGGGGTTCTGCGAGGGGTCGGCGAGGGTGGTTTAAGGGGTCGGCTAGGGGGGATGGCGGCGAGGGTGTGTCGGGAGGGGGGTTTGCAGCGGGTGGAGGTCGGGGGGGGGGGGTCGGGGGGGGGGGTGGGGGGGTTTCAGCGGGTGGATGGCCGCGAGGGTGTGTCGGGAGGGGGGTTTGCAGCGGGGGGGGGGGGGGGGGGTGGGGGGTCGGGGGGGTCGGGGGGGGGGGGTGGGGGGTCGGGGGAGGGGGGGGGGGTTTGTTGGGGGGGGGGGGGGCTGCTGCTCCGGGGGGGGGGGGGGGGTGTCGGCTAAAAAAAAATTTTTTTTTTGGAGAGAGAGAGAGAGGAGAGAGAGAGAGAGAGAGAGTTATGGCTCTGATACCATGTAGAAAATAATAGTTGGATAATTTTATTGATGGACTATTTCACTACTTATAGGGAGTCTAGCTCCTCTACATACTACATATTCCGATGTGGGACTAAAAGTCCCTTATTGACTCTCAACACATCCGCACACTTATAAATAAGCCAAATGACAAAATATCCATATTAAGCTCAATAGGAACATACTGTACATGATAGTAACAATTATGTGAAGAAGTGCCTTGCATTGGTAAACAACAAGGCCTTAAAAATTGGCCTAAAGGGATTCATTTCAGCAATTTGTATTGCTTTACTGAGTCCATTTGATCATGATGTTATAAGAACTGTTTCCAACCTATTTTAACTTAATAAGCCCTAAAACTTGATGGTTTCTAACCCTGTGCATGGTATTGCAGCTTATGGGAAGAAATGGGTAGAAAGAAGAAAGCAAAAAAGGAAATGGGAGATCAAAAAGAAAGAAGCCTGATGGGGTTGGAGTGTGTAGGTGGAGGATGTTCGTGTCGTTGTATGGCATTGGTATTGAAATGACTGACCAACGACAGAATCAGTGCCCTCCTTGTTGTAGCATGCCTTTCGGGACATTGCTCGATCGCACCCTTCTCCTTTTGCAAGGAGACTAGGGTTAGCAACTTGGCGATCTGAAGGGAGTGGGGAAGGACACAAGTCACTTAATCTGGTTGGGTTGGTTAGCTACACGAATCCTTTCCCACCATCAAGCACTATTACAGGCCATCTCTTCTCTTCCATATTATTACAAACCTAGCTATTATATTCCTTCTTATTGGCTATTATGTTAGTTTGCTATATCCTTAGACCTAGACCCCCCAAGAAATTAACTTCGTGTATTGAGGGCAATCTCCTCTTCTGTAACATTGCCAACTATAATCCCTTTTTATTGCCTATGTTAGTCTGGTGTAGCCCAGGTCCTGATCTCCAGAAATGCTAACAATGATCCTATTACTCCAATGTTTAAAAACCAGTTCAACTATTGACTCGATAAGCTTCACTCCCCACCAGTACTCGGGCCATTCAGTTCAAAGATGCTTACGTAATAATAACTTTATGAAAATTATATCTAAAATTTATACATTATTTTTTAGTTAACATCCTGTCAAGGTTAATATATATTATCATGATTCATAACATTATTTTACAAAATAATTATAAGAAAGTACACAAGAAAGAAGATCACAACTACAATAAATTATCTATTCCTATCGTATTAAAACCTACATTGAAACATTTTTTTCTATTATAATTCTAAATTAGATAAACATTAATATCGAAAGAATTACAAATATTATGTTTCATAGGGACAACAAGGAGTGGTGTTGTTATATAGGTGAAAATTTGATTTAGGCACAGTGTTCGCCTGTTCGGCTTGTGTGAGTCTTGACTAACACAACATTTCAAAACCTTTCAAATAACAAGTTTTATTCTCACATCAGAAGAGTTGTAGGTTATCTTTGAACAACCTAAAGGGCTAAACCTTAAGAGTATATATACTAGAATGGGAAAAGTAATATATTTAGTAGCATAATTGTAAGTTTTCTTTGAACTACCTAAAACCTTAAAAGAGTATATTTAAGAATGGAAATAGGGCATGTAAAAATAATAAAATAAAATGGAAATAAAACTTTGAAATCCATCTTTAACTAGCCTAGTGGTCAAGGAACTTGTATGTGTATTGGAGGTCCTGTGTTCGAATCATGAAAAACTCAAAAAAATTGAATTTAATTGTTTCTAATTGAACCGTTTTGGTTTAGCTGAACCGCGGCCAGGTTAACGGGTTCGATCTATTCGAACAGTTCAATCTGGTTTTGAGTGGTTCAACCGTTCGAGCAGTTCAACCAATCGAACCGGACATGTGTGAAAACACATTTTCATGGTCCAACTGGGTCAACCGTCCAGTTCGAACCATTTTTCAAAACACTTATTACTCCTAACAGGTGTATTTATTAATCTACATTATACATGCATACCATACCAGTGTTTATAAGTGGTTTCATTGTGGCATCGGTCTAGGGCTGATTGCCGAATAATTGGATTTTATGGTGCCTAATAGTCACAGTTACATGCCAATATTCTTCTCAATGCATGGCCACTTGATTAACCAGATTACAGAGCCAACCATTAGTCAATTAATCCAATTTGTAGCACAGTGGTCTAAAACTGCGTCAGCAATTTCCTCTCATCTTTCACGATTGAGGACCCCTCTAACTTACCACAAGTACAGTCGTATTTTATCCCATCTTTTTAATGTACTGTCGTAATTCATCCATCTCAACACTCTCATTGCAGTGGTACCCATTTTTTTGGAGAAACTTCCTATTGCTATTCTTTGAGCCAATGGGAAATGGCTTCTGTACTAGTTGTCTTGCAAAATTCCCTTCCAACTTATTATACATGCATTTTCATGGTTGGCAATAAAACACCATGATATTATGTCCATCTCCATAAAGTTGGCCCAATTTAGAGGGTACTCAACAATCATATAGCACCTGGGAATACATCAACACTGAGAAGCAATCACACTATAACCCTATCGAAACCTCCTAAACAGCAACTCCAATAAACATCCTCCTCAATCTCATCATCAATCTGAATTACTAACCTCTTGCTTTTAGCATGCTTAAATACAATTTATACACTTCTTTTTTATCCTAATGATGAATTCTTTATACTTTTGCTTCTGTCCACATTCCTACTTTAGAAATTAAACCCTCCTTCACCTTCTCAACTAACACTGTGTCATTGGCAAAGATAAACTGAAGAACCTGATCCTTAATGTACCTACTAAGTTCATCCATACTTGGTGCGAAGAACTTAAGTCAAACAAACAGTTCAACTATCTGATGTTGAGAAGAGAATTATGGTTTTAGCGTGCCTACCTTGTTGGTACAGTGATTTTTTAGAGTGCCTACATAGCCAAAACACAATGTATATATGTAGAATAGAGAGGAAGAGAGAGAATCAAGAGTAAAAATTACCATTTATCAACAAAATGAAAGAGAAATATATGAGACAAGAATATCAAAGTGTCGGAATAAAGTTGAAAATATATAGGGTTTTTTTTACTAATTGGGAATCGAACCTGTGCAGAAGGTTACTCTATACCAGAAGAAATATTACTCCAAAATTTTGCAGAAAAATACCCACGTAAGAAATAGCACCTAACTTCTGTATGCAGTTATGTACAACTTACCAGATTTATGAAGAAAAAAATCACTTGGAATATATCATATACTTGTTACTTAGAGTTTCGAATCAAAATAATGTATTGAATAAAAAATTTCTAGGGAAGAGAAACATATAGCAACTGGAGCTCGAGTAGAAGAACATACCCCGCTTGTGTATTGTGCATTCGGGCAAACAATTCCAGCTTCCTGGTCCTTGGGCTTATTCTCTCCAACATGGCGTACATCTGCAGTAAAAGCATTGCATGAGTTCAGGAAAACATGCATTGATATTCATAATTGTTGGAATAGTATAAATGCTTAACCCTCAACCCTTAATACAACTCTGGATCTTTGGCAGGGACCAACAATATTCATTAAGGGGGGTTGGTCAAAATAGATTTCAGAATCACAGTGAAGCTGTGATTTCAAAATCACAAGCACAGGGATTTCAGCCATACATAGTGATTTGAGCATTGCGTGAGATTGTGATTCTAAAACCTAGTCCCAGGCAGTGTGTTTCTAAAATCACATCTCAAATACCAAATTGTTTCAATATATTTCAATTTGGACAATAATAAAATGAGTTAATGAAAAGTAATTTATTTAAAAATATTATTAAAGTTTTTATTATAATACAATTATAAAATAATTAATATTATAATTATTTGTCATAGTATTTATACAATTAATTTTCTAGATAACAAACTAGTCTAAATTATACTTTTGTAAAATCTTATCAGAATTAGCCTAAAAATTACTAACCCATAAGTAACTATAAAAAATTAAATAGCATATAATTAGTAGAACCTATAGTATACATTTCATCTTGGCAAAGACAGGTAAGTGCAACGAAGACTTCCCCACCTATTTCCGAAATCGTAGGACCACAAAATGGACTAGGCCTCCAAAATTTCCGTTTTGGCAAAATGGACGACAAGATGACCGATGATTCCTACGACGAAAACGAGGGCCACAGAGAATTGAAAGCTTTGAGGTTTTGAACGAGGCAGCATTGACCATAGTAGACGAAAGGATCAACGTGTAGGGAGTGCGAAGAGTCATCGATGTAACAAGTTCCGGCGTGCACCGCGGAGATACTCAGGATTGAGACGTGGGGGAAGGTGAGGAGGGGAAGACATAACAGAGGGATAGAGAACATTAGTATGTTGTCCGCAACCAAAATGGCACGATGGGAGGAGATATGGAGGGCTTCGGGTTCTCCATTTCCAATACGGGATGGGACGAACAGTGGCGGACTTAAGATGGGATTCTAACCAACACGGGTTGGAACAAATAATGGGGGACTTTTTTCTATTGTGAGATTTAAAATCACACGAGTATAGAATGTCTTTTCAGATGAAGGAAACTGGCAAACAATTAAAGATGTGATTCAAACGTCCTCAATTTTTGTGATTTTAAAATAACCATTGACTAAAGGGTGATTTATGAATCTCATTATTAAACCGCAATTGACTAATATTGGATTTTAAAATCGCTCCCTTTGATTCTGAAATCTTTTTTGACTAACCCCCCTAAGAACGGAAAAATATTGAATGGATAAATGAAAAACTCAAATACTGATAGACTAACCCCCCTAAGAATGGACAAATATTGAATGGATAAATGAAAACTCTTGCAAGACAAGGAAGTTTGAAGTTTGACATAAGACGCATTGCAGCATAGATGATAGATATTGAACTTATATGATCCAAGTAACACACTTTTAGACACTTCCCAAAATCAATCATACACTTTGAATTGCTTATCCGCAATTTAAAAAAAAAAATATACATTTTGCATTTCAAACACATCTTGACACTTCCCCAAAAGATCATGGCACCATTGGACACAATAAAACACTTCCATCATGTCTGCTCAATTTTATCGAAAGAGCGTACATTAACAACTTTACCGATTTAAGCTACTAACAAACAAAATCAATTATCGCCAACGTTATCCAAGTCTTCTTTCTTGTAGGGAGACGAGATCTTCACAAGTGGACCAATAAAGCTTTTATTACCAGTTACCAGTAAAGGGACACAACTCAACTTCTTTAATTAAATAAAGATTATTTTACATATACCTGTGGAAGGAGCATATTGCTCATTTTCTCAGCGTTTCTTCTACAATAAATCTCACCTCGTGCAGTTTCTCTTAAAAGTCATATTTGACTTTTACATCTAAACATAATTCTAATTAGTTTAGGATGTTTATCCATATCCATACTCTTTATGATTGTGTTCTAATTTCGATCAGGACACATCTATATTTGGGTCTAGATCATGAACAAGGTAATACGAGCAAGGTCAGGTATACAAGTGGCCAAATATATATTACAATCATCAGATCCAGGTCGATCCAACCTACTTGCACCCCTAAAGGTAGCCATGCATGCTTGTCATACCCATTGTTTTAAAAAAAGCAAGCACCTAGGCTCCAAAAGGACAGCTAGTGCTTAGGTGAGCCTGCTTGAGCGGAGAAGATAAGTCCTCCCAGCTAATGTTATGTAAACTGAAAACCTTCTAATCAAAGTTCGAATTATAGGTATTGGAATCGGACTCAGATCCTTCTTATGATTACCGGTATTAGCAGACAGGTATTGACAGTATGGGCAACTTCGAATTGAAGTTTAGGAATCGTTTTAATTTACTTGCTTTTTAGATAAAATATACCCACAATATATAGTTTTGAATGGAATAATTTTAAGATGGGTGAACGATGTCAATTTATAAATATACAACATTGACGAAATGGTCATAGTTATAATGTATCGATGATAAATATGATCAATACGATATAGCATGTTGATCTTAGACACGACCAAATTATTGTGTAGATATTGACTTTTTTTTGTACTTCTCTCTTTTCCTTTTAATCCTTCTTGGGTGAATTGACCACAAAAGAGACCCCAAATATTGGTATATGGCCAATGGACAACGGCATCGACAATACTATGAACCTTGCTTTTACTACAACAATAACAACCTTGCTTTTGCGTCAGATAGCCGACAGCCAAAGTAAAACATCGTCGGATGTCTATGAAATGAATCCATACATAACCTTCTAATATACTATTAAAAAAGTACATTTGAGTTAATTGGGGGGGGGGGGGGGGGGGGGGGGGGGTTTCGTTGTAAAAATCCTTCAACCTCAAATTTTCAAACTATTTATTAAACTAATAATTTGCTTACGGATAGCTTGGTCAGGGTGTTCATTTATAAAAATCCTTTAACCTCAAAATTTCATACTATTTATTATACTAATAATTGCTTACCGATAGCTTGGTGTTTATATATTGTATTTCAATTTACTGATAGTGGCTAATAATGATGGAAGCTAAAGTTTTGCCTAGTAAAAAAACATATGGAAACAACTGGAAATTTAACCCTAAGCCAACATGATATTGTTATTTGATCGATTACTTAGAGTTTCCTTGTCTTTCTTTCCTTGTGTAGCATTACTATATAGAGAGGCTGTCAACTCCGTATCGATTCGCTTGGGTACCGTGTATCACGTATCATATCGTGTATCGTATGATACAGTGTACCATATATCACATATCGATTTGTCTGTGTACCATATATCACTTATCGTATGATACAGTAACCCTAGCAGTTTAGTCTATCCTTCTAAAGTCTAAACCCATGTAGGAAAATAATTTAGTATAATTTTCTCATACAATTTTTATTTGTTTCATCTTTACAAGTATATCAAGTTTCAGAATCCAGATTCTTAAGTATACATTTACATGACTCAAGTAAGAAAACACATACTACCTATCAGCCTATATGTATGGTGTTGGATCAAGCTATTCGTAATGAAATAATAGGGTATCATATATATACACATATTTTTTTGGAACTAGGTAAATTATTTCTGGAATCGCTCCCACTGGGATTCGAACTCCTGATCACTCGGGCCGCATGCATCTCTCTTAACCACTAAGCTAGAGGTCATTTGCGGTAACACACACACACACACACACACACACACACACACACACACACACACACACATATATATATATATATATATATATATGAATTAATGGCTTCTGGAGCGAACCCTAGAGGCGATCGGATAGGGCCGGCTCGGGGTCCTCCCCCGCGGCCGCCGGACCCCCTTGCCGACGGGGAGAGGACCACGGGGAAGTCAGGCGGCGCTCCTCCCAGCGGCGTGCAGGGGCTGGAGCAGGGTCGGAGGGACCCCCCGGCGTAGGTTCGAGTGGCGCCTCCCCCCAGACTGTGGGGGGAGGGGGCGGGGGCACTGGGGGGGTCGGTTGGACCCCCGGCGAGGTTCAGCGGCCCCTCCAAGGAGGCGGCGGGAGGGCCGGAGCGAAAGGAGGGGGTCGGGCGGACCCTCCAGACCGGTGCTGGGATATGGCGGTCCCCGAGGCGGTGGGGGGGGGGGGGGGGGGGGGGCGGCGGAAAAGACGGGAGGGGGGTCGGGCGACCTCCCTACGGGTGCGGGGGGTTCGACTCGCTACAGGGTGGATCCATCGCTCCCAATTTCGAGTTCGGAGCAGGTTCCGGATCTCTGGAGAGCCAAACGGAGGGAGGTGGTTGGACGACGGTTACGCGCCGTCGCGTAGGAAAGCCCGGGGGGAAGACGGGAGGCGGACAGGGTCATGTTAGGGATCGCCACCCTGCTGCTTGTCGTCAGAACGGGTCAGGGGCTCGGCTTTCTGGCCACGGCCCGGGGATGTCTGCTGGGAGATCGGTGGGGGTGGCGGCCGAAGGCGACCGCGGCGGCCAAGGAGAAGAGTAAGGTGGTGGATCTTGATATTCAGGGTCCTGGGTCTCCTCCGCCGGAGGTTGCCCCCAGGCCTCATGGGACAACCACTATGCCTGCTGGACGGTCCTGGGCGGAGAACTGCAAACCTGTGGAGCCAAAAAGTCCCACGTCGATGGAGTATGTTCCGCCGATCAAGGCAGGGAGGGGTTTTCGGACCTCGTTCCCTGTTGAGGAGATCCAGAAGGTGACAGCTTACTGGGAGACTACCCTCGTTCTGTATGTTCTCGACAACAAGCCTTTCTACGGACAGATTCGGGGGTATGTAGCTCGTGTCTGGCAGCCTAAGGGGAGTATGGAGTTCTATGCCCGAGAGAACGGCTTCTATTATGTGAAGTTCGGACTTGCGGAGGATGTCGTTAGGATCCTCTAGGGCGGCCCTGGACGTTTGACGGCAGACTTATCATTCTCAAGGAGTGGACCCCGGAGCTTCGGTGTGAGAGAGAAGTTCTGAATGCCATCCTTGTATGGATTCGATTCCTTGAGTTTCCTGTCAGGTTATGGAGTATTCCTTTGCTGATGCGGCTGGCTAGCTTGGTGGGCACCCCGATAAAGGCAGATGAAGCCACCGCCTTTCGGTCGCGGTTGATGTACGCTAAGATTTTTATGGATATTCGGGCAGGGGGATAGCTTCCGAAGATGGTGGAATATGAGATCCCTTCTGGGGAGGTGCTTACCCAGAAGGTGGAATATGAATGGGTTCCACCTACCTGCTCTCGTTGTTCCTGCTTCGGGCATCTGGCCAGTGCGTATTCGGAGGTGGGACCTCCGATGGAGCCTACTGTCCCCCTTAGCGAGGCTCCAGAAGCTCCCTGCGACATGGATATCAGAGATGATAGTGGAGCGGAGGTCTTGGAGGGGCAGGTTACTCATCCTGTGAGTGATGGTGGTTTGAGCCTCGTTGTATCTACTCAGCTTGCTCCTACGAGTGGGACGATGACCACTTGCCAGGGGCAGAGTAGTATAGTTACTAGAGGTATGGTGGCGTTGGAGATTGAGGCACGAGGGGATGGCGGATCGACTGGGGGACAGGTTTACTGTAGGAAGAGACGCGTTGTCGGCCTGTTGAGGGATGACCCCTCCAGGGTGGAGGGTCATCCTACTGACAGAGAGGAGGCGGTGTGTGTTGACAACCCTGCCTGGACGTTGGTTCTATCTCAGGTCGCTCCCCAACAGGCGATTCCGACTGGGATGGAGGAGGATTCCTTAGCGACGGATGCGGCACTTTTCCCAGGTGCTGATCTGGGAGTTTCCCAGGGGGACCCTACCTCTCATTAATTAATGGCTATTATCGTCTGGAATATGAGGGGGGCATGTTCGCTAGGGGGGTGGAAAGAGATCTGTGGGGTGCTCCACAGAGAGAAATGTGATATTTCTGTTCTATTAGAATCTAAGATCAAAGGTGAGAAGACTCTTACTCGGCGGACCACATCTCATTGGGTCCAACTGTACAACCTGGCTCTATGTGATATGGCCAGAATTTGGGTTTGCTGGAACTCGAAGAGTTGGGATAGTTACTTGATATTGATGACGGAGCAGTTGATTGCCATCTCCTTCGTGAACAAGGGTGGCTTCCAGTTCTTACTGGGGACGGTCTACAGCCACAATGACAGAAGGAGACGGGAGTCCCTATGGAGCGACATCTCCCGTGTTTCCTCTGTTGATGATTCGTCGTGTCTTCCTTTTCTATTGATCGGGGACTTCAATGCCCTTCTGCACCAAGGGGAGAAGGTGGGTGGTCGTCCGGTTCCAGATTCTATCATCTATGATTTTCAGAGATGCCTCCTGCTTGCGGGGCTTCGGGGATTGTCTCGCTCTGGCTTCATCTGGACTTGGCACAACAAAGCTACTCTTAACAGGGTTGCTTGTCAGCTTGATCGAGCTCTGGGCAATGGGGAGTGGTTCCGTCACTTCCCCAACACTTCGGCTGAGGGCCTGGCCGCTGGGACGAGCGATTCCCCATCATGGTTGGCTTCACTGCTCGGTCTCTTGGGAAGTCCCGTCCATTCAGGTATAACAACAGTTGGTATCTCTCGGAGGACTACCTTGAGGCTGTAGTAGAGGGGCTTACTAGCGGTCAGGAGGGGATGACTTAATTCTGCTTGGTTCGTCGACTCAAGGCCACAAAAAGAGCTCTCAGGAGTTGGGTGAAGGGGTTGCCCAAGTCCACATTAGAAGATAAGGAGGTGGAGTTGCAGACCTTACAGAAGGATATGCAAGCTGACATGCTTAATGGGGACCTGGCGGCTAGAGAGAAGGAGCTGATTGAAGAAGTCAACATCCTGAGGCTGCAGAAAGAGATTAGCTCGACTCAGTGAGCCAAATGTTCCTGGCTAAAGGATGGCGACAGTTGCTCCAAGTTCTTCTATGATGTTATCCGGACAAGACAGAAATAGGAATCACATCTTCCAGCTTCTTGATGTGGATGGCACTCTGGTGGGGACGCCGGCTGAGATCCAGGGCGAGGCTGTCAGGTACTATTCTGATTTATATTTCCAGACTGACTACCTATCTGTGTTTTCAGAGCTTGTTAAGAAGAGATTGGTGACTCCATATGGAAATAGCATTCTTCTTGCCTCTGTTATATTGGAGGAGGTAGAATCTATTGTCAAGGTGGCGGATCCCAACAAGGCTCCTGGTCCGGATGGCTTCAGCAGTGGTTTCTTCAAACGCCATTGGGACATTCTGAAGCATCAGGTCGTGGAGGTGGTGCAGGAATTCTTCACCAAAGGGAAGCTTTTGAAAGAATTGAATCACACTTTCCTGACCTTGGTGCCAAAGAAGGAGGGAGCGACAGCATTGGCAAACTTCAGACCTATTGTGTGTTGTAATTATCTTTATAAGATAATTACGCACCTTATGTGCCGGCGGATGGAGGGGATCATACAGGACTTGGTGTCCCCGAATCAGGCTGCGTTCATCAAGGGGAGGTCGATTGCAGAGCACGGCCTCCTGGCCCATGAGATGGTGAAGGGATTTAGCAGACCCGGAGGGGAGAAGGCTTGTGTTAAACTGGACCAGAGGAAGGCGTATGACATGGTCAATCATGACTTCCTCTGCCATCTGATGACCGCCATGGGTTTCGCGGAACACTGGGTTGCGCTGATCCGGGAGTGCATCACGTCTCCTACTTTCTCTGTTCTCATCCAGGACGTTCCTTATGGGTACTTCCAGAGCAACCGTGGGCTTAGGAAAGGTGACCCATTGTCCCCTTACCTGTTCACGCTTGTTATGGAATACTTCACATGCTTGATGGATCTGTCAGTGCACCGTGGACGGCTGGTCCCTCTGTTTCGGAGGGTGGATCCCCCAGTTACCCACATTATTTATGCAGATGATCTCCTAGTCTTTATCCAGCCTTCGACGGAGGGGTTACAGACGCTTGCGGCTATTATGGAAGATTTGAACTCCTTTTCGGGTCTCCAGATGAACAGGGATAAGAGTAGGGTCTACTTCAGCTCCCTGTGTCCCCGGAAGGAGGAGCGGGCCGATGTGCTGGGTATCGCACGGAGTGATCTTCCTGTGCGCTACTTAGGAGTGCCTTTCACAGTCAACTATGCACGGGATCAGGACTGCCATAGTCTGGTGGAGTACGTCCAGAGGATAGTAGAAGGTTGGCAGGCAGCCGGTCTGTCATTCGGCGGACGCATTGAGCTGGTCAGATTGGTGATTTCGGCTGTGGCCCACTTCTGGCTGCAGTTCATCCTCCTTCCTGTGGCCACTATTCAGAAAGTGGAGCGGCTCTGTGCCGATTTCATTTGGAGGGGGGTATGCATGCGATCTCCTGGGAGCAGCTCTGTCGTCCCAGGAAAGAGGGAGGAGTGGGGCTCAGGCCATTGCTAGAGATTAGGGAGGCTTCTGCGCTTAAGCTGGCCTGGAGATTCATCAGCGGGGGGTCTCTCTGGGCGGACTGGATGTACTGCAGATACGTGAAGCAGGGCAACTTTTGGACGTGTTCTACTGACAACAACCATTCAGTCACGTTCAAGACTGTCCTGAGACACAGGGAGGTCCTCCAGTTTGCTATCCGGACGGTCATGAAGGATAGGTCCGGAACGGACCTCTGACGGGACCCTTGGCTAGATCGGCGTTCACTTTTGGACATCAGGGGTGCCCCGAATCATCAAGAGGACAGACGTGGTCTGACGTGTAGTCGCATCATACGGAATGGGGAGTGGAGGCCGGAATCTTATCGGTTCACTGAGGAGCTGGGTGAGATCATTATGTCTACAGTCATTGATCCGGCTTTGTCTGCTGATAGGTGAATTTAGGATCCGGCTGGAGCAACTCCGAAAACTGGGGAGTTCCAATTCCGAAGCTGCTTCAACCTCATCCGACGTACTTTTCCTCTGAGTCCCGACTACGAGTTCGTTTGGTGCAAGGGTCGGCCAGGAAGATGCAGTTGTGTGTTTACAAGCTTCTACTGGGCCGCCTCTTGACTAGGGATCGCCTGAGTTCGTTTGGAGTGCCAGTTCCGGATCCCAAGTGTGTGCTTTGCTGTTTGGAGCCTGAATCTATAAAGCATATTTTCTTCGAGTGCACTCTGGCATGGCAGATTTGGTCGGAGCAGAGTCGTGTATTGGGAGTGCCTGCCTCCGAGAAAGATATTGGGGACATCATTACGGTTATCCGGGATAGCAGGGGTCGAGGGCAGGACTGGTTTCGAACCGCCAGAGTTCGACTGGCTGCTTCAGTTTGGCATGTTTGGCGGGAGCGAAACCGTCGGATCTTTGAGGGGCTGGTCACCCCTCCGGTAGGCATTCTCCATAACATCGAGTTTGATGTAAATGTTATGGAGAATTGATGAGTGGGAGTCCCACTCTGATTGTATGTTGTAAGATTATAGCATTTCTTTTGGAATAAAATTTACCATTTTTCTAATATATATATATATATATATATATATATATATATATATATAATGGGAGGTTGTGACTCTGGGAAGAGTTCTGGGGACATCATTACGGTGATCCGAGATAGTAGGGGTCGAGGGAAGGACTGGTTCCGGACTGCCAGGGTTCGACTGGCTGCTTCGGTGTGGCATGTCTGGCGGGAACGAAACCGTCGGATATTCGAGAGACTGGTTACACCTCTTGTGGGCTTGCTTCATAATATCGAATTTGATGTAAATGTTATGAGGTCTTGAAGTGGGAGTCCCCACTTTGATTGTATGTTGTACGATTACTGGTTTACTTTGGAATAAAATTTACCCTTTTCCAAAAAAAAAATATATATATATATATAAGGTGAGAAGAGAACTTATACGAGAAGATACGTTTCAGCTGTTGGATTATATTCAGTGGCTGAGATTCCATGCCTTAACTTTCATTCAGACCTTAAAATCACACTCCTGGATACAAGGACGGCATAATAAGGATTCATAGCTTTTCTTTCTCTGTTTTCTCTCCTCTTCACAACACCTCTAATCTATCTCACTCTTCGGCTAGATCATAAGTGGTACTCCTCCAGCTAGGGCATCTTGTGTTGGAGTGGGTGGGGTTCCCAACCTATGTGGAGAAGATCCCGGAGTGCGACGAGCGCCGTCCGATGTCGGAGAAGCTCGGGAGTAGTTGCTGCTGCTGCTGCTGCCCCAAAGGGGGTTCTGGACCAAGTCTGTCGAGTTCGGGCCGAACTCGGTCCCAGGCCGAGTTCTGGCCGAACTCGGTCTGGCCGTTCCAGGGTTTGGCCATCCAGTGCTGGTTGCCCCACACAGAGTTCTGGCCGAACTCTGTGTGTCGGGGGGCTGAATCGGATTTCAGGATGAGTTTTCATCATTGGATCTAATCCAACGGTCCAGGTTGGTTGCGAGATTAGGAAGATATATTGAGTTTTCTCAACCCTAATTTATCATCGCATTATCGCATTGGACAACACAAGTTTGAGAGAGAAAGGAGGCAAGAGTGCCATTGCAACTTCGGAGAAAAAGGCGGAGGATTGAAGGTTGATATTCGGAGGAGATCGTGTTCGGGTAATTTTTACTCGTCGTTCTCGTTCTTCGTAGCCTTGTAATCGTTGTTCTTTTCTCTGAGTGTTGTGGGGATCCGATTTGGATCGGAGGAGTTTGTAGAGGGTGTAATTCTTCTATTCCATTAGTGGAGGCTTCTCAGGGTTGGACTCCGATCGTCCCGTGGTTTTTCCCGCAAGGGTTTTCCACGTCAAAAATTCTCTGTGTCTGCGTGGTTGTTTTTGTGTGCTTGTTTTTGGGTTCGTGCGTTGTTTGCTCGGTCCTCTCGCAGGTACTCTCCAGTTTGGGGAAAGGTTTCCGCGCTTCTTTCCCAACAGAGTGGTATCAGAGCATAGGTTTTGTTCTGGCTGATACCAACAGAGTGGTATCAGAGCTTTGGGTTCAAAGGGTGTCAGGAGTTGACAGAGGAACCAGAGAGGAGAGATGGACGCGAAGCCGGTGCGCATGGTGAACCTTAATGGCACAAACTATCATTATTGGCGGAGCAAGATGAAGGATTTGCTATTTGTCAAGAAGCTGCATCTACCTGTGTTTGCATCCGAGAGGCCCAGTGATAAATCCGAGGAGGACTGGAAGTTCGAGCACATACAGGTGTGTGGGTACATACGGCAGTTTGTTGATGAGAACGTGTACAACCACGTTGCCAATATTGAGCACGCGAAGACGTTGTGGGATAAGCTGGAATCCTTGTATGCGAAGAAGACCGGGGTAAACAAGTTGTTCCTGATCCGAACGATGATGGGTCTGCGGTACAAGGATGGGGCATCTATTACGGATCACTTGAGTGATTTCCAGGGCGTGGTTGACCAGCTATCTTCTATGGGAGTCAAGTTCGACGACGAAGTTCAGGGACTGTGGCTGCTGTGTACCTTGCCAGACTCGTGGGAGACCGTACGAGTATCTATGATCGCTTCTGCTCCAGAGGGCGTGGTCAGTCTGGAGTTTGCCAAGAGCGGGGTGTTGAATGAAGAGATGCGGAGACGTTCTCAGGGCACTTCATCCACATCCCACCACTCAGAGGCACTTGTTTCAGAGAGCCGCGGAAGGGGCAAAAGCAGGGGTCCAGGTGGTGGCAGAGACAAGAGCAGGGGGAAGTCCAAGGGTCGGTACGAGGACTCAGAGTGTTATCATTGCGGTAAGAAGGGCCATATCAAGCGGAATTGTTTCGCTTGGAAGAAGGAGAAGAAGGGCGACAAGGGGAAGCAAGAAGAGAACACTACAGTGGCGGCCTCGGTGCATGGAGGCGATGTGATCGTCGTAGGTGATGAGGTCATTACTAACCTCGCCTGCGATGACAATTCTTGGCTGGTGGACTCAGGGGCTTCAGCACATGTATCTCACAATAGGGCACTGTTTGCCACTTACACGACAGGCGACTGTGGCGTGTTGAAGATGGGCAACAGAGATGTGTCGAAGGCGGTTGCCGTTGGAGATGTGCATTTGAGAACGAAGACAGGTGCGGTTCTTGTTCTCAAGGATGTTCGTCATGTCCCTGATATCCGTTTCAACCTGGTATCGGTTGGAAGGTTGGATGACGAGGGATTCTTCAGTCTCTTCGGAAATAGTCAGTGGAAGCTTTCCAGAGGTTCGATGGTGATTGCCAGAGGAAGCAAGAAGTCCGGTCTCTATTATATGGAGGGGAGCGCACAGGGGGCACAGGAGGTGAACGCAGTCATTGATGCGTCTACCGAGTTGTGGCACAGGCGGCTCGGCCATATCAGCGAGAAGGGGATGAGCTACTTGGTGAACAGGAAAGTGATTCCGGGGCTCAAGTCTACAAAGTTGGAGAAGTGCACGCACTGTTTGGCTGGGAAGCAAAGTAGGGTGTCTTTCCAGAGTCACCCAAGTTCGAGGAAGCCGGCGTTGCTCGAGTTGATTCACTCGGATGTCTGCGGTCCTATGAAGGTAAAATCTCTTGGTGGTGCTTCTTACTTTGTGACTTTCATTGATGACTATTCCAGGAAGGTTTGGGTCTATGCCTTAAAGACCAAGGATCAGGTGCTGCCTACTTTCAAGGAGTTTCAGGCCTCCGTTGAAAGGGAGACGGGCAAGAAGTTGTTGTGTGTTCGGTCCGACAATGGCGGCGAATACATCGGTCCCTTTGATGCGTATTGCAGAGAGCAAGGGATACGACACCAGAAGACTCCGCCAAAGACACCTCAGCTCAATGGTGTAGCAGAGCGCATGAACAGGACACTGATGGAGAGGGTGCGGTATTTGCTGTCAGAGGCAAACTTGCCGGGCAGTTATTGGGGTGAGGCTCTTCTCACAGCTGCTTATATTATTAATTTGTCTCCTAGTGCTCCTTTGCAGGATGATGTGCCTGACAAAGTATGGTACGGCAAAGAGCCGTCATACAGTCACCTGCGGGCGTTTGGTTGTAAAGCCTTCGTGCATGTACCGAAGGACGAGAGGACCAAACTTGAGCCGAAGACGAGGCGATGCGTCTTTGTCGGCTATGGTCGGGATGAGTTTGGCTATAGACTCTACGACCCAGTGGAAGGAAAGCTCTACAGAAGCAGGGACGTGGTGTTCGTCGAGGATCAGACCATGACCAACACTCAGGATTCCGAGACGCCTTCTGAGGCTGAGGAATTGCCTGAGTTAGAGTCATTTCGCTTCGAGCAGTTTCCAGAGGACATCGCAGAGGATCCAGTTATGGGGGAGCCGGTACATGGAGTTGCTCCCAACCTTGATCATCAGCCTGCTGATGGTGGTCAGGGTGTCCCTCAGGAGGATGAGCATGCCGGGGAGGCAGTTCCTGAAGGGGAGGAGGCTGTCGGTATACAGCCAGCACCAGTGGCTCCACTGAGAAGGAGCAACAGGGATCGTCGACCATCTACGAGATACTCGCCGGATGAGTATGTGCTATTGACTGACGGAGGAGAGCCCAAAAGTTTCGCAGAGGCTATGAAAGACGAACACAGGCAGGAGTGGATGGTGGCTATGCAGGAGGAGATGAGTTCCTTGCACACCAATTCTACTTATGATCTGGTGCGATTGCCAAAGGGCAAGAAGGCTTTGAAAAATCGATGGGTGTTCAGAGTGAAGCAGACGGATGATGCTACTCGCCCTCGATACAAAGCGAGGCTGGTAGTCAAGGGCTACGGTCAGCGGAAAGGCGTGGATTATGATGAAATCTTTTCGTCTGTCGTCAAGCATTCGTCTATTCGGGTGGTGCTAGCATTAGCAGCCAGTTTCGACTTGGAGGTCGAGCAGATGGATGTGAAGACGGCATTCCTCCACGGTGATCTTGAGGAGGAGTTGTACATGGAGCAGCCGGAGGGATTCTGTGAAAAAGGCAAGTCACATTTGGTCTGCCGGTTGAAGAAGAGCTTGTATGGTCTGAAGCAGGCTCCGAGGCAGTGGTACAGAAAGTTCGAGTCATTTATGGGGGAGCATGGTTATGCACGAACGACGTCGGACCATTGTGCATTTGTGAGGTATTTTGCCGATGATGATTTTATCATCTTATTGCTCTATGTTGATGATATGCTATTAGTGGGTCGGAATGCCACTAGGATAGCGGAGTTGAAGTGCCAACTGGGCGCGGCCTTCTCTATGAAGGATTTGGGCGCAGCGAAGACTATTCTTGGGATGGAGATCAGCCGAGAGAGAGAGTCCAAGCTGCTACACTTGTCCCAAAAGAAGTACATTCACGGGGTGCTTCAGCGTTTCGGGATGGACGGGTCGAAGAAAGTGAGTTCCCCCCTCGCGGCTCACTTCAAGTTCACTGAGGAGCAGTATCCATCTACCGAGGACGAAAAGGAAGATATGGAGCGGGTTCCATATGCTTCAGCTGTGGGAAGCCTTATGTATGCCATGGTGTGTACGAGGCCAGATATTGCTCATGCAGTTGGTACGGTTAGCAGGTATCTTTCGAATCCTGGAAGGGTACACTGGAGTGCGGTCAAGTGGATTCTACGATATCTTCAGGGCACTGCTGGTTGGAGACTTTCCTTTGGTGGTGACGAGCCGAAGCTGGTTGGGTATACCGACGCTGATATGGCTGGAGATGTAGACACGAGGCGATCGACTTCAGGCTACGTGATGATATTTGCGGGAGGAGCAGTGTCGTGGCAGTCGCGGTTGCAGAAGTGTGTTGCCTTGTCGACGACGGAGGCGGAATACATTGCGACGACGGAGGCTTACAAGGAGCTGTTGTGGATGAAGAAGCTGTTGCAGGAATTGGGACTGAAGCAAGAGCAGTATACTTTACTTTGCGACAGTCAGAGTGCTATCCATCTTGTGAAGAATCAGACGTTTCATAGCCGGTCCAAGCACATCGAGACTCGGTATCATTGGATACGGGATGTGGTTGAGAAGAAGGACGCGGAGCTTGAGAAGGTGCATACAGATGACAACGGAGCTGATATGTTCACGAAGATTCTACCAAGGGAGAAGTTTGAGTACTGCAGGCAGATCGTCGGGATGACGACGTCCTCCCCATAGTTGTGAAGGGGGAGATTTGTTGGAGTGGGTGGGGTTCCCAACCTATGTGGAGAAGATCCCGGAGTGCGACGAGCGCCGTCCGATGTCGGAGAAGCTCGGGAGTAGTTGCTGCTGCTGCTGCTGCCCCAAAGGGGGTTCTGGACCAAGTCTGCCGAGTTCGGGCCGAACTCGGTCCCAGACCGAGTTCTGGCCGAACTCGGTCTGGCCGTTCCAGGGTTTGGCCATCCAGTACTGGTTGCCCCACACAGAGTTCTGGTCGAACTCTGTGTGTCGGGGGGCTGAAGCGGATTTCTGGATGAGTTTTCATCATTGGATCTAATCCAACGGTCCAGGTTGGTTGCGGGATTAGGGAGATATATTGAGTTTTCTCAACCCTAATTTATCATCGCATTATCGCATTGGACAACACAAGTTTGAGAGAGAAAGGAGGCAAGAGTGCCATTGCAACTTCGGAGAAGAAGGCGGAGGATTGAAGGTTGATATTCGGAGGAGATCGTGTTCGGGTAATTTCTACTCGTCGTTCTCGTTCTTCGTAGCCTTGTAATCGTTGTTCTTTTCTCTGAGTGTTGTGGGGATCCGATTTGGATCGGAGGAGTTTGTAGAGGGTGTAATTCTTCTATTCCATTAGTGGAGGCTTCTCAGGGTTGGACTCCGATCGTCCCGTGGTTTTTCCCGCAAGGGTTTTCCACGTCAAAAATTCTCTGTGTCTGCGTGGTTGTTTTTGTGTGCTTGTTTTTGGGTTCGTGCGTTGTTTGCTCGGTCCTCTCGCAGGTACTCTCCGGTTTGGGGAAAGGTTTCTGCGCTTCTTTCCCAACATCTTGTGGCAGGCTCGTAATGGTGGACTTCATGAGAGAGTGCCAATGCGAACTTGTACGGATGTAGATTTGGAAGAGGTATCCATTCTCCTTTTTTATGGTGGGAAACTCCATAAGCTTGCTGCATCAACAATTTCAGCACCATAAGAATTTTGTCATTTCAAGTTCTCCTGTCCGTGCCCGTGCCCGTGCCCGTGCAAAGTCCCTGGAGTGGGCTCGATGAAAACTCACCAACAAAACTAAGTGTGAACTCACTGTCAATGAGAACTCGCAACCAATCACCAATGGGAATGTTCTCGGGGTAAGAGCACTCAGCCATCCCTTGCTCAGCAGCAAGGGATCCTCATCATTCACGATCATAAAGAGAGCAATCTGCAGCAACATGACTGAACCTAAAGATTCCGGGCAACTTGTTGGTAGTCACATGCATAGTTCCTTTTATAATAGAGAGCATGGTAGTCAAAGGCGCGCCTCGCGGCAAGGTGCAGCAGCTGTGCCTCGCACCTCACTAGGCGACGCGCACTTCTTCCGGCGCAGCTAAGGCACGCCTTTCAGCAAGGCGCAACCAAGAAAAGGTGTGCCTAGGCGCACCTTGTGTGTGTGTTTTTTTCCCCAAAAACTTTAAGGCAGAGATGTAGCCTTACAACATATAAGTGGGAGGAAGGTAGCCCTTTTCATGGTTGTCAAAGTTGGCTACTTAACTGAAAAAACTAAAATTTACTAAAAGCATAGCAAGGAGAATACAAATTATTGTTAGTTGTTGACTGCTAGCGTTGCTCTGTTAGTTCATTTGGTTATATTTTAACATATTTTTATTGGTTTTAATATGTTATTTTGTTTTATTTCTTACATTACTAATTTATTTATTTATTTATGTATATTTTTATTATTTTTTATTTATGCGTCTCATTTCGTTCGGATACGCGTTTTAAGTGTGCCTTGTGCCTCGGACGATATGGACCCTTTGCACCTCGAGTGCATCTTGCGCCTTTGACTACCTTGATATAGAGAGAGAGAGTGTAATCGTTGTTTTAAAAAAGCTCTAGGCGTTCCTAAGGAGCTGCCTCCTAGTCGCCTAGGTTCGCCTAGACTCGTTCGGAGAAGAAAAGTGTCACATGGACAGCTTCTTAAATTTTCTTTTCATAACATCTTTTGTCACTTTTGTAGCTCATGTTAGGTTATCCAAATATGTTATATATTCCTTAAAAAAACTTATCAAACTTGAGTTTTAAGATAATAAACTAAAGAAAAGTGTTGAAACAATACCAAATTATCAATAGAAAACAACAAAGTAACTTAACAAGATAAAAAGTTATTCTATGAAACACAACATTAAGTTTAAAAATAATAGCATCACACATAAGTCATTATGGTAGAAGACAAATAGTTCAAATGGAAAAACAAACATAAGATAATCGAGCCAAGGTTCCACACTCCTAAATGACTTGATGAATCCTTCTTATTCATACTCAATTATCCATCATTCATCTTCATCATCGATTTCTAATCATCCTAAAAATTATCATAAATATAATCATCGAAAATAAAATATGCATCCTACTTAAATTTATGTCCATTTAATTAGTAACTTGTAGTATTAAAACTTAAAAAAGACTTTATTAGGGCATTTACTTTAAAAACCAATAAACCAAACAAACCATTACAACTTATTAAAAACAAACTAAACAAAGCCCAAAAGGCTGCATAAAACATCCAACACACCTAGACATACACCTAAGCTCGCCATATATCACATTTGACGTCTTTCTCACCTAGGTCCGCCTACTAGAGAAGGTATCTCGCCTAATTTTGGATTAGACGGTAAAACATCGCCTCTTTTGGGCTCTTTGACAATGCCTTTAACAACACCGAGTAAAATGTAGAAGAAAAAAATAGTTAAAGTAGCAAGAGTAAAATAAGAACATTCCACCAAGTGCCTCTAATCTTCATTCACCAACACAGCAACAACTAACGATTCCGTCCAAGTTATGGTAATTACCACAACTCCCTCTGCAAAGCATGCACCCATCTTCAATCTTCCTCGTCGCAGGGTCTTATCCCTTTTAAGGCCCTTCTCAATAGCATCTAATCACTAAGAAAAGAGAACATATGCACATTGCGCGCACTGGATATATGGGTCATTTGTTAGGATCACTATCATCATTGCACGCTTCAGTTGGTGATGTCATGAATGTGTGCTGCTACATGTGCATTTAGATTGCTCGTTATCACTTCAATGGATGGACCTTCAAATTACTACAGTACACAATCGCTTCTTAACTCGTCGACACCATGATACCTTGTTGTTGCAACCCCGTGACAAAAGGTGCCCGAGCAAAATTGAGTTTCAGGTGGACGATCGTTGTGGGTACCCTCTCCAACACATTGGACAAAAAAGGAAGGCATTGCTGTGTTTCATAGAAGACTAACATTTTCTTAATTTGACCATTTAAAATCTTAGTCATCGATGTATAATTGGAGGTTAACATCAATCTTCTCACTGCACTCGAGTGGCGCTTGTGGTTAACGAGAGGTATTATACCCTGGCTGGGTGGCGGAAGATCATTGGATCGAGCCACAGAACGTATTATTCCTTCCATTTAAAAATGGTGTGAGTTGGGGGTAGTGAGCCCAAAAGGCATGCAATGCAGCGTGCACAAAGTCCCATGCGTATTGTCGGGCATCTCAAAAAAAAACATCTACCTTCTCATGTAAGATAACTTTTCTCACCTGATTATATATATCGAGAAATGAGCCATAGGCTCACATTTGAGAAAGAGCTAGGTTAAATGGTTACCAATCAAAGGAGTTGATTTCCATCTAGGAAAATATTTTGACAACTATTAAACATATTATAATCTATGTTGTCACATAAGACGCCTAAGCGGCCTAGGCGTGCATGTAAAAAATCTACCTCCCCGATTTAGGTAATTTTTTTCTGAATGTGGCGATGGTCGCCTAGGATGCCGGTAGGCGGCACCTAGGGTCAAATATAGATATACAATTGGAAAAAATATATATGCCCAGCAGTAAGTACCCAAATTCCTGGGTGACACCTAGGTGCGCCTAGGCGAGGTGGGAGGTCTATTACCTCGCCTTGCCTCGTCTAGCAGCCAGAACAACACAGATTACAACACATCACATCATAAATAAAAAATAAAAAAAGGAAAGTCAATAAAAGAGAAAACAAAGGAATGATAGTTGTGCCTCTCTCTCTCTCTCTCTCTCTTTATATCTCTTTTGGTAAGTTCTATCAAACCTCATCTTCTCTCTGCTCGATCCAACTATGACTCTCCCAATCCTATAGCAACTAGGACACTACATACAATCCTGCAGCGACTGAATGTAACCAAACTCTCAACAATTATTTTGGATAGTTGGATTACAGTTGCCTGTACACTGTGTAACACGATGACACAGTATAAAAATATTAATGCAGAGAAGCCAACAGCCACTAATACCCAACTACCAACAAATTAGTGCAAATAAGCAAACAACTATTGCTAAGCAAATAACATCAATTTAGGGGAGATTGTAATGCCCCGCTCCGTGTGGTGCTTGTTTGTTGGCTCAAAGGGCTTGGTTAGACTTGGATTTATGCACAGGAATCAGTCATAGATCTTGTGCTTGAAGTCGATTCATCAATGGTGGGTGATTTTGATCCTTCTCACATTTGCCTTCGTACTTAATAAAATTGATTTGCTCGTCTTTGTTGCTATTCCATGAATTTGTTACATGTTAATAAAAAGAACCAAGATAAAAGAGAATAATATTTTTGTTGTCAACTTGATATATAGAACATGAAATATTAACTTGTTGTTATAGGTAGAAAATATTCTATTGATGTTATAGACCAGGATTTTTATATTGCTGTTATAGACATGTAGAGTATAGTTCTATTGTTATGTTATCATACGGATTGTAGTGTTGTTGTGCAGAGAACGGAATGATATGAATTTGACTTGGTGCCATGGAATGGTATGTACATGGCTTGGTGCCACAGAATGGTAAGGATGCGGCTTAGTACGACGGGATGGTCGGATGTGTCTTGGTATAACGCTGAGTCGAGATTTACATGTTTTATTTCAAATATGTACTACAATTTTATAATTAAATTGTTATCACATATTACATGGTCATGGCCAACTTGTGCACAAGCTTTGATTCCTCGAACGGTTATCGGGACACCGGAACCTGTTCGACCTAGGGGAACATTGAGAATAAGTGCTGACATACTAGCACATGAACTTTGGGACCTTCAGTAGGACTAGCTACCCGCACGGGAAGGATCATCGTCTTACCATGAATATATGGTGTTCGTTCACCAGTGACCTTAATATAGACCAAGTTGCATAGTTAATGATGTCTTCGGTTTGTAGAAAAAAATACTTGTTGCAGGAAAGGACAATCGACTGTAGGTAAGAATCACCATTTGGTGATACGTATTATGTCTTTAGATTATTGTCTTATGAATCCTAACAATTTATGCACGAACACACATATGACACACACATATACATATAAGGTTCAACATTGTTGGAAAAAAAGAAAGGAAAAAAAAAGAACAGTGCAAGTTGTGTCCCCACTTAAATAGCACGTTGTATGGGCGCTCGATTTCTTCAATTCAAATTTGTTCCATATATACAATGCATGTTTCAACTTGTCATACAATGCACGATGTCATGTGTTTCATGTAGGGGCTTGGTTGTTAACAACCAGTTGTTTCCATATATACTTTGAACCATGGTCCCCACTTAAATATTTGATGACAGGTTGACCATGCATCTTTTGGTTCAACTCTTTCAACACCGAATGGGTTTGGTCTGCCCTAATACCAAACCCTTACCCTAATCTAATAAATACAAATGGTAGAGAGAAGAAACACATCCTCCCTCCATACTTTCCCTTCCCTCCGAGTGTATGGAAGGCTAACCTAACCTAATGAAGTCGATTCTCTCTCTCTCTCTCCTCCTCAATTAAAATTTTCTGATGTTCTCTGAGTCCACTGATCTCCGACGGCAACAAAGATGGGGAGGAGGCAGCGGCGGCTTTAGACTTCGTTTGAATTTTTTTTGGTTCTTCTGTAGAGGAAATTTCAATCTGATTTTTTTCGGCTTTGGACTTCGATTGAATTTTTTTGGTTCTTTTGAAGAAATTTTTGGTTCGTATCGGACCGTATCGATCTGTATCGTGTTCGTATCGGCCAATACGAACCAATACCAAATTTTTTTACTGTGTATCGACCGATACCAATTTTTTTCCCGAGTATCGAATCATACACCTTTAAATCCGATCCGATACGGCCGATACCTATACGCATCAGCTGATACTTTGAACCTGCCTTCATAGGTGCAAGAAGCTGCTCGGACATGGAGCTCAGTTGACAACTTAAGTTGTGATTTTCTTTTGTTTAAAAAAGACAATGTATGGAACAATGTTGATTGTATTAGTTTCAAGAGTTGTAAGTCTTGTGATCTAGTTCATTGTAATGAGATCTAGTATTTGTAACTGAGTTGTTCTTTAGTCAAGAGTCGTTCTAATTCCGCTGCAGATTATCAATAAAGAAAATTGTTTTTAGATGTATTGTGTGTATCAATTTTTCTTTTTTTCCACTGCAATGAACTCGTCTCTGAGATGTTTTATCGACCGTGTTTGTGCTTGCCTTGTATAAGTGCAAATTTAGACTTGTACGACATCACGCCTAATGACGACTATCAGTCCTGCAGAATCGGGACGTGACAAAGATGACCTCCTAAAACCTTTACATTAAGATTAATCTTTCCTCGTCTTTCTGCAAGGGATCTGATCCTTCCTTCTATGGATGCTCTACCAACAAGTTAAAGTTTAGGAATTTTTCACACACCAGCCATCCATCCATCATATGCATGGAGAAACATATAGAAAGATCCAAAATAAAACCAAAGATTACTATTTCTTTTTTGAAAAGAAACCAAAATTCTCTCATAACAGATCTCCGAAAAGAACCATGCAATTGAACCTCGAGTTTTCATATGTTTTGTTGGACATTCTCATCATAATCAAATTGGCAACAGATTGAGATATTTACGTCTTTTTCGAGCTTCAGGATTATTCACGTCAACATCGAATCAGCTCTAGGATTGTCAAAGTACTACAAGTTTTTTAGGATTGACGGAATTGTTGTCACTTAAATAAGAAGAGCTTTTTAGTCTTCAAAAGAACGAGTAGAAGAGAGGACAGAGGCAGTTAACCCCCTTGTTTTGGTTATTCATTAATTTTTCTTTTATTTGGTTATATTTTTTGGTAGAGTTGTTATCTTTTTTCATTAAAAAAATGTCTCCTCTGATTGGTTATATATATATATATATATATACAGTGGTCATATATATATATATATATATATATATATATATATATATATATATATGACCACTGTAGTCGAAAAGGAAAAAGAAAAGGAAAAGGGAAAAGAAAAGGAAAAGGATATATATATATATATATATATATATATATATATATATATATATATATATATATATATACTAACAACCACAACCCCACGTGGGAGGGTCCCACACCCCCATTCCCTTGCTGCATGCAGCAGCTCACCCGAGCAAACCCGAAATCCGTGGGTTCCTATTTCTTTTAAACCCATTAGTATTAGGTTTTTGGCACACTTGGTTTATATATAACTTTTTCCACAAGCCTCAAAACCCTAGACTTCCAAAACGAAATTTGCAGCAGATCATAACCCCTTCGCCTGCGTATTTGTTTCACCAGCGACGGAGCTTTGTGCGCGACGAACGGAGCATCAGAAGTCAGCCCCGCGTCACCTACGGAGCAGTTTTCCCACTCAAGGTACCCTACTTCTCTACGATGTAACTTTTTACTCGTAGCACCAATTTTTGATCCGTAAGATTTTTGGAAAGTAGACTTGACCCTCTTCGAGATCCTCCTGTTGGATTTCAAAAACAACCCATCAACTTGCTCAAAAAATTGAGACGAAGTTGAACAAAAATATGTTTTCTGTAACGGTAAAAACTATTTTTAAACGACAACTTGTCGGCCAATTTTCTTGCTGTACAGAAAAGTAATATAGAAACTAATTGAAAACAATAAAAGACAACATAACCGAGATCGCAACACATCTTCTGCATCGTCGTTTCAATTTGTGTGTAAAGAGTAGATTGATATTGAAGTTGAGGAAAAACCTGCGTTTAATTAGATTAATTTTCTAAATTTGTCCGATATGGCGTGTGCCCCGACAAATCGGGCGACGTGGTCGCACGCTATACGCATCGAAAGACGCGTATGGATGTTGCGGACGTGTGGGAACTGACGGAACTCAGTTTTATCGCGTGTGCGCGACGAAATCAACGCTTATCCGTCAAGATACCCCCGTATCGGCGTTTTGCAAACTTGCCCATAACTTCGTGTACAGTCGTCGAATAGAGACGAAAGTTGTGCCAACAGGTCCGAATCAAAATTTTGGTCCTGTGTGTCGAGTTTGGTTCGATTCTAAGAGGGTCGAATCGGAACCCATTTTTGGTGGGCCCGCGACCCTCTCAAACGGGCGATTTTGTGCACGGCTCATCGGAATCCAAAACTGGACATACCGTTGAGTTCTTCTCCTCAAACTGAATCCGTAGACATATAGTTTGATGACTTTAGAGACCATAGACTTCGGCACGCATTTCGGTGTAAAGTGGGTCTAACGACGGATATCGTTTTGACCCGAAATTACGATCTTACCCCTGTTCCAGAATTAGACTTTTGGACAGGCGTTTCCTAGGTATATCTTTTACACCGAGTGCATTTTTGATGTTTGTTTTAGCGTCTGGAGTTGTTTGGAGACTATGACGTTTCTTAGCTGACATTGTGATTTCTTGGGCTTGCCACTTTGCACCATCAGGCAAGATACCTTGCCACATTACTCTGTGATTATTATATTTCTTATTTTCAATTGTTATTTTCAGCATTCCTTATTTCTTGATATTTAAACTGTGCGTCCAAGTCACACTTGGGTGCAAGCGACTCTATCGGTCGTTTTTCTCGCTTTATTTATTTTTTCTTGCATTGACTTAGTTTATTGACCACCCATTGATGTTGAGGTATTGGTATATCTCATACGGCCTTGACACTTGTTATATCACGTGATGTGAGTCATATGTAGGACACGTATCCGCGTAGTCGGCTGGCCACCGATACGTATGGAGCGTACGACGGATAGGGGTAACTGCCAATAGAATTGGATGCTAGAAGACTTGGCGGTTACTAGAGGTACATGTCAGTCATGGAGATGATGATACTAGGCATTGGGTAGGGAGAATATTACCTGACGTATGGGCTTCGATTGCACTTCCCTTGTAACCCGAAAGCTCCGCTGGAGATACGGGTATGATTAGCCTCTCAGGTTGGCTACTGTCGTTCTTGGAACGTCATGCGCTTGGTCACTAGTACCCAAGAGGGGACTATACCGGATCCTATATTCAGCCAGGGCTCATGCATCGAAGGAATGTATCTCAACTGCATATTCACAGTAGAATGGTCAGGAACCCGATTGCATGCATACCTTTTTTCTTATTATATTATCACAGTTTATATGGCATGTTGTCTCTCCAGTTTTAGACGATTATCCACAGGAGTACGGAGCGGCATTGGAGCTATCCTACATTGATGATGAGACAGTACCTTATGATTTCTAGTCTATTACTTATCTGAGGCAGTTGTAGACATTATTTTACATCTCTCTTCGTTATATTTGCGGAGGTTGGACTCCGATCTTGTGAGGCTATTTTTCCATAGCTGTTTGGAGTGAGTATGTTCACCCGACTATCTTTTGATACTTTTACTTATTCATTTGGACTCTATTATCTTCTGTGTTGAGCTGTGATGAGATTAGATTATATTATTCTGGCCTGTGATTATTTATTTACAGCTTATGTACATATGTGAGGATTCCATATATTGGAGTATTCTTCGTATATGTGCAGCTGGCATGTTTACGTACTTGGTCCTTCGTATTATGGGACTGGGGCGTCACATGTTTTTGTGGTGGCCCATACAGGTCTTCGTTAATATCGTTGGATTACATACTGTGCCCAACAAGCCTGCATATAAGAATAGGAATATCTCATCCAGAACTACTACTATCTCTTGACTTCCAATCTTTTTGAAACTTCCTTGATTATTCGATTTACTTCATATCTACTCTTCCTAATATCAACTTATCTTCCTCGTGCCAACAGTATACATTTAAGAAGCGGACGCACTTCTGCCTCGGCCCTCACATCTGGTGAAGATTCTACTCCGGAGGGACAGAATCCTTCCATGACTCCCGCGACACCATACCAGCCAGGACAGTCGCAGCCTACTACGACACCGACGATGGAGTACCCAGAGAACGCAGCACCCCTAGGCAGCCAGGCTGGGCAAACCACTACTATGCCACTGGAAGGGAATGTACCACTACCTCCACCGCCACCATTCCCTCAACAGTTTCCCCCATAGTCGGAACCTCAGATGCCTCCACCACCGACTGATGGGAGCCCTACTTCTCAGTTTATGTACGCCATGATGCAGGCTCAGTGGCAGCAGACTGAGCTGATGAGACAGACGATGATGGCAGCATTGGCTAGACCTCTACCACCACCTCCAGTACCAATACCAGTACCGGCTCTGTATCCCTATGAAGGCTCTATCAAGAATTTCACAGATATGAACCCCAAGGCCTTTAGAGGGACGGAGAGGCCATTAGAGGTGTCACAGTGGCTTATTAGTACAGAGAAGCTACTGAAGGTGTCCCAGTTGCCAGCTCGAGATTGGATGACAGCAGTAGACCTACTGTTAGAAGACAATGCTCACCACTGGTGGAAGGCGGAAGAGAGACGATTAGGTACTGGGATCACTTAGAAGCAGTTCTATGATGCATTCTATGAGAGGTTCTTCCCTATTCATGTTCGAGATGGTCTCTATGACCAGTTCCTTCATCTGAAGCAAGGGAATATGACAGTTGATGAGTATGACTCGGAGTTCAATCGCCTGAGTCGATTTGGTGCGGGATTGATTCCCACAGAGTTAGAGAAGGCGAGGAGATTTCACTAGGGGCTTGCACCAGAGCTCAAGTCTTATACGACTATCCAGTCTCGAGTCTCCCATTCAGCTGTCATTGAAGAAGCTCGTGCTCAGGAGATTCTTCGCAAGGAACAACAGCAGACATCGAGGCGTCATACACCAGCGGCTACACCAGCCCGAGCTACTCAGAGTGGACCTATTAGGAGGGCCACAGGATAGTACCAGCAGAGGCACACACCTTACCAGAAGCCCACCTGCAACTTTTGCGGGAAGCAGGGGCATATTAGAGATGATTGTCGACTTCGTTTGGGCTTATGTATGAGATGTGGATCAGGACAGCACTTGGCCAGAGATTGTCCCGAACAGCAGGCTCTAGTTCATGCACACAGGCCCAGTGGCCTACAGCCCCAGCACCTCGTCCACCATTACCACCACAGACAGCTCAGTACCACAAGGCCAGAGATCAGGGCCCAGGACAGAACCAAGGAAAGGCATTCACTCTAGCTGTTGAGATTGTAGAGACCGAGGCAGAGGTTATAGCAGGTATGGTTATAGTTGCATCTTTTCCTGCTATTACATTATTTGATACTGGAGCCACACATTCATTTATAGCTACTAGTTTTGCCATGAGACAGCATTCCCATCACATCCTTAGCTAAGAATGTTAAAATCCTCACTGGAGGAGGAGTTGTACCTGTTAGTGGTGTTTGTAGACTTTGTCCTGTAGTGATAAATGGCAGAGAGATGATGGCACGACTTCTTGTATTCCCTATGCCAACATTCGATGTGGTTCTTGGAATGGACTGGTTGAGCCAGCATTTCGTCCTCATAGACTGCCATAGGAGCAGTATTATCTTTAAACCACCGAATGCGGCAGAGTTTGAGTTCACCAAAGAAGACGGAGAGAGTTGTGATACACCCGCATTGGGAACTCATATGATGATGCATGACACCCCTCAGCACCCTATCATCACCGAGTTCGAGGACGTATTCCCTGAGGAATTACCAGGACTACCACCTGACCAAGATATTGAGTTTTCTATTGAGCTTATTCCCGGAACCGAGCCTATTTCATCCCGAGTATATCGTCCGACAGCCAAGGAGTTGTAGAGATGAAGATGCAGATTGATGACTTATTAGAGAAGGGATTTGTTCATGCCAGAACGTTACCATGGGGAGCACCCATTCTTTTTGTGCCTAAAAAAGACGGGACAGTGCGCATGTGCATTGACTACAGAGCTTTGAATGCAGTGACAATGAAGAACAAGTATCCCTTGCCGCGTATAGACGATCTATTCGATCAACTGAGTGGAGCAAAAGTATTCTCCAAGATTGACTTACGATCAGGCTATCATCAATTGAAGGTTCGAAAGGAAGACATTGCAAAGACGGCCTTTCGATCAAGGTATGGACACTACGAGTTCTTGGTCATGCCTTTCGGTTTGACCAATGCTTCCGCAGTTTTCATGAATTTAATGAACAAGATCTTTCACCAGTACTTAGACAAATTTGTAGTAATCTTTATAGATGATATCTTGATTTACTCCAAGAGTCAAGAGGAGCATGAGCAGCATCTACGGATACTTTTGGAAACATTGAGGAATGAGCGACTTTTTGCGAAGCTTAGCAAGTATGATTTCTTTCTCAAGGAAGTATCATTTCTTGGTCATATTGTTACGGGCGATGGTATATCAGTAGACCCAGAGAAGATCACAGCAGTCAAATCATGGCCCGCTCCCACATCAGCTTCAGAGGTGAGAAGTTCCCTCGGACTTGCGGGTTACTACCGACGGTTCGTGGAAGATTTCTCTCGAATAGCGGGGCCTATGACTCGATTGACTTGCAAGGATCAGGAGTTTGTATGGACATACGAGTGTCAAGCCACTTTTGACGAGTTGAAAAAACGATTGACCACAGCACCTATCTTGACACTACCATCGGGCCCAGGAGGATTTGTGATCTACAGTGACGCATCCGGGAAGGGATTAGGATGTGTATTGATGCAGCACGGTCGTGTAGTAGCATATGCATCACGACAGTTGAGAGTGCATGAGAAGAATTATCCGACCCACGATCTAGAGCTCGCAACGGTTATCTTTGCCTTGAAGCTATGGAGACACTACTTGTACGGCGAGAAGGTTGATATCTATACTGATCATAAGAGCCTCAAGTACGTGTTCACACAGAAAGAGTTGAATATGCGACAGCGACGTTGGTTGGAGTTGATGAAGGATTATGAGATCGAGCTTCATTATCATCCGGGTAAGGCTAATGTCGTGGCAGACGTATTGAGCCGCAAGCCCATGGCACACTTTTTGACCACACAGAAGGAGTTGATTAGAGACTTGGAGCAGCTTGGTATTGAGGTAGTATTACCGGGTACAGATGGCGTATTAGCCAACCTCCAAGTACAATCATCAATGGTAGAGCGCATCAAGGCAGCATTGCCCAATGACGCTAGATTTCGACGGCTCAAGGAGAGGACTGAAGCAGGAGAGCAGACAGGATTGAGGATCCACCCCGATGGGATACTGCGATGTGGTGATCGCATTTATGTTCTCAATGGAGAGCTACGGCAGGAGCTGATGGCAGAGGCTCATAGTTTGACTTACTCTATTCATCCCGGAGGAACCAAGATGTATCGCGACTTACGGCAGTATTATTGGTGGCACGGAATGAAGTGAGAGATAGCTCGTTTCATTGCCAAGTGCTTGGTATGTCAACAAGTAAAGGCAGAGCAACCAGTAGGTATCCTCGATCGTCGAGTGAAGGTGTTGCGGAATCAATCTATTTTATTGGTTCACGTAGCATGGAAGCATCACTCGCCAAGGGAGCCTACTTGGGAGCGCGATGACGACATCCGAACCCGCTACCCGCATTCGTTCGAAGACGAAGGTATGTCTTGCATTTATGTTTTTAAATTACCATCAATTTTTCTTGTATTGCATTCGGACCCCGACCTTAATTTAATTTCGAGGACAAAATTTTCTTTAAGTTGGGTAGGATGTAAACTCCCAAGATTTTCTAATTATTTTTGTGATTTAAAATTTTATTTTTACATATTATTTGGCCTTAAAGAGTTAATTGGTATATATGGGTGTATTTATAGATATATAAATATATATATTATGTGTGTGATTGTGTGCTTGATATTTTAAAGTGCTACTAAATATAGTCTACAATTATTATAAAAGATTTTTGTTACTTATTTACAAATTTTAGGATTTTTGTGTGATTTGTATTCATATATATGTGTATGTGTATATATATATATATATATATATATATATATATATATATATATATATATAGTTATATATATTATGTTATAAAAAAAAAAGAAATATTCAGGTGGTCGGCCCAAGGGGGACCGACCACTGTAGCCGAAAAGGAAAAAGAAAAGGAAAAGGGAAAAGAAAAGGAAAAGGAAAAAGAAAAAAATATATATACTAACAACCACAACCCCACGTGGGCGGGTCCCACACCCCCCATTCCCTTGTTGCAAGCAGCAGCTCACCCGAGCAAACCCTAAATCCGTGGGTTCCTATTTCTTTTAAACCCATTAGTATTAGGTTTTTGGCACACTTGGTTTATATATAACTTTTTCCACAAGCCTCAAAATCCTAGACTTCCAAAACAAAATTTACAGCAGATCATACCCCCTTCGCTTGCGAATTTGTTTCACCAGCGATGGAGCTTTGTGCGCGATGAACGGAGCATCGGAAGTCAGCCCCGCGTCACCCACGGAGCAGTTTTCCCACTCAAGGTACCCTACTTCTCTACGATGTAACTTTTTACTCGTAGCACCAATTTTTGATCCGTAAGATTTTCTGGAAAGTAGACTTGACCCTCTTTGAGATTCTCTTGATGGATTTTGAAAACAATCCATCGACTTGCTCAAAAAATCGAGACGAAGTTGAACAAAAATATGTTTTCTGTAACGCTAAAAACTGTTTTTTTTAAACGACAACTTGTCGGCCAATTTTTTTGCTGTACAATAAAGTAATGTAGGAACTAATTAAAAACAGTAAAAGACAACATAACCGAGATTGTAACGCATCTTCTGGATCGTCATTTCGATTTGTGTGTAAAGAGTAGATTGATATTGAAGTTGAGAAAAAACCTGTGTTTAATTAGATTAATTTTCTGAATTTGTTCGATATGGCGTGTGCCCCGACAAACCGGGCGACATGGTCGCACGCTATACGCATTGAAAGACGCGTATGGACATTGCAGACGTGTGGGAACTGACGGAACTCAGTTTCGTCGCGTGTGCGCGACGAAATCAACGCGTATCCGTCGAGATACCCCCGTATCGACGTTTTGCAAACTTGTCCATAACTTCGTGTACAGTCGTCGAATCGAGACGAAACTTGCGCCAACAGGTCCGAATCAAAATTCTGGTCCTGTGTACCGAGTTTGGTTCGATTCTGAGAAGGTCGAATCGGAACCCATTTTTGGCGGGCCCGCGACCCACTCAAACGGGCGATTTTGTACACGACTCATCGAAATCCAAAACTAGACATACCGTTGAGTTCCTCTACTCAAACTGAATCCGTAGACATATAGTTTGATGATTTTAGAGACCATAGACTTCGGCACGCATTTTGGTGCAAAGCGGGTCCAACGACGGACATCGTTTTGACCCGAAATTATGATTTTGCCCCTGTTCCAGAATTAGACTTTTGGACAGGCGTTTCCTAGGTATATCTTTTATACCGAGTGCATTTTTGATGTTTATTTTAGCGTCTGGAGTTGTTTGGAGACTGTGACGTTTCTTAGCTGACATTGTGATTTCTTGGGCTTGCCACTTTGTACCATCAGGCAAGATACCTTGCCACCTTACTCTGTGATTATTATATTTCTTATTTTCAGTTGTTATTTTTAGCATTCCTTATTTCTTGATATTTAAACTGTGTGTCCAAGTCACACTTGGGTGCAAGCGACTCTATCGATCATTTTTCTCGCTTTATTTATTTTCTCTTGCATTGACTTAGTTTATTGACCACCCATTGATGTTGAGGTATTGGTATATCTCATACGGCCTTGACACTTGTTATATCACGTGATGTGAGTCACATGTAGGACACGTATCCGCGTAGTCGGCTGGCCACCGATACGTATGGAGCGTGCGACGGATAGGGGTAACGGCCAATAGAATTGCATGCTAGAAGACTTGGCGGTTACTAGAGGTACATGTCAGTCATGGAGATGATGATACTAGGCATTGGATGGGAAGAACATTACCTGACGTATGGGCTTCGATTGTACTTCTCTTGTAACCCGGAAGCTCCGCTGGAGATACGGGTATGATTAGCCTCTCAGGTTGGCCACTGTCGTTCTTGGAACGTCATACGCTTGGTCACTGGTGCCCAAGAGGGGACTATACTGGATCCTATATTCAGCCAGGGCTTATGCATCGAAGGAATGTATCTTAACTGCATATTCACAGTAGAATGGTCAGGAACCCGATTGCATGCATACCTTTTTCCTTATTATATTATCACAGTTTATATGGCATGGTATTTTCTTGTATCTTGCTATGTCTCCTGAGGACCTGGTTGTCTCTCCAGGTTTAGACGATTATCCACAGGAGTACGGAGCGATATTGGAGCTATCCTACATTGATGACGAGACAGTACCTTATGATTTCTAGTCTATTACTTATCTGAGGCAGTTGTAGACATTATTTTACATCTCTCTTCCTTATATTTGTGGAGGTTGGACTCCGATCTTGTGAGGCTATTTTTCCATAGCTGTTTGGAGTGAGTATGTTCATCCGACTATCTTTTGATACTTTTACTTATTCATTTGGACTCTATTATCTTCTGTGTTGAGCTGTGATGAGATTAGATTATATTATTCTAGCCTGTGATTATTTATTTACAGCTTATGTACATATGTTAGGATTCCATATAATGGAGTATTCTTCATATATGTGCAGCTGGCATGTTCACGTACTTGGTCCTTCGTATTATGGGACTGGGGCGTTACAAATCCGATCTAAGTATTGTTGACTGGGATTGCGGGATGCATTACGTCTTGGGCATTTTTTACCTCCAGTATTTTGAGACGTCATGTTGACAGATGCATACAACAATTCGTCTTCATCCACTATTAGAGTTTGAGAATAATTCAAACGGTCGAAGACAGACCGCTTAGCTGATTGACAACAGCATTTGATAACTACCTCATGGTGATGGTTACAGTGATGTTCTTGGGGTTGCATTGCAGATGGATGAGATAGATTCGTGATCTTACACTTTTGTTTAAGAACTTCACGGAGATCAGTTATGACATCATGTCACGACCCGCACCCATTTTTTTTAAACGGATACAAGACGTGTAGAACGCTGTCACGGCCATGAAGATCAAAATCACAAATAATGCTCATTCAGAAAAATTAATTTTACTTACAATGATCACAAGAGTTACATTTGCAAAAAAATATAAACTTGTACAAATATTGGAATGACTATAACTCTGCTATCTAGCTAGTTTCTAGGCTTTTGTCTGCAAGTACCCCCCCCCGTATCTCCCATGCTAAGTGAATCCACGGCTAACCTGAAAAATATTGGTTTCCAGTCAGGAATGGAACGAGCACAATCCACTGAATGCAATTTCAAATAAAGAAAATGACTATAAAACAAAGGTTAGACATCAATCATGAGTTTTGAAAATAAACAGTAAATACAGAAAACCAATAGCAGTAAAAAGACACAAAATACTTTCCCCAACTGTTAGAAGTACCATTGATATGTGATCGGTCTCGGGACAATTATGCGACACGGTCTACACGGTCTAAAGTTACACGGTCTACAGTTACACGGTCTACAATTACACGGTCTACAGTTACACGGTCTACAGAAAATATTGCAGTAAAGAAACACTGTCTACAAAATAATAATCACGATCTACACAGTTTAAATGCAGTAATAATCATGGTCTACAGTGTCTATTTTGCAATAAATAAATCACTGTCTACACTGTCTACAAGAAATAAATAAATTACTGTCTACACTGTCTACAAGAAATAAATACAACACGGTCTACACGGTCTAAGGTCAGATCACACATCCTTGGCACTTCTCATTCCCGACTCAATAATTTATAATAGAAAATAATCACATAACCAATGACCAACCAGTGAAATATAGTGAAAATCAATATCAGAATGCAGACAATAAACTGTACTCGCCCGTGGTCCTCTGCTGGTGAAACCGACAGTCTGAACTACTCAATGTGCCACAATAGTCAAAACCCGTACAACAGTCCCCGGAAGCTGAAATAAACAATACCAATGATCTCAAAATAGTCCAATTAACTAGGATTGCCTGTCCTTATGTCCAATTTTGGACACAGGGGCAAAACAGTAATTTCGGGCCAAAACGGTATCCGCCGTTGGACCCGTTTTGCACCGAAAAGCGTGCCAGAGTCAACGGTCTCTAAAGTCGTTAAACTATATGTCTACGGATCCAGTTTTCCGATACGAACCCAACCGTATGTCCAAAGTTGGATTTCGGCAGGCCGTGCACAAAATCGCCCGTTGAGTGGGACCGTGGGACGCGCAAAACGGCGTATAATTCAACTGTCTCTGAATTGAACGAAACTTGGCATACAGGACCAGAAAAACGATACGGTCCTGTTGGCGTAAGTTTTGTCTCGATCTGACGAGCGTACACGAAGTAATTGAGAAATTTGCACAGAGGCCGATACGGTGAATTTCGACGGATACGCATCAAATTCGTCGCGCACACGCGACCGATTTGAATTCCGTCAAAGCCCACACGACCACGAAACTGTTACGCACCTTTCGATACTTACGGTGCACGACCACGTCGCCCGGAATGGCGGGACGGACGTGGTATCAGAGTGATTTTTTCTATTTTCTATATTTTGTAAAACAGGTTTTTCCAAAATTTCAACAGCGAATAACTACGCGTATTCTTCATGAAATCCTGCCCTACAAATTTGGTTTTACTCTCATATATGTTGACTTAAACTGTTTCAAATTCGTTTTTGAAAAACTCTAATATATGGTTCAGAATTTCTCTTCTAAAACGGGGTATCGGTTGTTCATAAATTCTATTTTTGAACAGATTTATGTTCGACTTTGAGTCGAATTCCTCGGCATTCCAGTTTAGTTAAATTAAAACTAGATAAAGGAAATTGAAGGCGTATAGATGGTCTTCGTACCTGAGAAGACGGGACGCGAAACGGTGTAGCGTCGATGGAGATATGGCGTCGCGAAACTCGGGCGATCCCTTGCACTCGCTGCAGTGGCCGCTCCCTGTTTCGCGTGCGGCCTGGCGTCTCCGGCCGGCCGGCGGCGGCTGCGGCGGCGCGCGAGCACGCGCGCGGGGTGCCGGGGCGTCAGGTCGGGGAGGTACTGTTCGGGCGTTAGGGTTTGATGTTGCGCGACACCTCCTCTGTGCGCGTATATACGAGAGTCTCGGGTTGGGCACTTTTTCGAGATCGGGTTGGATTGGAAGCCTTGTATGGGCTGGGAGGCTTTACATTACTGTGCGGTTTTGTGCGGTTTTAGTCGGCTGAGGTGGGTTCGAGCATGAGAGGGACGGCTGGTCCATGAGCTCGGGTGGTGGTGGTTCCTTGGGGTTGGGCGGTTGCTGCTACTGAAGCAGCTGGGTGTTATTATTATCATTAGTTGTGCCTTAGCCTGGGCCTGAACTAGCTGAAAAGAGCCAGAGTTCCTTCTAGTGGCCTGGGGCTTAGAGCATCTCCAACCCTATTGTGAGTTTGAAAAAAATGGTTGCCACATAGGAATGACAACTATTTTTTTCAAAAGTACTTCTCCAATGCAAATGTGAAATAAAGTGTGGAGTTGACATGGCAATGACATGGCAAAGACAATGTGAAGTTGGTTGTCTAGATCTAGACAATGCACTTCACAATGTCTTTATGTCCACATCATCATTTGTGAATAAAAATATTTATAAAAAAGTTGAAGAAGTGGAGGAGTTGCCTTGGAAGTTGGAAAAAATACTTTTTATTGTCTCCTCAATACTTTTGTATTGGAGAGAGTTTTTGTATCTCATTGTCATTTGAGATATAATTTTGCCACATAAACAAGACATTGTCTTGTGGCTCATGCCACATAGGAGCCACCTAAGACTCACAACACTTAACAAGACAATAGGGTTGGAGATGCTCTTAGGGTGGTTATGGGATGTTTTGAAATTCATGTGGCTGTGGGTCCATGTGTTGGTCTTGCTATTCTAGCCTATATTATATATATATATATATATATATATATATATATATATATATCTTATTAATACATACATTTCTGTATATATATATATATATATATATATATATATATATATATATATATATATATATATATTATTTTTTTTAACCAAACAGCAATTTATTGAATGGAAAAGAGGCTCTTAACGAGCAGTACAGGTGCCAGGGTCCAAAACACACAAAAAGACCCTGGTTAGCAAAATAGAAAATACATAAGGTGAAATTTGAAATTACGGAATATTTCGAAATTGGCCCTAGGGGGGGAGCTCACTGCTCTATTTTTTTTTTTTTTTTGGGATTCAAAATTTGAAAAAGATTCAAATTTTGAGATGGGGGATGACGTGGCGTGTGCACTGCCCCATGCGCGTTGGGCGCGCTACCCAAAGGGAGGACGCGCGGCCCGAGGCAGGCGCGGTCCACGAGGGGGGGCCTCGGGCCCCGCCCCAGCGCTGCATCCGAGGCCGGACGTCCCTGCGAAAGGAGCGCGGAGCCGGCGGGGGGACCTCCGGCGAAGGGGGAGGGGCGGCTCGCAGCTCCGCCGCAGGGAGGAGGGCGGGGCACGGCGGCTCCAGCGAGGGGGGGCGTCCTGAGCCAGCGGAGGTGAGGGAGATCGGGTGCAGGAAGGGGCACGGCGGCTCCGGCGAGACGGGGAGGGGAAGGCAGGGGAGGCGGGGATCTGGGGACGGTGCGCCTACGGCCGTAGGAGGGACGGGCAGGGTGGCGCAGGGTGGAAAGCGGGACGCCGGTTGCGGCCAGGCGGCGCGACGAACCAGGAGCGGCGGCTACCAGCCGGAAGGGGAGGGTCCCTCCGACCGGAGTCGAAGAGAGCGCCGGAGTGGGGTGGGGAGGCTGGGAGAGAGAGTAGGGGGAGGGGCCACCGTCGACGAGGCTGGCGAGGACGCCGGAGCCGTCAGGGGGAAGCGAAGAGGGGGGCCAGCCGATGGTCGCCGGTGGGCTCGGCCGGAGGAGCAAGGGATGAAGAGGCCAAGTTCGGCCACCGGAGGGAGGAGCAGGAGGCCACAGCCGAGAGGGAGAACGCCGCAGCAGGCGTCGACGGCGGGAAAGTGAATCTACCACTGGCCGGCGCCGAGGGAGGGGGAGCCGAGGCAACCCTAGCCCAGGAGGGCGGCGCCGGCGGGGGAAAGGCGGGTGCGCCGGGAGGGGGAGGGGTCGGGCAAGACTGGAGGGGGAGAGCCAGCGGGAGAGGGCTGGGCTGCGGGGGGCCGGACGGAGCGGCCGGCGGCAGAGGGGACCAAGACGGGGCGTTCGAAGCCGCGGGAGAGGGCGGCACGGAGACTGCCGGAGGCTTCGGAGGATGCGCGTCTGGCCGAGCTGCCGACCCCGGAGGAGGAGCCCTCTTACGACGAGCACGGCGGCGCCGAGGACGCCGCCGAGGAGGCTGGGGTGGGGGAAAGCCCCACCACGGGAAGAGTACGGCGAGGCAGGGGCCTCCCCACGGCGAGAGGACGCCGTCGAGGTAGGAGACCCCCCACGGGGAGGGTGGCCAGGGAGCGGGGGCCGGGCCGAGGAGGCCGGCCGGCCACGCCGACCAACCGGCCGCGAGCGGAGCTCTGCTCCCCAGGAGCCCACGTTCTCGAACCATCCTTTATGTTATATATATATATATATATATATATATATATATATATATATATATATATATATATATATATATATAATATCATTACACATAGTCACTATATATATTTATCTATATAATCTATCAATATATATATATATATATATATAAAAAAAAAAAAAAAAATATATATATATATATATATATATATATATATATATATATATATATAACACTACACATATTCACTATATATATTTATCTATATAATCTATCAATATATATATATATATATATATATTTCTATATATATATTTATCTATATAATCTATCACTATATATATATATATATTTTTTTTTTATATATATATATATATATATATATATATATATATATATATATATAATCTATCAATATATATATATTTATATGACTATATATAATAATATTTAGTTGACAAAATTAATATAACCCATAACAATAAAATAATATTATAAATATAATAACCTCAATAAAATAATAATAAGTATAACGAATTTCAATAAAGTAATAATGGTGTATATAAACCATTATGTACAGTCTAAAAACTCCAAAATATATGATGACCTATCTTATACAAAAATCACTGATTATCCCTAATAATAATATTTATAATAATTAAATAAGTATACTTAGAAATATTCATCAGGTTATTAAAACGGAATACAACACAATCTTACCAAAATACGTCAACACGAATGTCATGGGACGTCTCGCATAACTACATGGGCTCGGCTCAGTTCGAGTCGAGTCCAGACTGGTTTGGTACAACCGGTCTCCCGAAAACTCAATAGTATAATTAACTAATAAATAAAGTCTTCGGTACGGGTTAAGTCGCAACTTGGCCTGGTTTTCTTAGTTAGGACGTCACTATGGTCCGGCCTTCCCCTTCCATGGCTAAACACTAGTCAAAGCACGCTACTGCACTATCCGTGCCATAATTCCTAACCGTCTTGTACTCAAAAACTTCATCATGGCTGAAAGTCATCTACCGTAATAATTAACTAAATAATTAATTCTAAAAATCTAAAAATCACCATTTAAATCAAATAAATAAATAAAAATTTCAAAATTTTGGGAAGGGGAGCTACACATCAGGATGAGAAGAAGTTGAAGGAACATATTCTTTAATGATGTTAGGAACATGGTTCCTATTCTTGAGATGTCCCCTTCCTTGAGTGTACAAAGAAGTACTGAGTTGGTTACCATAGGTAAAGGGGTTCTTTACTTCAAAAGTCTGCTTCTGGCACAAGTTAGCCATTGGCGTAGTCTGTTTGCATTTTGTTGAAGTAGGTATTGACTGGCACTTATTGAGATAAGTGCGCAGGTCAGATAGATCTACTACTTGTGTATCTGTCTGAGATACTAGTAGTTTACCCTGTTTGGATCTTGAGATGAGCAGGGATGGAAGATCCATATTTGTATTTTTAGGATTCGACAGAATTCCTTTTTATGTTGTGCAACCTGTTCTCATGTGTTTGCCCTGGCGCAACTGAGTGACAGAAATCTCAGTTTGAACAGAACTCACTTTCTTAGTAGAGATTTGATTGTCTCTGTTCAGAGGAGTAGAGTTCCTGCCCAAAAGAGTTTTCGCATTGAGTGGCGCATAGGCGCCACTAGAGATACTTTCTACCGAGTCAAGGATTAGAGAAGATGAGGGAGTAGCCAAAAGGCGTTTCCTTTTGTTTTGTGATTGAGAGGCCATAGGCGCAGGTTATTCAAGTTGAGAAAAGGCTAAAGGGCGCTTCCCTTTGTTTTGTTTAACACTCTCACTAGATAGATTCTTCCCCGAGTTCAAAACTTAAAAAGATGAGGGAGCAGCCAAAAGGCATTTTCCTTTGTTCAGAGCCGAAGAAACAGTAACCGTGGGTTGCGCAGAAGTTCTGGTTGGCAGAGAAGCAATCTGTGCAGGTTGCGTAGGAGTTCTTGTTGACAGAGGAGCATTTTTTGTAGGTTGCGTAGGAATTTTGATTGGTCGAGAAGCAATCTGTGCAGGTGTTTGCCATTGATTATAAAAGAACAGAACAGTTATATCGGAGGACTGGACTTTTACTTCAAAATACAAACTTGCTCGTACAAAGAAAGCCTAGGGACGAAAACCTAGGTACAACAATCTAAGTACAATTGTTTAGTTTTTCTGGGGGGGTGACGGTAGAGGCTTGGGAAAGCGACGACAGCTCTGTCTTACTCCTTTGACGATCGGACGTAGCCTTGGCTCTGGTGAAGAAATGCTCTTGGACGTACGGAGAGACTCCCTTGCGCCTTCTGTTGCTAAATCTCTGGATGTCTCTGTAGTACTCTCTATCTTTTTTCGCCAGCCTTTTACAAGGGAATGACACCTTGCTATTTATAGGAGTGGGGTGTGATCATTAGGGTTTGCAAATGATTGCCACTTGAGAAGTCGGCGGTTAAGGATCAATTAATCTGGGCCATTAATTCTGATTGTAGCAAATCTAGGCAATTAATATGGATTGCATTAAATCTCTGTGGGCAATTAATATTGATTACCACAAATCTTTATGATATGCAGTCGTCAGTTCGGATGTCCTGCCACGTGTTCAATCTGTTTGATTGTAATAAATTTGACTTGATCCGGATAATTATGATGATTGTACTGAATCTGAATGAATAAATCTTGATTGATTTGGTGCGCATGTCCTACCATCACCATGTTGCGAACTATAGAAATGCGAGAAAAACTGATCTTCTGCTACGTGTCCTAACCGCGGGCTACAGGAACAGAGTGTCTTGACAGAGCCGTATGAAGATGGCAGCCGCATAAGTATGGCCTATAAAATCTGAGCCGCATGAGAGTGGTTTCCTGCTGAGCCGCATAAACCTGGCCACGTGTTAAGGCTGCATAAGTGTGGCATCTCAGCATTTGAGCCGCATGGAGATGGTCCCCATGATCCGAGCCGCATGAGAATACTGGCCGCATAGGGTTGCTTCTCAGGACGTGAGCCACATGAAGACGGCTCCCATGATCCGAGCCGCATGAGAATACTGGCCGCATGGAGAGCTTTGGAATTTGGTGGATTGTGGCGGCTGTAAAAAGATTTTCTTCATTTTCCTAGGCATACGCCATCATGTCAGTGTCATTATTTCGACTTTATGTCAGGTCTATCACTTTGTCAGGGCCGTCAGCCGTCAGGGCATTAAATGCGGCGATTTGGTACATGGCCAGCTGTAGAGGAGACTGTTGATAGCCACGTGGCTCCTTTCTGAGCCGCATGGAGCTATCCGAGCCGCATGAGGCTCTAAAGGACTTTGAACCGTATGGATGTTAATGGATTTTCTGAGCCGCATGGGGATCCTTCTGTCGGAGCCACATAGGCTATTCTTTGTTCTTTTCTATGCTTCTACAAGACCCCCTTCAAAGTTTTCAATTTGTAAAATTGAAATACTTTGAATAAGAAGCATGGCTATATTCATAGGATGTTCTTCTGGCCATATAGGACTTCATGGCCGCATAGACTTCCTGGCCGCATGGATTGCTCTGGCCGTATGAACCGATCTGGCCGCATACTCTCCTCTCTGCCACGTAGGCGCCATTGATTGCTCATAATTTGAGCCGTCTTTTGGGGGGAGTCCCAAGAGGCGGCTTATTAAATTTTTGGATTTTCTTTGAATGAATCTCCTTCATGAGAGGGGGCGAAATCCTAGGAGTCGGTTTTGCCTGCAGCACACGACCCGAAGCATTCTATCGGCCCACGTGCTTCTCCCCCTTTTGTCCTCCTATAAATAAGAGTAATTAAGAGAAGAAATTTTTTTACTCTCTCCTTCAATTCAAGCCTTTTCTGCCCTAACTGTCATCCTCTTCTTCGATCAACGATGGCTCCCAAAAAGACTGTTGCGACGAAGGATAAAAGGCGGTGTCTTCGTCGGCTGCGACGGCGAAGGGTAAGAAAGCTGCTTCTACTTCGATTGCAGTGACGAATGATAATGTGGCAGCTCCTCCGCCAGCCGACGTGCCCGTAGTTCACCCCGATGTCCACCCCGCTATTGCTGGTAAGGACGTTGCGTGAGCTTGAAACCCTAACTGTTGTGGCTACGTCGCATGCTCTATTCGCGAGCCTTCAATCCGTCCTTCAGTCTCGTCGAACTGTTTTATTTGTATGGGCCACATGTGCATCACATGTACGAGCCGCATGGGAGTTGTCCAGTGGCCGCCTAGACGCTTCACAAACTGGACCACAGGATGACCTGTCTAACAGAGCCGTGTGAGTCCTTCTGAATCGAGCCGCATGCAGCCCTCTCAAACAGGACCGTATGAGTTCGTCTGGATTGGGCCGCATAAGGCTCTGACCATCTAACTTTGTTTCTTTTTATCTTTGATTCTTGCAGCATCCCTGCCGAAGGCTGAGATCTTTGTAAAGGAAGAGCCGCTGCCTTCTTTCATCAAACAAGAGCCATCGCTCATTAAGGAAGAGGTGATACCAAAAATGGAGGATCAAAAAGAAGAGCTGGCGCCGATTGAAGTTGCTGTGAAAGAGGAGCCCCAGTCTGACGGCGGTAGTTTTGGGAGTTCTGACCCTCCTGCTTCGGACGAGGATTTTGCTCAAGTAGATCCTTCATATGGAAAATGGTTGAGGGATTGGTATAGGTGCCCCCGCGACTAGGATTCATAGGTTCCCATAAATGTCCATCTTTTGTCTTGGTATTTCTGTTTGTCTTCAGCTGTAGTTTGTGTTCCCCTTCTTTTAGGCATCGATGTAATTTTTTTCTTCTTGTCTGAATGAAATGATGGAGAACTTTTCTGGTTTGCTCATGAGATGTAGTCATGTGAATGCAACTGATTTTGAGTGAACAGAATATGTTCGCTCTGTTCTTTGAGAGACTTTTTGGTGGACTTATTATCCTTGGCGTACCCTGGTTCGGGATACGGATAATAAGACGAGAGAGGGAAGAACCAACATACTTACTCAGAGGTAATGAGGACATGGTAAATATGAGGGTTTCTTCGATGGAGCCTTCCTGCTCAGAGGTAATGAGGACATGGCAGGAGTGGGCTCCATAAAGGGAACATAGAACAACTCAGAGGTAATGAGGACGTGGAGGTTCTATGTGAGGGGCGGTTTGTTTTTGATGGAAGAAAAACAACTCAGAGGTAGCATCGACGTGGATGTTTCGAAAAATTTATGGATCTATTACCCTTTTTGTGCACTGAGAGTGCGGGTATTAGATCATAAGGAGGGAGCTCTTTTAGGAAGAAAGTTCAGAGGTATAATCATACATGACTTACTACTAAAAGGACGCGATATAGATTCATCTGTAGTGACCAGAGTGTAAGTTCAGCAGTACCTGCGGGCACATTACTCGATAATCTGGGAGATTTGGGACCAGAGTGTAAGCTCAGCGGTACCTGCGAGTACGTGACTCAACAATCTGGCGATCTGGAGTCGGAATGTGAGTTCAGCGGTAATAGTGGGTACATGACTCGTTGCTTCAGAAGATTTATTTTTGGGATGTGAGTTCAGCGGTACCAGAGGGTACGTAACTTATCACTGTGGCAAATTTGTAGTCGGGATGTGAGTTCAGTGGTACCAGCGGGTACATAACTCATCAATTTGGAGGATTTGTAGTCGGGATGTGAGTTCAGCGGTACCAGCGGGTACACAACTCGTCATCTTAGAGGATGTCGTTTTAGACGTAATACTTCTTTAGGAACTTGCCGTTGATGGACAACATGAGCAAGTCTCCATTTTGTTTTGCGAGGCGGTAAGCTCCATTGGAGAATACAACGTCGATGATGAACGGGCCTTCCCACTTTGGCTGGAACTTGCTAGCGGATTTGTGAGTCATAACCATCGGCCTCCGGACCGCCAGGACGAGGTCGCCCACTTGGAATGTTCTGATTTTGACCTTTTTGTTGAAGGCTCCGGAGATACGTGCCTGGTATGGCTCGATTCGCTGTTGAGCTAACAGGCGCTTCTCATCTAGGGCCTCCAGGTCTTGTAGTCGGCGATGGTGATTGTCATCAGTCGTCAATCTGTATATGAAAGCAACGCGGAGTGAGGGAATTTGAGTCTCTAGTGGGAGAATTGCCTCACTTCCGTATACCAGAGAGAATGGTGTGTTCCCGGTGGTCGTCCGTACTGTAGTACGGTACGCCCATAAGCATTCACCGAGCTTTTCATTCCAGTCGCGTTTGTTTGATGACACGAACTTCTTAAGAAGCTTGATGATTATTTTGTTGAATGATTCAGCCAGACCATTAGTCGCTGGGTTGTATGGTGTTGAAGCAATATTCTGGATGCGGTGTTTGTCGCAAAACCGATAGAATGTGTGGCTTACAAACTGCGGACCATTATCGTGGATGATCCTTCGGGGCAATCCAAAGCGGTAGATAACGTGGTACTTGAGGAAGCTGATCACGTTTGAAGTCTTCACTTCTGCAAGCGGAACAGCTTCTGCTCATTTAGAGAAGTAATCTTTGATAGCGAGTATGAAACGATGCCCTCGGGACGAAGGTGGAGTGATTGGACCGATGATGTCCATTCTCCATGCTTCGAATGGCCAGGACGCCACTGTCGGATATAGAAACTCGGAGGGCTGGTAGATGAAATCTGCGTGGACTTGACTGGCTTTGCATTTTCATGCATAGTCTATTGCATCTGCAACCATCGTGGGCCAGTAGTAGCCCATTCGACGAAGGCGATCTTGTAGTTTTGGGCCAGGCTGATGGGCTCCACAGATGCCATCGTGAGCTTCACGTATGACTTCTTTGGCTTCTGTATTTGACAGGCATCAAGGCAGTAATCCATCGTATGATCGCCGATATAGCATTTTCGTCTCTGTATCGTAGAAGAATCTGAGGGAACATCTTCTAATAGAAGTGGCTTCCTTCGAATTCTCCGGCAGAATATCGTAGACTACGAACCCAATGAACGGTTGTCTCCAGTCTGGTGCTTCGTCGACTGTCAGAGCGGAGTAACTCTTAACACACTGAACATTATTCCTGGGACAGACCAACTCACGGCCTATGATGTCAACCAGATGATGAGCATGATTCAGAACTGCTAAAGAAGCGGCCAGACCTGCTAGGGCATCGGTTTGAATGTTTTGGAGCCTGGGAACGTGCTCTATGAAGAACCCCTCCAGGGATGAGATGATATCGATCACTATTTGGTGGTAGGAGATCATGTCCTTATGGTGAACTTCGTATGAACCCCTAATCTGATTGATGATTAACTGTGAATCGCCGTATGCTTCGAGGTATTCTACCCCCAGCTCTTTTGCAAGTCGGAGACCAATGACCAAAGTGTTGTACTTGGCCACGTTGTTTGAACAGGGATTCGTGAGGGAATAAACACGATTGATCACCAACCCGGTAGGAGAAATCAGCACTACTCCGACTCCAACGACGATGTTGCCCTTGGGCCCGGTTCTAGAAGCGCCATCGAAGAACATTTGCCATATGGTATCATGGGAGGCCATATTTGAATTAGCGACCTCGTCTGGAATCTTTTTGACTATTTTGGTTGTCTCCGAATCCGGATGAGCTGCTAAAAAGTTTGCCAGAGCTTGACCTTTAACAGCCTTTTGCGGGACAAAGATCATGTGGTAGGGGACAGTAATATTGCCCAAGTAGCGAGGCGAGAGCTGAGTGCACCTGGTTTAGTAATGAGGACCCTGAGGGGGTTGACTCTTGATATGACATAGATGGTTTGTCCCGTGACATAGTGTCGCATCTTCTGAATGACGAAAACCAGAGCAAGGCACTCTTTCTCTACGGCGGTGTATCGATGCTCCGGCCCTATCATCATTCGGTTGAGGTAATATATGGCTTGCTCGTGGCCTGCCTCATTGTTTTGTGCTAGCAGAGCACCGAGAGAATGTTCCATCGCTCGTACATAGAGCAAGAATGGTCTTCCAGCAATCGTGGCTCCAGGACTGGAGGGTTCGTCAGATATTCTTTGATGCTGTCGAAGGCGCGCTGGCATTCTTCATCCCATACGAATGAAACGCCCTTCTTCATGAGGTGGGTGAATGGCTGATATCATCCGGATAGGTTAGATATAAACCTCCTGATGTAGGCTAGCCTTCCTTGAAGGCCTCAGAGTTAACGGAGATTTCTCGGAGGACTCATCTCCATGATTGCCTTTGTTTTCTCAGGGTCTACGTGGATACCCTGGAAGGTAATGATGAAACCCAAGAACTTCCCGCTGGATATGCCCAAGAAGGATTTTGTGGGATTCATTTTCAAATTGTGCGCTCGCATCAGGTCGAACACTGTTCTCAGATCATGAAGATGATCTTTCTTAGAGCGGCTTTTGACGACGATGTCGTCGACGTAGCATTCCACTGTCTTGCGCAAGTGGTCTCTAAAGATGCAACTCATAGCTCTTTGATAGGTGGCGCCAGCGATCTTTAAACTGAAAGGCATGACTGTGTAGCAGTATGTGCCAATTGGTGTTCGAAATGATGTATGCTTTTCGTCGTCAGGGAACATCTTGATTTAGTTGTACCCGAAAAAACCATCCATGAATGACATATGCTCAAAGCCGCAGGTGTTATCGATCATGACGTCTGTGATAGGGAGAGGGAACTCATCTTTAGGATATGCCTCATTCAGATTACGAAAGTCGATGCAGATTTGAATCTTTCCACTCTTCTTGAGGACTGGTACAATGTTGGCGACCCAGTCAGGATGCTGTTCTGCCCGGATGAAGCCGCTGGCTATCAGTTTGTTTACTTCGGCTTCAATAGCATTCATGACGTCAGGACGGAACCGACGTTGCTGTTGCTTGACAGGTTTTACGTCCGAACGGATGTTGAGCTTGTGAAGTGCAATCTCGGGGTTCAGTCCTGGCATATCTTCGTAGCTCCAAGCGAACACGTCGATGTATCGCTTCAGCTGATAGCAGTCATGTGTAGCATGGTGAACATAGCGATGGTAGTGGCAGTACTTGGGACTCTCCATATCTACAGGATGGGGCTCACACCTGGGAGGAGGGAGCTGAATTCGTCCTCCTTGGATGAGCATGTCTAAGATGGGTTTAACATGGCCATCCTCGAAGGAGTAGGTCATCTGAGGCCACTACTTTTTTGTCGACGTTGATTCGGGCCTTGGGGCTGTGTCGGCCACCATAGCTTGCTTGCCCTTGTTATCTCGGTTGCTGGAGGAATTACCATCGTTGTTGTTGTTGACGTTAGGGCATTTGCCCTTGTCTTTCCCATCCGAGATGTACAATCCCAGTTGGCGGGCTTTCTTCACCTTGTCTTCTGTGCTAGTGGCACTGATGATGAACGTCTTCCAATCCTTGAATTGACTTTTGTCCATCCAGAGGCTGATTGTGGGAAGCAGTCTCTTTTGGCAAATTTCAATCAAGAAGGAATCAGGGTTGCCGGAAGGCAGCTTCATCGCGGTTTGGCAAAACCGTTCGATATAATTTCTTGTTAGCTCCTTTTCTCCCTGAACAACGTCCATGAGAGTGGACATTGTCACGTCTTATCCTACTTCATAGAACCTCTCTAGGAACATGCGTTTGAAGCCGGTGAAGGAGTGGATGCAATTGTCCGATAAGTTGTGGTACCAGTCGAAGGCGACGCCTTCCAAGGCTCTGATGAACAACCGCGTAAGGATGGCGTCGTCATGGGGCAGATGGTCGGTTGTGACTTCGAAGTAGGTGATGTACCTGCTTGCAAATGTCTTCCCGTAATATGGATTGATGTAGAATAGTTTATATTTTGGTGGAAAAGGAACATCTCTCCACGCAGCAGGATACGGTTGTCGTATCCTGAGGTCCTGGCAGTTTTCTCGGGCTTGGAACGTGGCCTGGAGCTCCTGGACCTCTCTTCTTGCCTCTCTGGCCTCGTCAGCAGCGGTGGGAGCCGATATTTCAGGAGGATTATCGCCCGGGTTTGGTGCGACTGAGTTCGAGTCCGCATTGATCGCGGGACCCAAGCTTGTTTGGCCAGGCATCCTTTCTTGCAGAGTTGGAAGGGCCACTTTTATCTCGTCTATGAACTTGACCAAAGCATGCAGTATGGCCTCCAGAGTGTCGATGTGTTGGCGATTACTGGAACCCTCTTGGTTGCTGTCCGTCATAAATACCATCCTTATATGATAAGAGATGGAAGGAACGGTAGAGGACGTGCCTTCTGAGTCGTACCCTCGTATGGAGAAGTCGTCAGGGTATGTGGGAATGTTCTCCTCTGGTTTGGACTCAGAAAGAGCGGTACCCCCAGCTTCAGAGCTTGCCTCATCTTGAGAATTATGGACGTCCTCGGGGACGTCAGGATCTGCTGCATCTGTCGGGTGAACCATTTCCCTCGAACTATCTTCTTAGAACACCAGATTATTGTGGATATTTGGAGGAATGCTACCCCCGGCTGCAGTGTCTCCCAGTGTGGCAGATTTCGTCTTTGAGCGGGTACCTTGATAAACTCCTTCTGCAACGGTGGTAGATAACCGTTTAGAAGAAAATTTATTGGTTACGCCGGTTGAAATTTTTGGGCTGGAGACATTTGTTTTCTTTCCTCTTCCGCTGCCAGGAATCTTCAGAGCAAAATTACAAGAGGCGACGAGAAGCACCTCGTCTTCTGAGCTTGGGTGTTGCAGCCTTTGGAAGACGGACCGTCGGCCTTTATGTGCTGCTGTCTTGTTACAGCAGCAGTTGACTATGACTTGGGTGCATTGATGTCCTTGACAGGACTCGTCGCACATCTAATCTTCGTCTCTTTCCTTGCGCTTGTGAAAAACCACGTTGCACAAGTCACTCAATTTGTGAGTCTGGGATTTCTGAGCACATGAGCGTGTTGGCATCCTGCCTGCTCCCTGATGTGGGGGTCGCACGAGTACTTGCCCCTGATCGTTGTTGGGAGATTCTCGATGACTATCCAGTCTGTCGGCTATTGGGGGCTGGATACGGATAGTTTTGTACAACTTTTCATCAGGGGCCCGCGTAATAGTCAGTGGGATGCCCTGATAGTCAGAAGTTGGGACAGTCGACTGAGCTCGTCGAGCCCGTGCTGCCCGAGACTTCCTCCTTCTAGCACCCGAGAGTACATAGTAGGAAGAGTCCAAGCTGGTCACAACAGAGTCTGGTATATGCTCCAGAGAGCCTTCGTGGTCAGGACCATATGAGAGGCGGTCGAAGACTGACCGTGAGCCGCATAGGATAGATGGTATGCGGCTGGGATTGATGGCCGTGCAGGCTGTCTACATGCGGCTGGTATGTGTGGCTGTATGTCCTTTCTGTATGCGGCTAGGAACTGTGGCCGTACAGCATGCGGCTATCATTTGTGGTCATATGAACTTTCTGTATGCGGCTGGATGTCGTGGCCATACAGGCTGTCTGCATGTGGCTGGAAGTTCTGGCCGCATGGGCTTTCTGCATGCGGCTGACATTTGTAGCCGCATGAGTCTTCTCCATGCGGTTGGCAGTTGCCGCCGCATGAACTTCCATGTGGCTGGCGTCCTTATGCGGCTTGGACTGCATAGAGTTCCTCTTTGCCCCTGCAAGTCCAGCATCATAGTGTTTTCTTCTGCCGGACTTGGGGACAGCAGAGTCCTCTATGGTCTGAAGTAGGGCCGCAAACGAGACTTCTTCGCTGTCTCGGGCAACAGAGAGTACTTTTCGAGAGCTTGGGAAGGAGCAAAATTTTTGGGTCTCCACTCCCTACGGGCCCTCTTTGTGCGAACTCGCCGATGGACAGGGCCAGCGCTCCCGTCAGAGAGTATTTCTTCAAACGCCTGCTGGTCGAACTGGACGACCAATATTTGTTGAGTGGAGCCAAGTTTGGCTGCGTCTGATTGCATCACCAACTCCTCAGCCGTGGAGAAGTTAGTCCCCAGCAGAGTCGACATCGTGTTTGCCATTGATTATAAAAGAACAGAACAGTTATATCGAAGGACTGGACTTTTACTTCACAATACAAACTTGCTCGTACAAAGATAGCCTAGGGACGAAAACCTAGGTACAGCAATCTAAGTACAATTGTTTAGTTTTTCTGGGGGGGTGACGGTAGAGGCTCGGGAAAGCGACGGTAGCTCTGTCTTACTCCTTGGACGATCGGACGTAGTCTTGGCTCTGGTGAAGAAATGCTCTTGGATGTATGGGGAGACTCCCTTGCGCCTTCTGTTGCTAAATCTCTGGATGTCTCTGTAGTACTCTCTCTCTTTTTTGCCAGCCTTTTGCAAGGGAATGGTACCTTGCTATTTATAAGAGTGGGGTGTGATCATTAGGGTTTGCAAATGATTGCTCCTTGAGAAGTCGGCAGTTAAGGATCAATTAATCTGGGCCATTAATTCTGATTGTAGCAAATCTAGGCAATTAATGTGGATTGCATCAAATCTCTGTGGGCAATTAATGTTGATTGCCACAAATCTTTATGATATGCAGCCGCCAGTTCGGATCTCCTGCCACATGTTCAATCTGCTTGATTGTAATAAATCTGACTTGATCCGAATAATTATGATGATTGTATTGAATCTGAATGAATAAATCTTGATTGATTTGGTGCCGCGTGTCCTACCATCACCATGTTGCGTGCTATAGGAACGCGAGGAAAACTGATCTTCTGCCACGTGTCCTAACCGCGGGCTACAGGAACAGAGTGTCTTGACAGAGCTGCATGAAGATGGCAGCCGCATAAGTATGGCCTATGAAATCTAAGCTGCATGAGAGTGGTTTCCTGCTGAGCTGCATAAACCTGGCCACGTGTTAAGGCTGTATAAGTATGGCTTCTCAGCATTTGAGCCGCATGGAGATGGTCCCCATGATCCGAGCCACATAAGAATAATGGCCGCATAGGATGGCTTCTCAGGACGTGAGCCGCATGAAGACGGCCCCCATGATCCGAGCCGCATTAGAATACTGGCTGCATGGGGAGCTTTGGAATTTGGTGGATTATGGCGGCTGTAAAAAGATTTTTTTCGTTTTTCTAGGCATATGCCATCATGTCAGAGTCATTATTTCGACTTTATGTCAGGTCTGTCACTTTGTCAGGACTGTCAGCCGTCAGGGCATTAAATGCGACAATTTGGTTCATGGCTAGCTGTAGAGGAGACTGTTGATAGCCACGTGGCTCCTTTCTGAGCCGCATGGAGCTATTCGAGCCGCATGAGGCTTTAAAGGACTTTGAACCGCAAGGATGTTAATGGATTTTCTGAGCCGCATGGGGATCCTTCTGTCGAAGCCGTATAGGCTATTCTTTGTTTTTTTCCATGCTTCTACAGCAGGTTGCACATGAGTTCTTATTGACAGAGGAGCATTATGCGCAGGTTGCGCAGGAATTCTGATTGGCCGAGAAGCAATATGCGCAGGTTGCGCGGGAGTTCTTGTTGACAGAGGAGAATTTTGCTTAGGTTGTACAGGAATTCTGATTGGCCGAGAGATAGGCTGCACAAGTTGTGCAGAAGCCATGGTTGGCCGAGAGACAGGCTGTACAAATTGTGCAGGAGCCATGGTTGGCCGAGTCACAGGCTGCGCAAGTTGCGTAGGAGCCATGGTTGGCCGAGAAGACTTAGGAGTCCACACAGTACGCTCTTTGCTCTTAGCAACAACGGTGGTGCGCTTGGTACCCCCAGCACTGATCATTGCCTCGTAAGCGGTTTGGCCGACTTGAATGACCAAAGTCTTCTGCGTCTTGCCGATTGACGCGGTATCACATTGAGTTGTCACTTTCTCGTCAGAAAAGAAAGTTGTCCCCAGCAGAGTCACCATTTTGTTTGCAAAAACAAATGTTTGATTTCTACAAACTAAGAAAGAAAGAAAGTACAAGAGTACAATAATTTTTGAAAAAGTGCAACTATAAGAATCTGATCAGAAGACGATCACTTTATCCCTTGGACGATGTGATATCGAAGACACGAGCTTTTGGAGGATGCAATAGCACTTTTGCAGGAGTTTTTTTATCCTTTTTTATGCCTAAGAACTGATTGGAAACTCTATTTATAAAGTTTTGGAAATAACTGTTTCGTAGTTATTCTGGGTTGCGCTAGCTTTAGGTTGCGCGCATGTTCACTTGCGCAAGTGGTTGCACCAACTGCTGTGGACACGTGGTATCGTTTGAGTAAGATACGCATGGTCGTGGACAGTGTAGTGGGTACTCTCTGCAAAGTTGGTCGCTTGCGCACCACGTCATCCTGTTCTGGATACTGTTCGATCACTTTGCGCGTGCTTCATCAGGTTGTACAGGGGCATAATGTAACAACTTGTACGAGCGGTTGTACCAACTGCTGTGGATGCGTGGCATCGTTTGAATGAGATGCATGTGGTCGTGGGCAGTATAGTGGGGACACTCTGCGAAGTTGGTGGCTTGCGTGCCACGTCACCCTGCTTCTAAATAAAAGTTGATCAGGTGGCGCCAACTAGCCAGGTTGCGCATGGGCGTATTTGCAAAGAACAAAAGTTTTATTACAAACTAAGAAAAAGAGTACATGAGTACAATTGATTTCTAGGGAAGTACAACTATAGGAATCTGATCAGAAGACGATCACTTTATCCCTTGGACGATGTGATATTGAAGACACAAGCCTCTGGAGAATGCAGTAGCATTTTAGCAGGAGATTATAATCACTCTTGATGATTTTAGAATGATTTGAAACTCTATTTATAGAGTTCTTGAAATAACTGTCTAGTAGTTATTCTGGATTGTGCGCGCTTCAGATTGTGCGCCTCCTATTCACTTGCGCAAATAATTGTACTAACTGCTATGGACGCGTGGCATCGTTTGATTGAGATGTGCGTGGTCGTGGGCAGTGTAGTGGATATGTTCTACAAAGTTAGTGGCTTGCGCGCCACGTCACTCTGTCTTGAACACCATTTGAACACTTTGTGCGTGCTTCATCAGGTTGCGCGAGGGCACAATGCAACAACCTGTGCGAGCAGTTAGCACCAACTGCCATAGACGTATGGCATCGTTTGATTGAGATGCTCGTGGTCATGGGCAGTGTAGTGGGCACGCTCTGCAAAGTTGATGGCTTGCGCGCGACGTCACCCTGTTTAAAACTAAAAATTGATCAAGTGGTGCCACTTTGTCAGGCTGCGCATAGGCGCAACTTAGCGACTAGCGCCTTTTGACTAGGTCTTTTGTGTTGTGCTGATTAATCCCTGCGCCATTCAGTGACTTGCGCCAACCAACTGTCAGCATTAATTACATGCTGACAAAGTCTTCTCGAGCGCCGCGTTGTGCGGGATTCGAAGGGATTTTCCTTAATCTCCGTGTTGTCAGTTGTCAGGTAATGATGATGTCGTTACAGCTTCTCGAGAAAGTGCACCACGTGTCACTCCGCGTACCCTGACTCCAGTGCAACTTGGTGATGGCACAATCTGAAGCTGCTCACCTTGATGATTCGGCACAACTTGATTAGTTTGGTGCCATCAGATGATTGAAGGCTTTAATGTGTGGCGCCTTTTAATTTTTAGGCTCTACAAGACCCCTTTCAAAGTTTTCGAAACTTGAAAATACTTCAAAGTTTTGAAATACTTTGAATCATACTAGTTTTGTTTGGATTGCGCCAGTCAATGCTCAACCGTCATAATAATTTTCTTCTCGAAAACATTCGATCTCCTTTTCGTCTTCCCGAGTTGCATTGATGATGTTCGATTTCCCATAGGGAATACGAAGCGTTGGTTGGTTTATATATATATAAAGATGTCCTTGTACTCATTCCTCACTTTTGTACTTTCATGGCACCCAAGAAGAAGGAGATGGCGACCGGAGTTAATGTCGAAGTAAAAGTTCAGGGGACAAGTCCTAACACTGTGCCAACAGTCCTGTCCGATGCTGACCAATTGCTGTGGGCAAATAATCTCTAAGAATGCTTTGGATTGACCCCAGCAGTCTTCGATCGTCCAAACAGTGGTCCTTTGGCCTCTTCTGAATAGCGCGGTGACGTAGAAGGATTTCTTCGTCTGATGCGTCGTTCATGGATTCGTGATATGCGCGATTTAGGCGCTTCTCTTCGCCAAGCTGGTGAAGAAGACAAGAAGAAGTAATGGTTTCTGTAGGGGCACCATTTTTTTCTTTGTTTTGTGCAACTTACTTTGTAGGGGCTTGTTTTCCCCTATGTAATAAATAAAAAATTTATTTCTGGTGCCTTTCTGCAAATCTTTTTATGTGATCTATTTAGTAGCGCGTGCAAATGCACCCTGTTAACCAACTCAAACATTTGCTGCTTTCTAAAGAACACGTGGCAGCTTTCATGTGGCTTGAGCACCTTTTGTTTAGGTCTTTCCCGAGATAGGTTCCTAGAATAATGCGCCCGTTCATATTTTTTAAGCTCCTTAAATAGATGATGGGAGAAATCGGAAGAAGTGTCCATGAATTTTTTTCTTTTCGTTTCTTCTTTCTGTTGATGGCAATGGTTCTTTGCAGAAACCCTTCGGCGGTCAAGAGTTCAACATTCGTGAGCCTTTCTACGCCACCAAAATCCGATGTTGTGCTTCTGTATACCGCGTCTTCGGATGTTGGTTTGCTACGCTTTACATCATCGACAATCTTCCGCCCAAATATAGCTGATTTTGATAGTAAGTTTCAACAAAAAACCAATGGTTTCTATACATGAGAGCCATTCATGAATTGTGTTTAACTTGTGCCGCTTTATACTAAGACTGTTTTGAAGACGGGCGCTGATTTGTGGAAATGAGATGCGTGTTGTAGATGGGTGTCTGAAATTCTGAGAAGAAGCGCACACTACAATCCAGTGCCTGACTTCGGTCAGAGGTGCATGTTGTAGACGTGCGCCTGAAATTCTGAGAAGAGGCGTGCACTGTACTCCAATGCCTGACTTCGTTCAGAAGCGCATGTTGTAGATGTGCGCCTGAAATTCTGAGAAGAGGTGCGCACTGCAATCCAGTGCCTGACTTCGATCAGAGGCGCATGTTGTAGACGTACGCCTGCAATTCTGAGAAGAGGCGCACACTACAATCCAGTGCCTGACTTTGACCAGAGGCGCATGTTTTATCATAGGCGCCTATAGGCTGACTCTGATGATGTGCGCCTATTGATCAAAGGTGCGCAGTTTGATAGATTTTGCTAACTTTTCTTTCTTTGTTGATATTTGTAAAAATCTGGTTGGCAGGCTTCTTCAGAACTGGCATTGGCGACTTGGATGCTGTGGGGAGCCTTCTTCTGACACTCATATCAGACAGCTCATATGATTCTGACACTCAAATCAGACAGCTCAGGACTCTTCATATTCCAGAAGGGTCTTCCTCAGATTGTAGGAAGGGCCTTTATACATGAGAGTTGGACGGTGGAGAGACAGAATTATGAATCGTATCACGAGGGTGATCTCATTCATAATTCTCATGACGGAGTGTCTCCTCTCCACCAGTTGTATTGACAGCAGATTATCTTTGAGCTGTTGTACTCTGGGGTTCTCCTCTCGTCTTTCTGAGAGAGAAGACCAGAGTTAGTTCCATTGTCTGGCTCGTTGCTTCAGGTCGAGACGACAAGGTACTGGCATTAACAAGAAGATCCAAAGATGTAATAGACCTTCTTTTGTTAGAATAAAAATCCGAGATGAAATAGATTTCCATTGAGATGTATCTAGAATGAAAATCAGAGATGTGATAATTTCCATTAAGATGTAACTATATTTTTAAAGAAGGAATAAAGAATGATTTTCTCTTCTTTATGATTTGATTTGATGTGATGATATAGAAAATAGAATCCAGAGGTAATGTGGACGTGAATTCATTTTTCTATAAATGATCTTGAAGTCCGCTGAGACTTAAAGACAGAATATTGTGTCTAAAAGGACAATATCTGGATTTATCATAAAGAAAAAATATCCTTTAAAACAGCTGGGTTTCAAAAGACGAAATTGATGATTTGGATAGACTTCACAGGGATTTATTATAAATGTAGGCCCATTCCCGCAATGAAGTAGAGATGAAAAGACGGATGAATCAGCATGACTTTTCAAAGAAAGATCGCTTCAATTCTAAAGAATAAATGAAGATCTCTTCACAAGATGAACGAACATGACTTTTCAAGGAAAGGTTGTTTCGATTCGCGAGACAGAATATTTGGCTTTTCTGTCTATAAATACTGTAGAACTTTTTTGAGAGCATCATTCACCCTTTTTTCTTCTTTTGTAAATGTCGTCAGAAGAAATGCCTAGGAAGATGGGAGTTATCCCGAAGATCGAAGCCGCCCTCGACACTCCTTTCGATGAGCCTCCATCGTCTACTCAGCCAGAAGTCGAAGAAAGCTCGGCTATTCCTGGAAAGAAGCAGGATATTCTTGCCAAACTGGTGGAGCCTGGGAGTACTGTCGAGAAAGAAGCTCTGAGGAAGGCTGCCTGTGAAATGCGGGTGTCATCGGACAATAATGTCTTCGAGCTTCTTGCGAAATATGTTTTCAATCAAGAGGGCTCCGATCCTCGTTAATTTTATGTATTTTATTCTGTCTGAATTTATGCATATAAAAAAAAGAAATTTTATTTACATTCTGAGTCTCTGTGTCGACATTTTTTCTTTGTCTTCAGACATAATATTTCTTGAAAAATTTGCCATTAGTGGGCCTCATGGCGATTCGACCATCCATACCAGTCAATTGATAAGCTCCATTAGAGAAAACTTTGCTTACAATATAGGGTCCTTCCCACTTTGCTTCGAATTTGCCTTTGCTCATGTACGTCATAGTCATAGGATGTCTGACGATTAGAACTAATTCTCCTTTCTGAAATGTTTGGACTTTAACTTTACGGTTGAAGGCTTTTGATAGACAAGCTTGGTATAGCTTAATATGTTGTTGAGCTAGAAGCCGTTTCTCGTCAAGCTCTTCAAGCTCCTGAAGTCTCAGACGATCATTATTTTCGGTTGTGAGTTCATTGGCTATGGCAATTCTCAGAGAAGGGATCTGGATTTCCAATGGTAAGACGACCTCGCATCCATATACCAAAGAGAACGGCGTGCAACCTGTAGGAGTACGTACAGTAGTACGGTAAGTCCACAGACATTCTCCAATCGTTTTACTCCAATTTTGTTTGTTGGTAGAAATAAACTTCTTGAGGAGTTTGATGATGGTCTTGTTAAATGCTTCTGCCAACCCGTTAGCTGCAGGATTGTAAGCTGTAGAAGCAATATTATTGATCATGTTATCATCGCAAAATCGAGTGAACTTTTGACTGATGAATTGTGATCCATTATCATGAATGATTTGCCGAGGAACATCAAATCTATAGATCACATGATGTTTGATAAAGTCGATGATGCTGCTTATCTTGACCTCAGTTAGAGGTATAACTTCAGCACATTTTGAGAAATAATCAGTTATGGCTAATATGAACCGATGTCCTCGAGACGAAAGAGGGTTGATAGGACCGATGACATCCATGCCACAAGCTTCAAATGGCCAGGATGCTATCGTCGGGTGCAGGAATTCTGACGGTTGATGAATGAAGTCAGCGTGCATTTGACATGCTCGGCACTTTCTTGCATACTCGATTGCATCAGATACCATCGAGGGCCAATAATAACCCATTCGGCGAATACGATCCTGTAATTTAGGACAAGGTTGATGTACACCACAAACACCGTTATGAGCTTCACGAAGTATTTGTTTTGCTTCTTCCCCAGCAAGACAACGTAGGAGTAAGCTGTCGTACGTTCGTCGGTAAAGTGTCTTTGTAGTATGATTGTAGTAAAATCTGAGTGACCATCGCCGAATTGTTGTGGCCTCCTTAGGGTCTTCAGGTAGGATATCATGGACTACAAAGTCTATGAAAGGAGTTCGCCAGTCCTCATCCATGGCAAAAATTTCAACCGAATTATTGAATTCCATGTTTGGGTCTAAGTTATTCTGGACACAAAACAACTCTCTATTAATGATGACGATCATTTGTTGTCTTCTGACGGGAATTGCTAGTACTGCTGTAAGATTAGCGAGTGCATCAGCTTTCGTGTTACATGCTCGGCGTACATGCTCGATGAAGAAACCTTTGAATGAAGTAGCCATCCTGATCGTCGTATCATGATATGGAGCCAAATCTTGATGTCGAACTTCGTATGTGCCTCTAACTTGATTGACAATCAGTTTGGAGTCTCCGTAAACTTCAAGATATTCAATATCTAACTGTTTAGCCAATTGGAGACCGATGAGCAGAGCATTGTATTCAGCCACATTGTTGGAACATGACTCATCTAAAGAATAAGCTCTTTGGATAGCTAATTCTTTTGGTGAGACGAGAACGACTCCAACTCCAGCAACAATAGTACCTTTTGGTCCAATTCTGGACGCACCATCAAAGAATAGACGCCAAATAAGAATTTCTTCTGAGATCATGTTGGATTCCAAGGTTTTATCTGGAATCTCATCATAAAGTTTAGATGTTTCGGGAACTGGATGAGCTGCTAGAAAGTCAGCAAGGGCTTGACCTTTAACAGACTTTTGAGGAACATAAACCATATCATATTGTGCTAACAATATGGCCCATGTTGCAAGCCTAGAATTAAGGGTACTAGGTTTCTTCATCAGGACCCTGAGAGGGTTAACTCTAGAAATAATATGAATAGTTTGGCCAATGATGTAATGTCTCGTCTTTTGAACAGCAAACATCAAAGCTAGACATTTTTTTTCTACCGGAGTGTATCGGTGCTCAGCTCCAATCATCATGCAGCTAAGGTAGTAGATAGCCTGCTCATGACCTTCTTTATTCTTCTGAGCTAATAAAGCACCTAAAGAGTGGTCCATTGCTCGAACATACATCAGGAAAGGTATTTCTGACACTGGAGGCACTAGAACTGGAGGGTTCATCAAGTACCGTTTTATGTCTTCAAATGCTTGTTGACATTCTTCAGTCCAAATAAAAGACACACCTTTCTTCATAAATTGAGTGAACGGTCTACAACATCCAAAGAGATTTGAGATGAATCTCCTGATGTACGCAAGCCGTCCCTGGAATCCTCGTAGCTCTTTTAGGTTGTGTGGAGGATGCATCTATTGAATGGCTTTGATTTTCTCAAGGTCAACGTGTATACCTTTAGAGGTAATAACAAATCCAAGAAATTTGCCACTAGAGACTCCCAGGAATGACTTGGTGGGATTCATCTTGAGTTGATGCTGGCGCATTAGACCAAAAATAGTTCTCAAATCTTGAATATGTTCTTCTTTTAAACGACTTTTGACAGCAATGTTGTCAACATAACATTCAATAGTCTTTCGTAAATGATCACGAAAGATGGTACTCATGGCCTACTGATATGTTGCTCCAGCGTTCTTATGACCAAATGGCACGACAGTATAGCAATAAACTCCAAGAGGAGTACGAAAAGATGTATGTTTCTCATCTTTCGGATGCATCTTGATTTGATTGTATCCTGAAAATCCATCCATAAAGGACATACGTTCAAATTCGCAAGTATTGTCAATCATGACATCATTGATTGGGAGAGGGAATTCGCCTTTAGGACAAGCTTCATTAAGGTCTCTGAAGTCGATGCAGACCCGGACTTTCCAAGTCTTCTTCAAAATTGGGACAACATTAGCCACCCAATCCGAATGTTGTTCTTCTCTGATGAAACCACAAGCAATAAGTTTCTAAACCTTAGCTTCTATGGCATCCATCATGTCAGGTCGAAACCGATGTTGTTGTTGTTTGACTGGCTTCGCATTTGGTAGAATGTTGAGCCTGTGAGTAGCGATCTGAGGATCCAATCCCAGCATATCTTCATAGCTCCAAGCGAATACATTAATTTATTTTCTAATGAGTTGGATTAGTTCTTGTTTATCCGCTTCAGGGAGGCTTTTGCTGACGAAAATTGGTTTTGGAGAATTTTTGTCTCCAATATTGACTTGAACCAGCTGATCTTTAGTAGGTGGCTCACGTTGTTCAAAGTGAAGCTCCCATTGAGTATCCATCTTTTGTGCCCAAAGATCAGATTTAGAAGCTTCGGCAAAGTCTTCATCATCTTCTAAGAACTCAGCAGTCACCATATTGGAAGATAGAGTCACGCAATGGACGTGCCCTACACTGGTGTCTGAATCCCATGAGATAGAGTCAGAAGAGTTAGATCGCTCTTTTTCCTCAGATTCGGAGGCTTCTGGAGTCAGAGTTGGTGAAGTATAACCTAATCCCTGCTTCGTTTTGTCGTAGTGTTGTTGTGATTTTCCTTTCGGAGCAGGAATACGAATAGGAGTTCGCCTTCCTTTGCCGCCATTGAGACCAGCTTTAAAATTATAGCCCATCTTTTGAATGATATCTTTTGACTGTTGACTATAACGACGTTGTTGAAGTCTTCCGTTATCTTGATTTTTTTTCTTCGCTATCGGGCGTGATCTTCTGTTCTGTTCCTTTACTAAAAAGTATAGGAAGTTCATCTTTCTTCCTGGAAGAAACTAAGAAGAAGGAGTCTTGTATTGGCTCGAGCAATACTTTGTTTCGAGAAGCTTCAACTGCTCCTATGGCAAGTGGTTCGAAGTTATCTGACATTTTTAAATAACATTGAGTGTAATAAAAGACATCAGTATGCTATAAAGGATATGCTACTTTATTGATCCGTACATCGTCATTTACAATATGATTCTTAGCCTTCATAGAAGTCTTAGTAAGGTTGATAACCAGAGAAGGAGACGGAGGAGGTTTGTTACGACGGAGGTCGATAATAAGCGGCTCAGAAGAGGTAAGCTCCCTTTGTTCCTTTTTTACAGCAGAAGGCTGTTTGTTATGAGAGGAAAGATGTATAGTCAATGTCTGAGAAGAAGAACGACAAATAGCACGTCCTTTGACAGGGATCATGAGAACATCTTTTAAAGTATATTTCTGATCCTCCTCACTATCCATTGCCAATACAACTTTCATGAACTCTTTGTACATCCGAGAGTCTGTAAAATATGCTTCAACCCCCCTGAAAGGATTCAGGTCGGCTACTTCTTTTTGAACTTCTCCATTGGCATCCACATATTTGAAGTATTGATGTAAAGTGGATGGTACAATATTATGTTCATGCAGAAAGGGTCTTTCTAACAAAGCATTGTAAGAGCCGTGATTGTCGATCACGTAGAAAGTAACCTTCGTACAAAGATTGCCTATTTGAACTTTCAGGCGAATCTTTTCCAAAGGTTTACTTCTTCTAGAATTGAAACCCAGGATTGTCGTGATGGTTGTTGAAAGATTATGTTCGGGAATCTTCAATGCATCTAGTAGAGTATTTGTCATGATGCTGCGCGCAGACCCAGGATTGATCAGGATATGATCACCCTTCATGGTATCAACATATCCTGTAAAGTAGAGAGGTCGATCTTGACGATTATCTTCTAACAACATATCGTCTTGTGTGAAGGTGATGTTTGGCATCATCTCCATCACACTATGACAATGAAGGCATGTTATAGGCTCATCCTCTAGTTTCTTGAGAAGTGCTAGATAAGTATAGGCTTGCGTTAAAGCTTCACTCAACGTTTCACGAGTCTCCCTCGAAAGACGGAGTAGCTCAAATGTTGACAATCTTGCCGGAGTATTGGCCAGTTGAGCCAGTATATCAAAGTTATATGGCTTCTCAAGTCCCAAAGTTAGAGTTTTCTTTAATACTTTGTTAAAACGGACAGGCTGTTTTCCTTTGTCGGCTGTCGTCGGTTTAGGAAGAATTGCCTCTGTCTGGGGTGACAAAGCTGACGGAACATTGATAGCAGGAGAAGATGATGCTTGAGGAGCCTCTAGAGCTGGAGTAGGGTCTTCTTGACCTTCTGAGTAGTCTCTTAGGTAAGGTTTCCCAGACCTGGTACCAGTCAAGACTTCTTCCTTGGATACAGGCTCAAAGGATACTATATTGCAGTTCTTTGCCTGGATCTTGTTTCTGGAAGATTTCTTACGGCGAGAGGGAGAGTTTGTCTAGTAACCCAAACCAACCCGAGATTGGTTGTGAGAAAGACATAGAGAAAGAGGTACATGAGACCCGTTTCCATGCTTCAAACCAGAGGCCTCTTGTAGATCATATTCCATCTTCGTCATGAGTTCCCGAGATTGTGGACAGTATAGATGGAAAGTTGGTTGGTATTTGGCGTCTGATTTTGACAATGTTGTCTTATCAGTGGAAGAAGAAGAAGGATTATCTGTTGCTGGGATGAAGGTAGCAGTTAGAGGTGGAAGACATGGCTCACCAAATGAAATCATGTGACATAATTTATTTTTAGTAGCCTTTTTGGACTTGGTGGAAGAAGATGGTATTTCAAAGTCCGCCACTAAATCTGGATGTATCCATATGATCTCCCCTTTATTAGTAGACAGAGGAACAAGACCATCTGTCCGTGCTGGTAGAAGATTGACAATCTCCAGAATAGTTCTCGGAATGGGGACAATGCCGTCTTGCACAAGTTGAGGTAGAAAATCTCCAAACTGTAAGGAGACGACATTAGCCATTGCAATTTTCTCGTCTTGCTGGAGAGTGATTGCACCATAATTGGCTATCTCTTATATTTTACCCTTGAGCACATAGCACGCTCGAGTCGGATGTCCAATAAACCTGTGGTAAACATAATATTTAGGATGGTTAGTATTACCAACTTCATCTGGCCTTTTAGGTTCTGGCAGTTGGAGTTTGTTGCTCTTGATGAGGCAATCAAAGATACTCATGATGTCACCTTCATTGAAAAAGTATTCTTCTTTTGGATGAGGTGCCCGTTGTGGTGGTGCTGAAGAGGTAGATGTTGGCTGATTTACATTGATGGCCAAGGCTTCTTTGCCTTTGAGGTTAATGGCAAAAGTCTCCTTGCTATTGAGATTGTTCTGGCAGCCATTATTATTTGGTGTAGCACGTTCCTCTTTGTCAAGATTAGGCATTTGAATGCCTAATTTCTTGAATTTACCAGCGCTTTCTTCTGCAGCTTTGGCATTCATTATGAAAGAAGGCCAATCCTGGAACTGTGTTGATCCTATCCACATGCTGATTATAGGCAACAAGTTTGATTTGCAAGTGTCTATAGTCAGAGCATCTGGAGTTCCGAGAGGCATTTTGAGTGCTTTACGGCAGAACCGTTCAATGAAACGTTCAGTCATTTCATTATGTCGTTGTTTGATTTTGATGAGAGCAGGCATAGTCATGTCGTTGGTTCCCTCATAAAATCGTTCCAAGAATATTTGTTTGAAGCCAGCGAAAGAGGTTATGCACCCATCTGGTAAACTACGATAACAGTCATATGCTGTACCAGCTAAACAGCCAACAAAGACTCTGGTAAGAAGAGCATCATTTGGTGGGAGTTGGTCAGTCATTACCTCAAAGTGGTTGAGGTATTGACTTGGAGACGTGCTGCCATCAAACAACATAATGGTAGGGGGCTTGTATTTAGAAGGAAATTGGACCTCTTTCCATTCTATGGAATAGGGTTGTTTGATCCCAAGCTTCTGCCGGCCATCCTTCTGTTTGAAAGCTTCAAATTGAGAACGTAAAAGTTTTACGTCCTCATTGGTATCTCCTGTTGATTACGGAGTAGTGGATTGATTCAATGTTTTAGAAGGGGGTACCGCATGATAAGTACCACCCCTTGTACCAGATTGACTCGGAATAGCCTGTACAGGAATGGAAGCAGTATGAGGAGATTGTACCCCCAGATCAATATTGGTGGGAACTGATGTCGTCACAGGTTCTTAGGTCAAAATCTGATTCGCGACTGGTGGAACTGTATGTTGTGCCATAATCATAGTATGCATGTCTGCCATCATCTCAGCCATATTCTTCAAACTTGTGAGCACCCTGAAATTCGGGTTGATTTTTTTTAAAATTTTTCTGATTGATTTAGTTTTAATAAATAATTTATTCTGTTATTTATCTTTAAGTGTACTTTCCCGTGCCATTGATATTTGGAGTGTCAGGGATGTTCAACTCTGGAAATCTTCTTCATGAGTTTTGTAGTGGACATGATTACCTTCATGACGGTATATAGTGTCCCATCCAAACTTGTTCCCTTGTACTCTTTTTGCTTCGCACAACTTCGGGTCGATTTAGACCATTTGATTATTAATTATTTTTCCCACTCTTTTCCTGGATCATTTTTAGCACGTTACCGTGACTTTTAATTTGAGAGCACAAGACCAGTTATTTTCTTGAAACCAACTCGTCATGCATGATCTACTCGAGACACTCTTCACCCTTGACCTTTGTGTCCCACTCAGACACGCCATCTTGTGCTCCAATTGCTTCGCACAACTTTTCTGACACGTGACCCGATTTTATTTCACCCCACGGTGTCACATTTATTTTCCAACTTGATTTGTGGGGGTACCCTGTCGACCAAAACCTGTCAGCCCCAATTATGGATATGGCCCACATTGAGCCTACTATTCGCATGCTACTTGTGTCCCATTTATTGAAATCCTCATGTGCTACTTATTTACTCATGATCATCAACGCCTAATTTTAATTCGATTATTGCATAATATCTGATTTTGACCCAATCCGGCTCCACCGAGTCCAGCCCAGCTCCATGTTACTCTCCATCATAACACCCTCACTTTCCTCGTCCAAAAATAATATTAAATACCTGTTTACCTATTTCACTATTTATTGGAATTTCTATTTATTTAAATCCCCATAGGAATGGCCATTTTTCTCTAATTAATTTTAGCCTTTAGATTCTCCAAACAAATCCCATTCATTCATTCCGACTTGCAGCCAACTCCCCAACACAATTTCCCCCCACATAGGCCGACCCTAAATTTGAGGTTTCACTTTTTCTCTCTCTTCCTCTCCAATTATTACATCTCTCTTTCTCTCTCTTTAATTATATTATCACCTCTCTCTCTCTCTCTTTTCCCTCACAAACACCAACACCAACACCAACACCAACACCAGCAGCAACTCCACCACAGCCATCCCCCATGGCTGACCTCCCCTCCTCCTGGCCCAGCCTCGCCGTCGGCCACCCTCCAGGCCGTCGGCCACCCACAGCACCTCCACCATCACCACTTCCCTCCTACACCACTTCATCAACATCACCACCATCATATCATCAAAACCGGCCGACCACCACCCAGCGTCGCCGTCGTGCCCCACGCACGCCGTTGCGCCTTCGCAGGCCGCGCAGCCCCCGCCGTCGCCGGCCAGGCCGCGTGCCGTCGCGCGCGCTGAACAGTAGCACAGCGGCAGTAGCACGGCACCAGGCCGCGCGCGCGCTGGCCGCGCCGTCGACCGCCGTGGCTCCGACGACCCCCCCTCCGTGGGTGCGCCCCACTCCGACGAACGTTCCCCTGGCGGCCACCGTCCTCCGGGACGCGCCGTCGAGGCGATTCGTGCATTTCACACGAAGTTCCGTCGTGGCGCGCGCGGGATCGATCCAGATTTTGTGTTCCGTCGCAGCAACTTCATGTGTATTATCCCGAAAATCTGACCGTTGGATCGGCGATTTCTTCGCTCCGTCATAATCTCGGTATATCCACCTTCACTCATGTCAATTTTCGTCCGTTGATTTTATCGTTTGATGCCTCAAAACCGGCCACCAAGTTGACCGTTTAAATTGTATTAATTTTGGACAGTTTCGCGGGGCCAACTTCGTCAGCTTGTACCTCCTCCACCGCAGCTCTGTTTGGCTTGCTACCAGTTCCTGTGCGAAGCTGGTATAACCCTCTTGCTATCCCTCCAGTTTCGTTTCATTGTGAGCTTGTTTGATTGGTTGAATTCGACGCCAAACTTGGCCGTCCGAATTCATAATTTCCAACTTATAAAATTCTATTTTTGAACACGGGACTCCAGATTTCATTTCTGAAACCACCATTAGACTCGTTGCGTCGTTCTAGCATGTTTTCATAAAAAATTTGTTATATTTGGAGAACGTGGGCCCTGGTACGGTTTTCGGTACAAAGTGGATCCTACATTCTGGGTCAACGAGACTTTTTGACGTCGGCTCATCGGAATCCAATTCCGGATATACCGTTGAGTTTGTATCGTAATTCTGGACTCGTTGACATATAATTTGCTAGGTTTTGGTGGACATTGGATCCGGCACGTATTTCGGTGTAAGTCGGATACCAATATCCGGGTCAACGGGTCATTTTGAGATCGGCTCATCGAAATCCAATTTTGGATATACCGTTGAGTTCGTATCGTCATTCTGGACTCATTGACATATAATTTGCTAGGTTTTGGTGGACATTGGATCCGGTACGCATTTCGGTGCAAGTCGGATACCAATATCCGGGTCAACGGGTCATTTTGAGATCGGCTCATCGGAATCCAATTCCGGATATACCGTTGAGTTCGTATCGTCATTCTGGACTCGTTAACATGTAGTTTGCTGAGTTTTGAGAACATTGGCTCCGGCACACATTTCCGTGCAAATCGGAATTCTAAGTTCTGGTCAACGGACCAAATTGTGATCGGGTCAACGGAATCCAATTTTGGAGATACCGTTGGGTTCGTATCGTCATTTTGGTTTCGTGGACATATAATTTGTTATATTTTATAGATTTGTTTTCTTGTACATTTTTTGGTGCAAAACGGCTCCAACATGGACACCATTTTGACCCAAAATTACCTTTTTGCCCTTGTGTCCAAATGGGACCGATGGATAGGCTATCCTAGCTGATTTGACCATTCTGGACACGTTGGCGATGTCTATTTTATCGTCTGACAATGTTTGTTGTTAGTTTCTCTGAGTTTAACCTTTTAATAAATAATAAATAATTAATTCTTATAATGTTCGTATTTCGGGATTAGTACAATGAAACTGAGATCAGTCAATTCCAGTGATCTCACATCGCTGAAATTGACAAGATGGACACGTGGAACATTATAACAAGATTATTAACTTTACCGTTAATCATCTTATTTTGATTTACGTGTCGTAAGTTTCGACGTACGAATAACGAAGTACACTTTATATCTTTAATAATTAGACTAGAATTAACCCTGTTGACCAGAGTTGACCAGTTGACCAAAAGTCAACTGTAAGTCAACATTTGACCTAGTTTGACTAGATTGTTGATCGGAGTTGACCTAGAGTTATTTTGACTTAGAAGAACCTAGGATAATATAGATTGCTTGTAGAGATTCTTTTATTACAACTTGAACACCTTGTAACCTGTGTTGCTTTAAATAGGACTCTGTGGCTTCAGTTGGACCCCTATACTTATCAGTTGTTCAGGTTATCGAGGCGAGTACATTCTCTGATCTTTTCATACTTACCTGGATTATATTCTTGTTCTAGATTACTCTACTTGATGCTGACACGTATCTTCACGGATTAGTACTATATGGATCATTTCCTGAGATGTTATCCCTCTACGGGTGCATCGGGTATTTCATGTTCATGTACTTTATCATGTACATTAGGTACTCCTTGTACTCGTACTAGTTCATGTTTTTACACGTTCTCATGTGCTTTCATGTGCTTCATGTGCTTATCATGTGCCTCATGTACTATTCATTACATGAGTTCACGTATCTTAGCTGTATTCATGTGCTTATAATGTAACTTGAATGGATCCTTGTGTATTGATTGGGGCGGGGTGAGTAGAATTGGTTATGTGAACACTATCCCCAGTAGTTGTATTCATGTGCCTCCTTATTTGTATTCATTTGCCCCCAAGCCGTTTACATAACCATATTGTGCTCTAAATCACGTAGCCACTTACAGTCTCTACTATCATGTATTTACTTTCAGTTACAAAATATCTCCTGTTTACTCGTACTTCCTATTCAGCACTTTCTGTATTTTACTCTATTGTATGATTTATACTCCTAACCTGCTATGAACTGTTTGAGAGATATGTGCTCATTCCCGTCCTGACTGGACCTGTTGATAAATTTTACAGATAGCTTGGAGGTTATTGCTAGCCTAGAGGAGACACAGTAGAGGTCGGAGTAGATAGCTAGAGTTTCTACTTTTATTTTCAGTTGTCTTGAGTTGTATTATGGATCACTGTATTTGAGCTTTGAGATGTATTTCTGGGTTTGTGTATCTTAGACACTTAGACTTCTATCTGCTGCATCTATTTTGGATTTCATGTTTTGTCTATTTCTATTATGCTCTACATTAGATGTGATTGAGACTGTATCTGCTATGTCACCCCCATTCGGGGAGAATAAACTGTTTAGCCTTATACTGTTAGATGCATGAGACCTAGGACAACGTTCTACCGCCGACACTGCGGCGTAGGCTGGACGTACCCACGTCTCGTGTCCTAACTCTAGGGTGCGAATCGTGACAAAACTAGCCTCCAAAGCAGCAATTCTCTGCTCTTGAATGGAAGAAGTGGAGGTATCTTAATCTTCTGTGACGGCATAAGTAGTCACTTCTCTAGCCTTTGAAGACGAGCTAGTGGAAAGAATGGTCCTTTCAGAGCTTTCACTGTCGGCGTCAAAGTCACATTAATAACTATCCCCAGAATAAGTGATAGGAATATCTTTTTGACTGATGGAATCTTGGTTTGAATCAAGAAGATTCCTTTGACCGATTGTATCTCAACTTTTTGATCGAGTATATTGGTATACTCCTTCACCGGATTCATGAATCCGATCTAAGTATTGCTGACTAGGATTATGGGACGCATTACGTCTTGGACATTTTCTACCCCCAGAGCTTCGAGACGCCATATTGACAGAAGCATAGAGTAGTTCATCCTCATCCACTAAGATTGATTCAGGAGTCTGAACATAATTGAAACGGTCAAAGACGGACCACTTGGCTGACTGACAGCAGCATTTGATGACAACTTCATAATGGTGGTTGCGATGATGTTCTTGTTGTTGGACCACCGCTAGATGGGATAGATTTACAACCTTCCGCTTCTGTATTAAGAGTTCACAGAGGTCGCTAAGAGGATGAGAAGAAGTTGCAGGAACGTAGTCCTTGATGATATTCGGGACATGGTTCATGTTCCTGAGGTGTCCTGTACCTTGAGTATACAAGGACGTGCTAAGTTGGTTAGCATAAGTCATAGGATCTTTCACCTAAGCATTCTTCCTCTGGTGTAAGTTAGCAACTGGTGCTTGATGCATCTTGTGATTTCCCGAGGTTGATCCTAATTGTCACCTGTTGATATAGGTGCGCAAGTCTGACAGGGGAGCTGCTTGTGTATCTACTTGAGATACGAGTAGTTTGCCTCGTTGAGATCTTAAAATACATAAGGTTGGTAGATCCTGCCCTGATCTCTTTGGAATAGGCAAAATGCCCTTTTGCATGGAAGGTTTGTTCTGAATGGAACTCATCTTCCCGATAGAGATTTGGTTGTCTCTATTAAGGAGAGCAGTACTTTCTACCCAGTCAACGACTCGAGCAGCATGAGAAAAAGTTAAAGAACCTTTTCCTTGATTTAGTGATTTCTTATTAAGCTTCTGATTTGGTGGAAGAGAGTACTGCTCTTTATATTGCGCTAGTGCACAAGTTCGTGCAGGTTGCGCCAAGGCATGAACCTGTGCAAGTTGCGCCGAAGCAGGATGTCACGACCCACACCCTAGAGTAAGGGCACGAAAAGTGGGTACGTCCAGCCTACGCCGCAGTGTCGGCGGTAGAACGCTGTCCTAGGTCACAACATCTAACAATATAAGGTACCTGTACAGTATATACACTCCGAGTGGAGGTGACAATATAGAATACAGTCTCAATCACAACTAAGGCAAAAATAGCACGATGTCATAGATATGAAAATCTCAAAGGAAGATACAAACAGAAGAAAAATCTAAGTGTTTAACGACACAACATCACAACATCCAGAAAATAATACAACTCTAAAGTCAATACAAATGACATAAGAAATAAGATAAAGCCTAGCTAATCTAGTCTAAGCAGTAGGGATGACGTCCTCAGCTAGAGCTGGATCCTTCTGTGGGTCCAACTCACAGGTATCGTCTAGATGGGCTCCATAGTAGGTCGAGCAGAAGTCCTCGGTATCATGTGTAATATTTTCAACAGGTCCAGTCGGGACGGGAGCGAGCACAGTATATCTCATGCAGTTCATATCATGGCAGAAAATATAAAGCAAGCAATAGAGTAAGATACATGAAATGCTGTAGGAAGATGTACATGAAAACATGAGAGATATTTTATAACTAGAAATATATACATGATAAGTAAGAACTGTAAGTGACTAGTGATTTAGAGTACGAGATGGCATGTAATTGGCTTAGGTTGAACATGATGTACATGAGCGAACATGAAGGACACTAGCCAAGAAGGCCGTGTTGCACATGAAAAAACATGAAAAGTAACAGAGTGAACATGATAGATAAATCACATGACCATTTATACTCACCCCTACCCACAATCAATACACAAAGATCCAGTCAAGTTACGTTACGAACATGATGTTTTGGTTACACACGAAACACATGAGGAAACATGAACGTACACGAGAGCACATGAAAGTACATGAGCGTACATGAAAGAACATGAGAGAACATGAGTGTACATGAATAACGCAAGAGCAAGGAATACATGATGTACATGAAACACATGACATGAAGTATCCGATGCGCCCGCTAAGGGGGATAACATACCATAAAAAGATCCATATAGTACCAACCTGTGATGATAACGTGACAGCATCAAGTAAAGTAATCTAGAGCAAGAATATAAGTCGTGACAAGTATAAAACGATCAGAGAATGTACTCGCCTGCGATCTGAATGTCTGTAAGAATATATTGTCCGATATGAGATATCTGAGTCCTATTTAAAGCAACACAAGTCATGATGTATACAAAGGGGTTATAAATAAAGTGTACAATACATCTACATGATTTTCTAGGTCAATCTAGATCAAGTCAACTTTTGGTCAACTCTGGGTCAAACCAAGTCAACATCTAGTCAATTTAGGTCAAACTAGTTAGGGTTTGGTCAATCTTGGTCAACTAGTCTAAGTTAGTCTAATCTAGGCTTAATCAAGTCAATTCTAGGTATCCAACACATAGCCTAGGCAACTAACTATACTACACACAAGCTAACCATAGTCTAGCATCACATCTAACTAGCTGGGCACACACAACCAAGTAATCTAGACTAGTATCACATTTATATTCACATTTCATTCACATATATAACAATATATGTATATAGGGTATATATATAGGTTGTGTGTGTATAACATTGTGGCATTAGGTAAAGTAGAACTTCTAGCTAACATATATGTATACATTCATTTCTTTGATGCATCTATGCATTTCCTACATGCTTTACACATATGCCTACATTGTATATTCACATCATTCTCCTACATGCTTTACACATATGCCTACATACATATTTACATATATTCACATATATATTCATACATATTTACATACATTCACATATGCATACATACATTTATATATGCATATCTATATATATTTATACATAGAGAGATAGAGAGAGGGTTAAGAGGGTAAATATATGTGTGTGTATGTGGTGAGAGGGTGTGTGTGTGTATGTGAGAGCTTGTGGGTTCATTTCAGTTTAGAAGTAAAGGGTTTAACATACAACAATGAGTGAAAGTTTCAGCCTTCACATGAATAAACCCAGTTTCATACAACCCCCTTTTATTCTCAGTTATAAACTCAAGTTAATATCTTAACTTAATATCAATTTCAGGTTCAAAATGATACCTGTTCTCAGGTTCATACAAAGAAAGGATTTTCTCAGTTTTCTGTGGTTGTGTGAACAATGTGTAATAGGACACCGGAACGTGTGTGTGTGTATATGTGTTTAAGTGTTCCAATTCAGTGTGTGTGTGTACATGAGAGTATGGTGAGGAAAACTGTGTGTGTATATGAAGTGGAGGCCTAGAGGAAATCTGTGTGAGGAAATTAGAATGTGTGTGAGTGACTGAGATTCATTAGTTCTCAGTTGAACAATGACAGTTCAATTAAGAACTAAACCATTGGCAACCCAAAAACGTATTCATACCCCATTTGTCAAACACCAACCCTAAACCAATATGCCATTAACCTATTACATATGCAGGTGGTCTAAATTAACCATTTAATCAACACAAAATCAGTTTAAATGCAAATTTTATAATTCAAAAAAATACTGAAACAGGAAAGTATCAGTCCCTATTGGAATTTCATGATTTCGAAATCAAATAACCATCAAAATTAAAATCTAACCTACTCATCACTCATTACCTATGTAGGTGAGCTAAATCTAAACATTCATCATCATTAGAATCAGTAAAATACCAATTTAAACCCTAAGGAAAACCGAATCAGTGAAGTATCAGTCGGGTATCAGCCTATTTAGGAATTCAATGATTTCGACCCTAAATTCATCATAAAAATCACAAACAAGAGTTGGTAATGATATTAGAATATGTGCTCGTGTCATAGAGTCATTTCGTGTACAACCAAGTGGACACAAACGTGTCCAACAATCAAATATATACAGACACAAAACTGTATTCAGACAGTGTCGTACACGCGTGCACGTCGTTCGTGGACACGACACGACACAAATTAGGACACGTACCCATCGCTATAGGTTCGCCTAGGATAGGGCTAAGTGCCTAGGACCCTGATTCGTGTCTAGGCTGTGTCGTGTCTAAGTTATCGCAGAGTATCAGTGCACACAATCCACGCGCTGCAGTCCAGTGCGAGACCAGTGCACCACGTGTGCTGTGTCCGACATAACATGAATTGGTCCAGGACTTGGGGGCTGACATGTCAGTCAGTTCCCCCTCATCGACACTAATTCTCGTGTCTCCACGTGTCCTCTACAGGGAATACTAGGGCCCGATAGGTAGGACACCTAGCCGAGCCCTGTGCAGCATGTCCAACACCTAAAAACTGACACAATATGACACAACCTTCGACTCAGTCAAGTGGATTCGTGATCTACAATTAAAAACCTATTTTTCCATTCAATTAGTTTTTGAAATTAATACCATTTAATTCTCACAAGCATTTCATCGAACACCTATTCCTACACACCGATACGTGTCCGATACGGACATGTAATGGATATGAATTCCTACCAAACTTAGGCTACACCTAGGGGAACACTAAATGAATGCGTCCATGGAAAGAAAACTAGAATTTGAATAGGTTTGATGGGTTTTACCTATTGAGGGTGAAACCTCAATTTAGAGCTTTTTGAATGAGGGCTCCTCTTCAACTTACGACGATCCCGAGCCTCCGAATCCTCGCTAGCTACCCACTAATGGTGTCATCTACTGTAGGGAAGTCCAATGCAAAAGACTAGGCTCAATTGGAGTTGATTTGGACATTTGGGGAGGAATTGGGGAAGAACACAAAAAGAGGCAATTCAATGATTTAAAAATAATGCTAAAGGGTTAATTTGTTGTATTTATAGAGGGGGGTGTTTGATGGCTGCCATTAGGTTAGGTTTAGGGTTTAGGATGAGTGGTCAAGGCTTCTTCAACAAATTCAAGCGAATCTAAAGGCTCACAATTAAAGTAACCCTTCATAACATTTAGCCTAAAATATCTCACTAACAAATATCTAGATATTAACCTAATTTGATTACTTAGTTGAAACCCTCTACTTAGTCTCTAGGGTCATGACTAACATCTAGATTAGACTAAACTTCTAGGTCAAGTCTTAAATAATTAACTAGCACATATTTAATTCATATAATTTATAATTTCACAAAAGTGTCAAAATGACCAAAATACCCTTAGGCTAAAAAGTAAAAATATGAAATTCTAAACACATGATTAGGTCTCAATAATCATGATTAGTCTTCTAGTTCATGCGTGACAAAGGTTACACTATCAAAACACCAAATTCACATATCATCATTTTAAATAGTTTTTAAAATAACTAGAAATCACCAAAAATCATATCATGACTAAAATCTAATATTTTAATGATTTAAAATACAAAATTTCAAAATTACCCTTATTTTAGAAAAGTCGGTGCTACACAGGAACACGTGCAAATTGTGCCGAAGAAGAAAAGGCCAAAGGACGCTTTCCTTTGTTTTGGACAACAGTGTGTCGAGACAGAGTCTCCTTTGATTTTAGGGTCATACAAGTGGAGGGATTAGCCAAAAGACTATTTTCCTTAGGTTGCGCCGAAACATTGATAGGTGCGAGTTGCACAGAAGTAGGAACAAGCGCAGGTAGCGCCATAGAAGAGAGGACTGAAGGGCGCTTTCCCTTGTTTTGGACAGCAGTGTGTCGAGACAGAGTCTCCTCCGATTTCAGAATCGAAGAAGTGGAGGGATTAGCCAAAAGGCTATTTTCCTTAGGTTGCGCCAAATTAGTGATAGGCGCAAGTTGCGCCGAGGCGGAAGATTGTGCCGCCGAGGACTTAAGAGTCCAAACAGAACGAATCTTGCTCTTAACAGCGGCAGAAGTGTGCTTGGCACCCCCAGCATTGATCATAGTCTTGTAGGCTGTCTGGTCGACTTTAACGACCAGAGTCTTCTGCGTCATGCCGATTGACGCAATATCACATTGAGTTGTCACTTTCTCGTCAAAGAAGAAAGTCGTCCCCAACAGAGTCGCCATTTTGTTTGTAAAGAATAAAAGTTTTATTACAAACTAAGAAAAAGAGTATAGGAGTACAATTAATTTCTGGGGAAGTACAACTATAGAAATCTGATCAGAAGACGATCATTTTATCCCTTGGACAATGTGATATCGAAGACACGAGCCTCTGGAGAATGCAGCAGCACTTTAGCAGGAGATTATGATCACTCTTGATGATTTTAGAATGCTTTGAAACTCTATTTATAGAGTCCTTGAAATAAATGTCTAGTAGTTATTCTGGATTGCGCGCTTCAGATTGCGCGCCTCTTGTTCACTTGCACAAACGATTGTACTAACTGCTATGGATGCGTGGCATCATTTGATTGAGATGCACATAGTCGTGGGCAGTGTAGTGGACATGTTCTACGAAGTTAGTGGCTTGCGTGCCACGTTACTCTGTCTTGAACACCATTTGAACACTTTGCACGTGCTTCATCAGGTTGCGCGAGGGCACAATGCAACAACCTGCACAAGCGGTTTATACCAACTATCATAGACGCGTGACATCATTTGATTGAGATGTGCGTGGTCATGGGCAGTGTAGTGGGCACGCTCTGCAAAGTTGATGGCTTGCGCGCCACGTCACGCTGTTTAAAACTAAGAATTGATCAAGTGGTGCCACTTTGTCAGGCTACGTATGGGCACAACTTAGCAACTAGCGCCTTTTGACTAGGTCTTATGTGTTGTGCTGATTAAACCTTGCGCCATTCAGTGACTTGCGCCAACTAGCTGTCAGCATTAATTACATGCTGACAAAGTCTTCTCGAGCGCCGTGTTACGCGAGATTGGAAGGGATTTTCCCTAATCTTCGTGCTGTCATTTGTCAGGTAATGATGACGTCGTTACAGCTTCTCGTGGAAGTGCACCACGTGTCACTCCGTGCACCCTGACTCCACCGCAACCTGATGATCGCACAATCTAAAGATGCGCACCTTGATGATTCGGTGCAACTTGATTGGTTTGGCGCCATCAGATGATTGAAGGCTTTAATGAGTGGCACCATTTAATTTTTAGGCTCTACAGGGCGCAACTCAACAACTGGCGCCTTTGATTGGGTCTTCTGTGCTGTACTGATTAATTCTCGTGCCACAAAATGACTTACGTGAGCCAGCTGTCAGCATTAATTACATGCTGACAAAATCTTCTTGAACGTCGTGTTGTACGGTATTCGAATAGATTTTCTTCGATTGTCGTGTTGTCAGAGCTGTCAGTAATGATGGAAACCGTTACAGCTTCTCGAGGATACTTGCCACGTGGCTCCGTGCAATCTGACGTTGGCGCAACCTGATGTTGGCGTAACCAATTATTGGCTCAACCTAATGGTCTGGCGCAACATAATAATTTGGCACCACTTGATGATCGCACACTTTAATGGGTGGCGCAGCTTGATTTTTAGCCTATACAACCGTGATTGTCCACCGCACATCGAACGATGCAAGCAATCGTCATCTTTCTTCGAGTGTCGCCCACCTATGGCCAGTGAGCCTCTCTGTCATGACCCGCTACCCAAATTGTTGGGCCAGGCCGAGCCATGTCCAGCCTACGCTTGGTTAAAGCATAGTAAGCTGTTCTAATAATAGACAATAAAGTATCTAAGCTGCTAACAGTTCTAATATCACATTTTAAAGTCCATCACCCCACAGCATCTAATAAGCGACAGCAAACAAGTTCAGATGTTAGTTATTATACTTCCAAAGTATTAAACTGGAGACAAAGTCAAGTGACCACAAGATAGAGTCTAAACAGTTCAACAACTAAGCCAAAAGGAAACTAAGCGAGACTACCAGGCGAGGTTCCCTGCGGGGACTTCCTCGGAAGCACTGGATCGGTCCTCTGCAGTGGGCCCATAGAAAAGATCACAGAGGAAATTTTCCTCTGAAAGTATGCCTACAACATTATCCTGTCAGGACGAGAGCAAGTGCTGGTTTTACAAACTAAACATACTGAGCATGGAATGAAAAGAGATGTAATGACAAAAAATCATGGCATATCACAGTCTATCATGGAAAGGATACATTTGTCATGGCGACACATGTATATCTAGAGTTTAAAACTGCAGCAGGTACGTGATCGTCAATAGGTGTAAAATATACTGAGTTACAAGTAAATAAAATGTACTTTTGTACAAGTGAAAAGGTGATAGATGTACATACGCACAAATATAGCTGGATAAGGCCTACGACAAGGTATACATATAAAATGCAACCTTGCTCAGTACGTACATATGGGAGAAGGGGCATGATCACGTACTCAACTATCAGTTACCCCCATGTCCCAGTAACCATCATGTGAGAGATACGAGAACAGTTCTAAGTATGTAAAGATACTGAGAACAGTATAAAGCATGTGGAAGATACTGAGAGCAATATAATTAAACATGTGAAAGATACTGAGAGCAGTATATAGGCATGTGAAGCATACGCTAGATATATAGAAACCTGTAAGATATGATTTTCAGTTTAAATAACTGTATTAACATGGTTCATACGCAATTCATTATCATATGCAATAAGTAAAGTTTGTAAGGGTACTTGCCTCGAGCAAGGCAATGTGATAAAAGTGTAGAAGAAGAAGCCTGGTGTTCTGTCACTATAAGAAGGGGTATAATAATCTCAGTCTCTATACTATGTTCGAGACTCTAGCACTAGTGGTGCGACACGACTTCTAACTGGACACCTAGCTAAGAGATGACCTAGCATAGAAAACCAATTTGAGGTGACACTAAGCCTATAACCAACACTTAGAGTCCTTAGAAACACGAAGATCATTTTAGAGTTTTACAAAATCTAATTATATACATATATACACTAATAATATGAATTGTAAGTTTAGGTTATTAAAATATCAAGTTTGAACCTCGTTATTCGTACATTGAAATCTATGACACGCAAATCAAGGCAAGATGATCAATCATAAGGTTAAAAATCGTATCGTAGCCATCCACATGGTCATCTTGTCAATTTCAGCGATATGAGATCACTGGAATTGACTGATCTCGGTTCTGATGCACGGATTCCGAAATACGAACATAACAACAATTAATTATAATTAAAGGTGATATATAAGGGAAAAAATCTACAAATATTGTTGGATGATGAAACAAACATCACCAACGTGTCCAGAAGGGTCAAATCAGCTAGGATAGCTTATCCATAAGTCCAATTTGGACACAGGGGCAAAAAGGTAATTTTGGGTCAAAACGGTGTCCGTGTTGGACCCACTTTGCACCAAAAGACGTGCCAAGATAAAAGTCCACTAAACCTAAAAATTAAATGTCCATGAATCCAGAATGACGATACGAACCCAACGGTATATCCGGAATTGGATTCCGTTGATCTGATCTCAAATTGGTCCGTTGACCAGGACATTGGAATTCTGGTTTACACGAAAATGCGTACCGGAGCCAGTGTCCACTAAATCTAGCAAAGTACATGTCAATGAGTCCAGAATGATGATACGAACTCAATGATATATCCGAAATTGGATTCCGATGAGCCGATCTCAAAATGGTCCGTTGACCCGACTGTGGGGCCCGCCTTGTACCGAAATACGTGCTAGGGCCCACATCCTCCAAATCTAACAAACTTTATATGAATTAGTGCTAGAACGATGCCACAAGTCTACTGGTGGTGTCGAAATTGGAATCCAGAGTCCCGGGTTCAAAAATAGAATTTTATAAATTACGAATTCGGACGGCCAACTTTGGTATCAAATTCAACCAATCAAACGAGCTCACAATGAAACGAAACTTGAGGGGTAAGAAGTTGGTTATACCAGCTATGCACCGAAACTGGTAGCATATCAAATGGAGCTGCGACGACGAAGATACAAGTCTACGAAGTTGGCTCCACGAAACTATCCAAAAATAATACAATTTAAACGGTCAACTTGGCGACCGGTTTTGATCTATCAAATGATCGAATTAACGGTTGAACTTGACGGGGGTGAAGGGGTATGTACCGAGATGGAGACGGAAGAAATGGATAGATGATCCAACGGTCGGATTGTCCAAAAAATGCGCACGAAGTTGCTGCCATGAATGTAGAAGCATAAAAAAATTCAGCAAATGAAGTCCCATGCGCCCAAGTCAGTGTAGCTCCATGCGCCCAGTCAGTGAAGCTCCATGCGCCCAGTCAGTATAGCTCCATGTGCCCAGTCAGTGAAGCTCCATGCACCCAGTCAGTGGAGCTCCATGCGCCCAGTCAGTGTAGCTCCATGCGCCCAGTCAGTAAAGCTTCATGCGCCCAAGACTAGCTCTCCCGAAAGGAGGGCGCATAGCCTGAGACATAGCTATGCGCCCAAGACTGACTCAGTCAAAGCCATGATCAAAATGTGCACCGAAGCATACGGCCACGTCAGTCTCCACGAGCAGTCGTACACCGAAGCATGCGGCCACGTCAACGCCACGACCAACCCACGATCTCACAGCCTGTATACGCCTACATCCTATGCACCCAAAGTTGGACTATGCACCCACATAAAAACCAGCGTGTTTCCTCATGTGGGCGCATAACATCATTCCAGCTCAAGAATGACTATAAAAGGGGGGCCTCATCCCTCTTCAAAACACAGAACGGAGAGCATTTTCAAGAGCCAAATTGCTGCACTTCTTGCCAGTGAGCCGAGAGTTATCAATTTTCTTAGGTTTTCTCCCACTTTTGTAATCGTAGTGTCAACGGAGTAAAGGAGCAACTGCCGCTCGATCTCCATCGTCTCATTTCCCAGAATTGTTTTTGTACTCGAGGATCCTCAGCACAGGATCTCTCAGGCGTACTCGATTTGTGGTGCCTTGCGCTAATAAAAGAAAAGACAGAATTTTTTTCTACTTTTTTGTGTGTGTCCACAAAAATGATGACTCTGGTGGGGACTACCTTTTCCTCTGACGAAAAGGTGGTGACGCAATTCGATACCGACAAAGTGGGGAGTACTCAGAAGATGCTGATCGTAAAGTTCGATCAGCAGGTGTTCAAAGAAATGCTCTCGAGGGATGGCTCTACTTCCTCAAAATCAGCGAAGCCAAACAAGTCTCGCAAGACTTGGCTTCCGAAGGCTCGTTGTGCATATCCTGCTAGTGTCATAGCAGATATGCAGCTGGAGGACTCTGTTACATAGACGCATGACCCTGCCACAGAAGTTCCCTAAATGGAGAAGGCTCACACCATTCCGGGTACTACTTGTCCAGTGACTTATTCCCAGCACAACCAACAACAGGGTCTTCAACACCCGAGACTTGGTAAAGAAAAATATTACGATGCCAAGAATTGGGTTGTGCGACACTATGGCCGAACACAACGAGGCTCACAAACGAAGGAGGCCAAACTGGGAAAAAATAGCGCTTCTCCACCAGGCATGCGCCCAAGACCATGTGCCTAAGGGAGTGTTCGGGCGCATAACCCCAACCAGAACACTTCTGTCTTCAATAGGCTGGGCATCCAGAGCCATGTGCTTAAGGCTATGCGCCCAGGCTCTCTGGATCCATACTATGGGCCCACATCAAGGAGGTTCAGACATGCTATCAAGGAGCATGCGCCCAAGGCCAGTCTCTAAGGCCTATGTGTCCACAACAAAAAGACAGGCCCCAACGCATATAGCATGGGGCTGTCTTCAAGGACATCACAGAACTTAGGTGTGGGGGTTGTCTGTCATGCCCCGATCCCGCAGAGTCCTTTCGTCCTCGCTTCAAACTCTGTGAGACCGTTCGTCCTCGCTAAGGCGTGATACCATGCAAGCCTAAGTTGAGCTTGCACAAGGCCAAGATCTGAAGCAAGACAAGATAGACAAGGTTGACAGTACGCAACAAAACATATTGTAAATAATTGAAGCAACAGCGGACATATTTTAGAATACAAGTATTAAACACAATGATAACAAGAAATATTTCTCTTTATTGATTTTATTTGAACAGATTACAAGCTCTCGATTCTCTCTGATACAATGTTATATTCTCTCAGAATTTACATATTATAATAATCCTGTTCCCATACATTACATCCCTTTATATACAAAACCAACTCTTGCAAATAGATGTCATCTCTTGGCATCTCTTCTGATTTTTAGCTCCTGAGGATGAGGCTCGGGCTATCGCTTCGGACTATCCTTCTCGATGCATAGTGCACATGCATACAGACTGATGGTGGGTCAGTATATCAGTATACTGGTAATTATGAACAAAGAGCCACATTTGTTTGAAACGATCACTGTTCATTTAGTAAAAAAAATGTTTCTTATGATGTGATCTTGCTAGTTTTACCTAGATTTATTTCATGCATACAGAGTCAGTTTACAATCTTTTGAAAACATCTTTGAAAAGCCAACATCGTCTCATTTTATTTGAAGCGTATAAGGGGCTAGTAAATTTAAGCACTATGACTATTCATTTCGTTTGCAGTGCGCAACATGTTTTATGAGCATATTCCTTTCTCTATTCAATCAACTCTTAGGGACAATTACAAGCACGATATCATACCTTTTGTTTAGTAGAAATAGAATTTCTTTGCACAGATTAATCTCTGCAAAATATTCATATAGCAAACTCAAGCAATACGTATTATCACTTATTCAGTGATTCATACCATAGCCGATCGTCCATCCCTGCACAAGATAAGAATTAGCATAAACATGATAAAACTAACATTGTCACCTGTTCGTCTCTGCATCGTTAGCTCTTAGCAAAACATTCAAGACACATGCAGACTCGATTGGCAGCTGTGACTCTCCGGTTCAGCTCTGCACCAACCAACACCTATCTATATGATAGTCTATGGAAAACCCATGATTAGCCGATGTGACTCTCCGGTTCAGCTCGTCGCTAAGGACTCAGATATCGACTTCCATTTTTACATGGAGGCCCTAATCTCTCCTAGGCCGAGTGGTCCAGGCACCCCCAGATCCACCCGAGAGATAAAAGTTTCCTTGTTAACAAGTTGTCTGAGACCACATGCATGCTCTAGCAGTTCTATCAGATGAGACAGATTATGATCAGATGTATGACATGTTATTTTTATGCCTTTACAGATGTACGACACGTTCATTTCGTGCCTTTTCTTCTTATTCATGTCAACATGTATAAGTCCGTCTATACATGTCTACAATTCTCAAGCATACTTAGCAACAAGCAATGATCAAGCATTCAATTCGATTCATTTGTCTTCTTTTATCCTATCAAGCATGACAAGCATCATATCAGTTCTTATTAGCAGGCAATAAGTCTTCTTATTAGCATGTAAATTATTTTTTCTCTTGTTCTTAGTATAGCAACATGTGAAATCTCTTATAAGCATATATACTTATTACTGTCTTGTTATTAGCATGACGAGGTTCTCTTGATCAAGGTAACGTTCATTTCTTAGCAAGACAACATGTGAATTCTCTTAAAGCATACTCAATGATTTACCATCTTGTTATTAACAAAAGCATTCAATCAAAAACTCATATTCTTATTAGGTGTAAGCGAATCAGCAAATGAGACTTTGTCCACTCACATAGATCAATCGTCTTCTGTTGTAAAGCAAGCAAGCAATCCGATCTTTCTGTCTATCTGGTGCCTTCATGGAGCAGGGCACTATATCGCTCCTGCACATGAACTAAGTCTGGATACACCTACTCTCCTTACGAACCCGCATGCAAAGCTCGGCGATTCATGCAACATGGATTGTAAGGCAAAACTCTTTTCCGCTGACTTACGCGACATAATAAATCATAAGCGTAAAGCGAGGGAGAACATAACAATTCATAGTGCGCTTTCGTACACCAGTATTATTATCAACTGTTGTTGCTCCAAAGCAACAAGTGTGCCTCAGAGAAAGTTCATATTTCGACGGCTACACTTCTCTAACGACGAGAAGCTACTATGTGTTTTATCCAACATGGCATCATGGGGTCCCCCTTACGAAAGCCCCAATCAAAGACGGTGGACTACGAACCTAACTTTCTTTCTTAGCTCCGCTAGAAGAAGAAGGAGAAGTCTACTATTTGCCATTGATCGTCGTAGAACAGAATAATTTTATAAGAGGACTGAACTTGACTCACAATTACAAACTCGCTTGTACAAAAGAGAGCCTAGGAACAAAACCTAGGAAAAGCAATCTAAGTACAATTGTTTAGTTTTGATTATGGGGGGTGACGGTAGAGGCTCGGAAAAGTGCTATCAACTCTGCCTTACTCCTTGGACGATCGAACGCAACCTCGGCTCCGGTGAAGAAATGCTCTCTGAAGACACGAAGGAAAGAGTCTACTTCTGAGCTTTGTATGCTTTTCTATGCCTCTCTCTCTGTGTGTGTATCTCTGCAAGGGAATAGCATCTTGCTATTTATAGGAATTCATGAGGGATGGGATGTACAGCCACGTGGCAAACTTCGGGCCACATAGTTGTAACTGTGCCTCGAGACTCGGTTTATAGTGGACAACTGGGGATTGGTTGAGATTGATCATGATCTATTTGTTACAGTAAATCTGAACTGTTAAGACTTGGTCAATCTCTGCCATGTGTCTCAACTACTATTCTACGACAAACCGCATAAAGGATGTATCATGGCCGAGCCGCAAGAGAGACTGTCTCATAATCGAACCGTATGAAGAATGTCTCATGACCGAGCCGCATGAAGGACATCTCATAAGCGAGCCGCATGAAGAATGTCTCATGACCGAGCCACATAAAGGACGTCTCATAATCGAGCCGCACAAAGAATGTCTCATGACCGAGCCATATGAAGGACGTCTCATAACCGAGCCGCATGAAGAATGTCTCATGACCGAGCCGCATGAGAGATATTTCATGATCGAGCCATATGAGAGGTGTCTCATGACTGGGCCGCATGAGAGAATGTCTCATGACCGAGCCGCACAAAGGAATGTCTCACGACCGAGCCACATAAAGGATGTCTCATAACCGAGCCGCATGAAGAATGTCTCATGACCGAGCCGCATGAGAGATGTTTCATGATCGAGTCGCATGAGAGGTGTCTCATGACTCAGCCGTAGGAGGGAATGTCTCATGACCGAGCCGCATGAAGGAATGTCTCATGGCCGAGCCGCATGAAGGACGTCTCATGACCGAGCCGTATGAGGAATATCTCATGACCGAGTCACATGAGGAATGCCTTTTGATCGAGCCGTATGAGGCCATCTCATGACCAAGCCGCATGAGAAATATTTCATAACTAAGCCGCATAAAGGACATCTCATGATCGAGCCGCATGAGGAATGTCTTATGACTGAGCCACATGAGGAATGCCTTCTGACCGAGCCGCATGAGGCCATCTCATGACTGAGCCGCATGAAGGATATCTTCTGGCTGGATGGGTATGCGGACCCTAGGAGAAGGTGTAATACCCCGCTCCGCATGAGGTATTTGGTTGGCTTGTTGGATGCTATCAAGATGTTGGACCTTGACTTATGTTCAGAATCGGAAGAATTGAGACTGATGCAATCTCTCTTAGCTGGCTAGACGGATTGGGTACTGGAACGTGGCTCGCTGGTGGAGCTACGCTTAGTGGAATTATGTGTGATCGGATCAGGAAGACCCTTTATTGCATGTGAGTAGAACTGTCCTTGCTCCTTCTTACTCCTTCATGCTTAATAAATGAAGTATTAAAATGCTATGAATTGTCCCTAAATGTCCCATATTTTAGTTGCTGAATAATAGAGATGCCTATGTTGAGAATTATTGAAATGTACAATACATTGAACTGCTAATATGATTTGAGGCCTGAGAATGAATTGATAACATTGCCCCTTATGCTTAACGCTGCTGGAATAAGTAAACACTTGAATAATGATATGCCTTATGAATGATAGTATAAGAAATAAACTGGCTATGCTATCGACCCAATGAACTGAATGAAACACTAGAATCATGTACTCTCTGTATCACTGTTGCAATAATGTGAAATGATGTCTGTCCCTTATAAGAAATGAATGATTGAATAAATGTCCCTATGAAATAAATGAATGTTATGTTCCTCTTAAGAAAGGAATGATATGAGATATGTTGCAATGAAACAATGAATGAGAAATGATGAAGTATGGGATCCTTGAGATCACCAAATGAAATAATGGTAATGATGAAATAAATAAGTCATTGAATATGACTAATGATGCACTGTTGCCTTTACTTTCCTCAATATGTTTTAACATGCGATTATGTTCACAATCGAGTCGGACACACATTCGCATGGTCATGGACAACTTGTATACAAGGATTGAGCAATAATTTCCTCGAACGGTTCCTAGGGCCCTGGGGACCGATTCGGCCTATGAGGAAATAATGATGAGTGCTATGGGAGCACGGATAAGGCAGGGTGGCATAGAGGCTCGCCACCTACTATGCTGACCGCATTATCTTGAAATAAAATAAAATAAAAAGAGTCTATATGGTTTAACAACACCAGTGACCATGTAGTCAGGATGCATGCTAATGAATATTTTGTACAGGCATAGTAAATATATCGGATAACCTGTATTTGATGCAGGTACGAGAATTCGGCTATCGGTAAGAAATCACATAATTGTGATATTGTATAAGTTGGTTTAACTTGCCTGCTTAACATGTTCCATTCAGTATACTAGAAAGATGCCTTACTATAAATAGTGCTCAAACATAACATCCATGCTAAGTGATGCTTGAAGTGAGAATTGTCATAACATGTTTAAGATGTTAATGTTAACGATGCCTCAATGATGCCTTTGCATGATAACACCAAGAATGCTATAATGATATGTCCACATGAATATTGCTAAGAATATGTTTACATGCTTCACTATAATTATTGCCCATGAACTGTAAACTGATGCTAGGCTGTAGTGCCCTGGTCCCGTAAAGTCAATCGGAGGAATCAAAATGCCGACGGCATTCGGACTTGGCCTTACAACGGCAACTCGAAGACATCGCTCAGGTGGGGTAGTTTCGGTGAACTTGCCTCATCTCTGCCTTCACTTAATAATTTATGTGTTTTCAACTTGCACAAGTAGGCTTAATGATAAAAGCTACGAACGCACATAGCTAAGGGAATAATCCCGACCCGTCGGAATGTCGTAGAACATGGAAAATGGTCCCACGGTCTCAATAGAAGTCGGCTCAGCGTGCTTTAAAATGACACTCAGTCCTTCGTCCCATGGCTTGGGAGAAAGAAAGTTGGTATTCGACACGAACGATGAGTTAGCCTAAGTCATAGGCGTCGCCCGCGTAAATGCTCGATAAAGCATGCACGTTTCCACTGTGCAAGGCTTGGCATAGTCTTGGCTCGTCCCTCGGGTTAAGTTGTAGGCTTGAGTAAGTTAGGCAAAGTTATGTCGATCGACCAAAGTCATTCCAAGTGCCGTCCCGCTTGTTCTGCGGTTGTCAAGTCAAATAGTCCCACGATCTCAGGAGCCGTCATATAACGTATGACTTGGGTGATAACGTCGCGTAAGACGGAAGTCAGTTACAGGCACGAGCCATGGTTGGTACGATGTAAAGTTAGCCACCGTCCATGGCACTTAAGGAACACGTTTTGTTCAAGTTAAGTTGGAAGGCTACGTAGTAGTCGTTCCCTCGAGTTCAAAGATGTTCGAGGCGGTCCCTCGGTTGGGAGTCTCGCGTTCCTATCCACGTTAAGTATTCAAGGCGGTCCCTCGGTTGGGAGTCTTGCGTTCTTATCCACGTTAAGTATTCGAGGCGGTCCCTCGGTTGGGAGTCCCGCATTTCGAGGCACGTTATGCTAGGTGTGATTCAGAGCACGAGTTGCTAAGTATAGTTCCGGTCGTACCAACAAGTAGGCCATGCATTTACGTGAGTTTAGATGTCTCGTAGGTGCGTGGTCATTGGACACCTTATCGACAAGGATTTCTGCCTAGACTGGTTATACACCGGGGCACCGGGCCCAGTCGTCCTAGGAGGTAGACGTTATAGCAGCGCATGCTTTTATTGCGTGGGTAGTCGGAGGCTTTCCATGGGGCTAGCTACCTTGCATCGAAGGACCCGCCGCCTACCCGAGCTATGTCCGCGATGGCTTGTCATGCCAGTGGCCTTTCATATAGATAAATGGCGTGCTAAGCGGCGAATCCGCATGCACGGTGTCGGTCGTAACAAAGGAAGCGTAAGCACGGTATGCGTTGTGTTTTGAAATGTGTGCTCGATTGTACCAAAGTGTTATAAAGCCTACGATTCGGTTATACGTAAAGACACGTGCTTCGGCACGAGATACATTGTCGTACTTGAGTTCTCAACATCAGTTCCACAAGTTGGGTTATACATTTTCGAGTTAAGTCGAGAAGGGCCGTAGGGCAAGTATTTGATACGACGTCCAAGAGTATGGTACGAAAGACAAGTATGAGTCGGTACGTTGACAATGCAAGCACGAGAAAGGTCTAGAGGGAATGTATGGGTACGTTATTAGTGCAAGGCACGAAGATGGTCTATAGATACTATCACGCCCCGATTCCGTAGAATCGATAGTCGTTCCCCGGGCGTGATGCCGTGCAAGCCTAAGTTGCGCTTGCACAAGACATAGTCATAATTGTTATCCGAAACACAACAACAGCAGAATGCGCAGAGTAAATTGAACACATATTATAGAGAAGGGAACATAAGCTTTATTGATAATGAAACATCATTTTACAGACTCGATACAAAGGCGCCGCGCGGGCTTTTTACAAACTGACTCCATTACAAAATGAAGGTCGACGAGATAGCCATTCCATACATTCATCCCTTGACTTTACAACCAAAATTACAAACCACCTGGGATAGTGGGCAGTCGCTCCATCTGTCTTCTAGCTTTCAACAGCGGAGTCTTCAAAAGAGATTGGATCCAAGCTTCGGCCGCACGAACGAAGCGTCAAAACACGAGCGTTGCCTCCCTTTACGTAGCACGCCCTTCCAGATCTATCGCACCTGTATAGAGAGCGAGGATCAGTACAATCAACATGTACTGGCGAGTGGCTAATTAATTTCCAGGCTCCCATTTGGTTCAAGAATTTGATAAAATCATACAACTTGCTCATTCAGTGGTCTTTCTAACCATCCTAGATGTTTTCATAAGAAGCATTAGGTTACACCAAGGTTTCTTTCGGCGGAGCGCGCCGTGCGACATAAAACTTACCATGTTAGTTTATAACAATTTGTATCAAGTGTTTGATATGGAGGTCAATTGGCCTAACCAGCCATCTTGGACATAGCCTGGTAATACGGGACCCTTACAACGCAAGTAGCGAGCCCCGATGCAAGCCCCCGTCTTACCGATTGCCTATTACCCAGCTCGGCTAAAACCAGTTTCTTCCTAGGCCGAGTCGGTCCCGTGGCCCCGGGTCGCCGCTCGAAGAAACCATTCCCCTTGTCGACAAGTTGTCCAAGTCCATGATAGGTTAACATAGTGTATTTTTAAGATGCCGTTGGGGCTTGTTATGTGTTCGATTCATTTACTTGGTCGTTTTGCAGGCATGAATTAATTATATCTCTTTTCAATACAACACGTTTCTTTTTCCCTTTTAACATACACGACTAGTATTCTGCAAGCGAATCATTCAATTTTTGTAACATTACCCGAGTTCTCATTTGAAATAGAGGGTCGAGACGAAGGGGGTCAGCCACTCACCTTGAGTTTTGCTTGAGGCGAGGGACTTGTTGGCTGCGCTAGACGTTGCCTACGCGATCACCTGAAATCGCACAAGCAACCGATTAGAACACTGTATTATGCAAGAGTTCGACAGGAAATGCGAGCTCGAAATGTAAACCATCGAAAACATTCACGAAAATGCATTCAGAAAACCAAAGCCAAAACCAACACAAGCGGCGTGAAAAGCAGAGCAACGGGAGGTCTCTCCCGACTCAGCCGCTGAGTCAATCCTCGAGGCGCTACCCGCTGAATGTGGGACTTGGTTCCGAAGAAGCCATTCCATAACGTGGAATGGATCTTAATTCAACCGTTCCCGTTCGATCGATTCGATCGATCCCGACCTATCGGTCCTGACCGAGTCGATAGCAACAGTGTTCCTTTCTCGCGCACCCCGTAGACGAATCAACGGGACACGATGTAGGGACGGGGCACTACACCATAACCAACTAAGAAAAAGTTTCGTCCCCGAAACTTATGAACAGAACCTACCTCTATGAAAACAATGAAGAAAACTTTTCCTTCATCTCAGACTCGAGTTCCCATGTCGACTCTTCTGCCGCATGGTTCCTCCAAAGTACGCGAACGAGAGGGATCGTCCGATTCCGCAGCAGCTTATCCTTGCGTTCTAAGATTTGAACTGGCACTTCGACGTAGGATAAGTCGGACTTTAGCTCCAGCTGGCCAAAATCCACCACGTGGCTAGGGTCGTGCACGTACTTCCGCAGCTGGGAGACGTGGAAGACGTTGTGCACACCTTCGAGCGCCGGTGGTAGGGCAATTTTATAGGCCACTGGGGTGACCCGCTCGAGTATTTCAAACGGCCCAACGAATCTCGGACTCAGCTTCCCCTTTGCGCCGAACCGAGTGACTCCTCGCATAGGCGACACCTTCAGGAACACATGATCGCCCACCTGGAACTCAAGCGGTCATCGATGGGTATCGACGTAGCTCTTTTGCCGACTCTGTGCAATCTTCAGTCTTTCCCGAATGAGCTTGACCTTCTCCACAGTCTGTTCCACCAGTTCCGGGCCGAGTATCTGCCGTTCCCCGACTTCATCCCAGCAAATGGGCGATCTGCACTTCCGGCCGTACAAAGCTTCATACGGCGCCATTTGGATGCTGGACTGGTAGCTATAATTGTATGCAAATTCCGCCAACGGTAGGTGGACGTCCCAGCTTGATTTGAAGTCAATTGCGCAGAGCCGTAGCATGTCTTCGAGAATCTGATTAACGCGCTCCGTTTGGCCGTCGGTCTGAGGATGGTAAGCTGAGCTGAACTGCAACTTGGTACCTAGCGCCGACTGAAGGCTACTCCAGAATCGCGACATGAACCGTGAATCCCGATCAGAGACGATGGATACTGGAACTCCGTGCAGCCGTACTATCTCGTCAAGATAAATCTGTGCCAGGCGATCAACGCTCCAAGTAACTTTGATGGCAATAAAGTGCGCTGACTTGGTTAGTCGATCGACGATGACCCAGATAGCGTCGCTCCCCCGTGGTGTCTTCGGCAGGCCAACAATAAAGTCCATCGTGACATGATCCCATTTCCACTCTGGAATGGCAAGGTTCTGCATCTCCCCGCCCGGTCGTTGATGTTCAGCTTTCACCTGCTGACAGGCCATGCATTGCGACACAAAGAGCGCCACATCTCTCTTCATCCCGTGCCACCAGAAGGTCGTACGGAGGTCCTTATACATCTTGGTACTGCCTGGATACAATGTATATTTTGTATAATGGGCCTCCGATATTATCTCCTTTCGTAGTTCTGAATCATCCGGAACACATAATCGGCCATTCATTCTCAGCACGCCGGTCTTGTCTTCCGTAAAGTCGGTCGCACTACCTGTTGAAATTCGCTCACGCATTTTCTTCAGGTACGGATCATCCTTCTGAGCGGTCTTGATCTTTTTCAGCAAACTCGGCTCTAACTGCAGCTGCGCCAACCGTATATCCCTGAATCGAACCCGGAGATCGATGCCCATTTCTTCTAAATCTTGTAGTAGTCCATATCAAACACTTGATACAAATTGTTATAAACTAACATGGTAAGTTTTATGTCGCACGGCGCGCTCCGCCGAAAGAAACCTTGGTGTAACCTAATGCTTCTTATGAAAACATCTAGGATGGTTAGAAAGACCACTGAATGAGCAAGTTGTATGATTTTATCAAATTCTTGAACCAAATGGGAGCCTGGAAATTAATTAGCCACTCGCCAGTACATGTTGATTGTACTGATCCTCGCTCTCTATACAGGTGCGATAGATCTGGAAGGGCGTGCTACGTAAAGGGAGGCAACGCTCGTGTTTTGACGCTTCGTTCGTGCGGCCGAAGCTTGGATCCAATCCCTTTTGAAGACTCCGCTGTTGAAAGCTAGAAGACAGATGGAGCGACTGCCCACTATCCCAGGTGGTTTGTAATTTTGGTTGTAAAGTCAAGGGATGAATGTATGGAATGGCTATCTCGTCGATCTTCATTTTGTAATGGAGTCAGTTTGTAAAAAGCCCGCGCGGCGCCTTTGTATCGAGTCTGTAAAATGATGTTTCATTATCAATAAAGCTTATGTTCCCTTCTCTATAATGTGTGTTCAATTTACTCTGCGCATTCTGCTGTTGTTGTGTTTCGGATAACAATTATGACTATGCCTTGTGCAAGCGCAACTTAGGCTTGCACGGCATCACGCCCGGGGGACGACTATCGATTCTACGGAATCGGGGCGTAACATAATTCAGAAAACCAAAGCCAAAACCAACGCAAGCGGCGTAAAAAGCAGAGCAACGGGAGGTCTCTCCCGACTCAGCCGCAGAGTCAATCCTCGAGGCGCTACCCGCTGAATGTGGGACTTGGTTCCGAAGAAGCCATTCCATAACGTGGAATGGATCTTAATTCAACCGTTCCCGTTCGATCGATTCGATCGATCCCGACCTATCGGTCCCGACCGAGTCGATAGCAATAGTGTTCCTTTCTCGCGCACCCCGTGGACGAATCAACGGGGCACGATGTAGGGACAGGGCACTACAGATACTAAATAGGCCGAGCGTCGGTCCTAAAATCGATCCTAAGGCAAGACTAGAAAGGCAATCGTAAAGGGGGCTTGTATTGCACAAAGTAAATAAAACGTGTCAGTTTTGTATGGGTGGGCAAGGAGCTCACTCCGCCAGTACAGTGGTACTGACACCCACACAGTATTTCATGTGCAGGCACAGGTAGAAGCTCGTGGCGCGGAGCTCGCTTGGATGCGTCGAGGCACGGAGTTCCTTGGCGAGTCGAAGCGTGCGGTCGTGTGATCTGAAGACTTATACAGGGCATAATGTATGGACATCGCCATCCGAAGCTTCCGCTGGATTCAAGTATTATATCGAAAGATGAGAGAGAGCAGAGTGATTGTAATCTCGGCCTTGTGCCGCCAATGTAACCGTTGTTTCGATATCAATAAAAGAGCTTCTTTTGAATAACCTGTGTTTTCGTTCTAAATTTTCTGCTGCGTGTTCAATGTCTCTGCTTGGGACTTCTGGGCGACGACCCAGTCGCCGCCGCTGTAATCGGCCGTTATGGAACCCGCCTTGCACGAGCGCAATCTAGGCTCGTGCGGCATCACGCCTTAGCGAGGACGATCGCTCCTACGGGAGCGGGGCATGACATAATGGTATCAGAGCACGGCTTTACGTCCTTGGACTATCGATTGAATTCTTTAACTCCGTTGTTCCGTAAACTCTGAATTGTGCTTCCGCAACGTGATATCGTTGGTGCGCTCTCTCTCAAACGTCCCTCGGTATGTCCATACAATAAGTCTAATATTTTCGAAAGCTCGTACAAGCGTTCCGTCGAACGCACCGGTAGGCCATCACCAGATTCGTTGCTAGGCCTTTGGGCCGAACGGTGCCGACCTTGAATTGATAGAAAATGCGTGCTAAGTTAACATGTCGCGTGCGTGCCCGACTAGTCTTGTGTCGACCTTAGCAATTGAGTGTGCAAACTCGAAGTATAGTCCATACGGGATGGTTATGCAGCACAACTTGGTCCACGTATCGCACACCTCGACCTTTTGGTGCAAACGAGTCGCAACCGATATTAAGTACTGCTTGGCAGGGAACGGAGATACACTTGGAGTGTATATCGATATGAACGTTATCAAACTAATGCTTAGGTGTACACGGAAAGATTGTTTTGTATTTTGAGGAATAGTACGAACGACTTAGTGCGTCGATACGCCGCGAACGATTACGCTAGGGATTCGTCGAACGAATCCGAAACATGTCTTAGCGAATAATGCGAACGTGATTTGGACTAGATTGAATGACTCGAACCCCGAGTGGTGTATGGTCCGTCTTGGAAATCATTTGAGCGAAAGATTGAGGATTGCACGAGTATGAAACGCAAAAATGATTGAGTAGGTAAAAATCGAATCGAGGAAATTGATACGGATCGTATACGAAAAGTTAGCACGATGGAAAGATAGCGTGCACAAAAGGTTTGATTTTGAAGTTACGCAAACGACTCTGAGGATTGAAATCGATATTGCTCGATGGTTCGAGTTAGCAAGGAATGATGCGAATTGAGGAAATACGTAGTCGATGACTTAAGATAGACGGATAAATGATACGTGATTTCAGATTTGAACGAATTGATCTCGTGAACGATTCGAGGAGATTATCCAGTCGGACGATAGCATCATTCGTACGACTCAAAATTCGTTGCAAAGGAAGATCGTCAGGTTACGCATATCGTCGATGGTATTGAAGCGTATCAAAGATCGATATACGATAACTCAGGGGTACTCTGACACGGTGATTGACGATCGTACAAGAGTTATCGTTCCGATGGATGCAATACTTAAGATCTTGATTGAAATGAATGTTGGATGAAAGTGATCTTGTCTTGATGGTTACGCGGATAACCACAGCGTTGACGATCTTGTCTTGTGCGAGCGCAACCCTAGCCTCGCACATGCGCTGCGTCAGATTTGGGACGATCGTTCCGCGTGAGCGCTGACATGGTGATTCATGTCGCAGGAATGATCGAACTCGGAAAAATCAGAATACGGCAACTTCGATTTTCCCGACTTGTCGGTTTGATCTGAAGGCAAATTCGAGGATTTAAAGGACTTGTGATTGACGATTGAGTAAAACTTGAGGATTGAGTAGGTCCAATCCGTACATCGAGAATGAACTAGTCTAGACACAAACAAGAGTTACGTCCCGATGAGAATGATTATCTCGCGGGAGCGTTGTATGGTGATTCATGAACCACCGAGGATAATCTGACTCGTGTGAGATCGGAGCGTGGCATATTGTTAAGTCAGACGACCTTGTGATCGATTACGTGAATTGGAATAGATGATTTTGGAAGTATAAAATATGAATTACGGTTTAGAGATGAATTGTGTCATAGCGTGCTTGATTTGAGAATGAATGATAGGCGAATTAATGTCGAACGTGTTCGAAGAGATAAACTATACGAAACGGCTTAATGAACGAGCGATATGTTCTTATCGGGGATCAGTTGAAATGTGATTTATCGTAGGATGGCTTTACCGAATGACTCGGACCCCGTGCTACGAACATTGGGATGTGCGTAGGAAATCGATGCTCGATGTTTAGAAATCGGAGTGATGCGAGCTTGGGTAGAAAAACCCCGTACCAACGAATTGGTTTGACCTTAGGATGGGGTCAGTGTTGATATCGTTGTTTGGGAACTATGATTCCAGTACTGACAAAAAGATATAGCCTAGCGGTTAGGCAGACGTTCGAGCGGGAAACGATAGGGGTTACGGAGGCACCACTCGTGAGTCTCGGCTGACATGCACGTATATCAGGGACGCCCGAATATGTGTACGATCCGACTCGAGTGGTGATGGTGGATTCTCTATCACGAGGCTTGGCTGAAATGCATGTATTTTGGGGACGCCTGGAATATGTGCACGAATCCAACTAAGTGATACGTTGAATCAAGTGAGACTTGAGGAACGGTAAAGTGTCGAGGATTTTGAGATCGTGAGTTTTGAGGAAATATTAAAAGATCATTGAATTGAGACGAGTTCGAATGTTGATTGAACGGTTGGTGTGCCTTACGACTAAGTTAACGATAAGTGCGAGCGTGGCTCGGAATCGATGAAACGTGTAGGCGAAATGTATACGATTAAGTCTTGGCCATAGAAATGGTAGGATGGTTCGCCTTCAGGAAAGTCTCGAGGACGAGACTTGTTCTGGATGGTTCGCCCGCGTAAATGCTCGATAAAGCATGCACGTTTCCACTGCGCAAGGCTTGGCATAGTCTTGGCTCGTCCCTCGGGTTAAGTTGTAGGCTTGAGTAAGTTAGGCAAAGTTATGTCGATCGACCTAAGTCATTCCAAGTGCCGTCCTGCTTGTTCTGCGGTTGTCAAGTCAAATAGTCCCACGATCTCAGGGGCCGTCATATAACGTATGACTTGGGTGATAACGTCGCGTAAGACGAAAGTCAGTTACAGGCACGAGCCACGGTTGGTACGATGTAAAGTTAGCCACCGTCCATGGCACTTAAGGAACACGTTTTGTTCAAGTTAAGTTGGAAGGCTACGTAGTAGTCGTTCTCTCGAGTTCAAAGATGTTCGAGGCGGTCCCTCGGTTGGGAGTCTCGCGTTCATATCCACGTTAAGTATTCGAGGCGGTCCCTCGGTTTGGAGTCTCGCGTTCCTATCCACGTTAAGTATTCGAGGCGGTCCCTCGGTTGGGAGTCTCGCATTTCGAGGCACGTTATGCCAGGTGTGATTCAGAGTACGAGTTGCTAAGTATAGTTCCGGTCGTACCAACAAGTAGGCCATGCATTTACGTGAGTTTAGATGTCTCGTAGGTGCGTGGTCATTGGACACCTTGTCGACAAGGATTTCTGCCTAGACTGGTTATACGCCGGGGCACCGGGCCCAGTCGTCCTAGGAGGTAGACGTTATAGCAGCGCATGCTTTTATTGCATGGGTAGTCGGAGGCTTTCCATGGGGCTAGCTACCTTGCATCGAAGGACCCGCCGCCTACCCGAGCTATGTCCGCGATGGCTTGTCATGCCAGTGGCCTTTCATATAGATAAATGGCGTGCTAAGCGGCGAATCCGCATGCACGGTGTCGGTCGTAACAAAGGAAGCGTAAGCACGGTATGCGTTGTGTTGTGAAATATGTGCTCGGTTGCACCAAAGTGTTATAAAGCCTACGATTCGGTTATGCGTAAAGACACGTGCTTCGGCACGAGATACGTTGTCGTACTTGAGTTCTCAACATCGGTTCCACAAGTTGGGTTATACGTTTTTGATTTAAGTCGAGAAGGGCCGTAGGGCAAGTATTTGACACGACCTAGTCGTTAAGTCCAAGAGTATGGTGCGAAAGACAAGTATGAGTCGGTACGTTGACAATGCAAGCACGAGAAAGGTCTAGAGGCAATGTATGGGTACGTTATTAGTGCAAGGCACGAAGATGGTCTATAGATACTAAATAGGCCGAGTGTCGATCCTAAAATCGATCCTAAGGCAAGACTAGAAAGACAATCGTAAAGGGGGCTTGTATTGCACAAAGTAAATAAAACATGTCAGTTTTGTATGGGTGGACGAGGAGCTCACTCCGCCAGTACAGTGGTACTGACACCCACACAGTGTTTCATGTGCAGGCACAGGTAGAAGCTCGTGGCGCGGAGCTCGCTTGGATGCGTCGAGGCACGGAGTTCCTTGGCGAGTCGAAGCGTACGGTCGCGTGATCTGAAGACTTATACAGGGTATAATGTACGGACATCGCCATCCGAAGCTTCCGCTGGATTCAAATATTATATCGAGAGATGAGAGACAGCAGAGTGATTGTAATCTCGGCCTTGCGCCCCCAATGTAACCGTTGTTTCGATATCAATAAAAGAGCTTCTTTTGAATAACTTGTGTTTTCGTTCTAAATTTTCTGCTGCGTGTTCAATGTCTCTGCTTGGGACTTCTGGGCAATGACCCCGTCGCCGCCGCTGTAATCGGCCGTTATGGAACCCGCCTTGCACGAGCGCAATCTAGGCTCGTGCGGCATCACGCCTTAGCGAGGACGATCGCTCCTACGGGAGCGGGGCGTGACATAGGCCCCAAGTAGAAAGATCATTCTATTAAATGCTTGCTAAAATTGACCAGTTAGTGTTGGTTTAGGCGAGTGGGTTGGATTCTGCTAGCCAGTATATAGATGATGTGCTGACCCACGTTTTTGTGGGCAGATGCTCAGGCTTGGGATGTTCTGCATACGACGATTGGCTTGACCGGTTTCACGGCATCGAAGATTTGTTAGGCATACAGAAGCTCTCCTTGTACAAGATGATGTCTTCTGTTTATAAAAAGCATAATGTATGGAATATTGTAATCAGTTGTACCAGTGAGTTGTAAGCCAAGTCGGTATATCGAGTTGTAATCCAATGTATCCAAGTGTTAGTTTTAAGCTGTGTAGCATTGTTCAGTTGGCTTTCAATGCAAAGTGGGATTGGTTGTAAGTATTGTACTTCAATACAAGTCTTGTACTCTTCTTCAATTATCAATAAAGAGAATAAAGTTTTATATATCTCTGTGTGACTTCAAGTTATCCTTTTATCTCTGCTGCTATAAAAAAGTGATGTACTTCTATTCAATGAGAAAGATTGTCCTCACTAACTTCAATTTATCTGCTTCTGCCGCTGCGATGTGTTCCTATTTGAAGAAAATCAATTACGTACCATCTTTGCCTTGTACAAGTGCAATACCAAACTTGTACGGCATCACACCCAAGCGAGGACGATTGATTCCAAGAAATAAATATGTGATTAAATGACTCTACGAATCGGAGTGTGACAAATTGGTATCAGAGCATGGCTTTACGTCCTTGGCCTCATCTTTGATTCATTTCAAATCAAAGTTGTATCGACGATTAACCAAAGTTGCTTCCGCGATCACTCAACGTTGCTTCCGCGAATAAATCAAAGATTCCTTCCGTAATTATGCTATTGTTGTTCGGTAATCATCCTATGTTGTTTGTGTCTGGAAGATCATTGACCCTCTTGGCTGCTCACTGGATGTTCCATACAATAAGTCTATATATATTGTGATGCTCCTGAATGAATGATTGTTGTTGGTTTGGACATAAATAATCCAACAATGACTCGATGCCATAGTATGCTATATTGTGAATGCTGTTTGGAATGTGGAAATAAGAAAAGTGGCTATGCATGCTGTAACAAGTTGAGAATTGCATGTGACGTTGGAAAAGAATTGTGAATGGGGTAATTGATGGATGAGTTCAATAAAACTGGTGAATTGACTCATGTGTGTTGGCTAAGTGCTTTCGAGACCCTAAGAATGTTGGCTTGTGATATTGAGACCCCGAGATGTTGGCTAAGTATTGTGATCATTATAGATCATGAATGTCCGGAATAGATTTGAGTCGGTATTGTTTAAGGATGGCTTCGTTTCTGAGTGGTATATTGCCTATACCACCTCAGAACTAGATGTATCTTGACCCTTTCCATAGGATAGCAATGAGACTATCTGTGGGTACTGGGTAGTGCCGAGACATAGAGTCATGTATTGTTGCTAGATGACTCGAGTGTCCCTTGACGGTGATGTTATATTGGATAGCGAGATTGTCAAAAATTGTAATCGGTGGCTTGGTTAGAAATTGTTTAGTCGAGTGATGACTCAGACTAGTAAAGACAGTTAGTATGCTATGGGTAAATGAATTTGGCTAGAGAATTTTGTGGCTTAAAATATCAGAATATTAACTTCGATTGATTGGATGTAAATCATATGTGGCTAATACAAAGTTGATTGCTAAGATGGAAGTTTTGGAAAAGTTGTCGGTGACCAAAGGAATATTAAAAATCTGTGCCTTGACCCTACGGTGCAATAGATGTCAATCCATCTTGATCACCAAAGGATAGTCATTGCATATGTGCATGTATGTTGAGGAATTGAATTATACTAGAAAAGTAACAAGTAGCAAATCAGAATATTTGTGTTGCATAGAGGATGGTTAATTGATACATGAATTGTCGGATTTAATGGAATGAACTACTCGACCCTTGATGTAGAAAATTTTAAGAATGTTCATATGAGATTTAGATGGCTGTCGGTTGGGATATAGATTGCTGGCTTATGACTTAGTGGTGTGACTTCGTCATACGGACCGAATAGTATGATTCCATAGTTATGTTAAGACTATCGGAATCGATGACCCTTGAATAGTTAGCCTTGGCTTATGGGTTCGTATGGGTACAAAGGAATTGGAATAGAAATTGAATTATTGGGAATTTACTTGATGGATTATTAGAACGATGAGAATCGTATGACGGGTTGGGAATTGACCTTTACGTTGATAGATCGATCTTAGTCGGTCGTTGGGTAAGTCTAAGAATGAGCCTCTGTGGGAATTATTTCTTTGAGGAAGACCTTGGATAGATAGACTTGATCCTAGCGACCAGTGGATGACTTACCAATTGTTGGCATAGCCGAAAATGGCAATTAGTAATTCAGACTGAGTTGAATCCCATAGGTTTGGGTAGAGTTCCTTCGAACTGTCGGTTGCTTGTTGGCCCTGAGAATAAGAAATTATATTATCCCTGGTAGCCGTCCACTCTAAATAGTATGCTTCAATATGAACCTTAGAGATGTTTGACCCTTGAGGATTATGTGTCGGCCTATAGCAGGAATGTTGGATCGGTATCTATAGTCGGGTAGCTGGGTTAACCTTGACTGTTGCATAGAATTGTACCCTTGGCTTGGGTGATCGATAGTGGGTGATGTCGGATTGTGTCTTGTAGAAAAGATGAATTGTCTCGGTGAGAAATAGTGTTAGATTTGGAAAGGAATATGATTGCATGTTGTGAACTCTTGATATGATTGGGTCTAAGATTAGACCCTTGATCGAACGTTAGAAATATTATGCCCGGATAGACAGCTTAACCAAGTTGCCCCTGATGTTAAGTGTTGTGGCCTGGAAGATAGTGATTGTGGCAAGGTGAATGAAGTAATAAGTCAATTGAAAGGATGCTAAGTCGGATTTGGAAAAGAGAGTTATATTGTGGCTTATCGAATCGCACTAACATGGAAGTTGGCTGAAGTACATATATTTTGGGGATGCCTAAAATATGTGTATGGATCCAACCAAAGTGATAGGTTGCGACTGAGATAATATTATGGGAAGAGTTTATCGCACTAACGCAGACCTTGGCTGAAATACATATGTTTTAGGGACGCCTAAAATATTTGTATGGATCCAAATGAAGTGATATGTTGCGACCAAGATAGAAATGCAAAGAGAATATTGGTGAATCAATGAGAAGTTACAAGTAATTGAAAAAGAGAAAGACAGATCGAATCGTTGATGGATTAAATGGTATAGTTGGATAGCTGAGATGACCGAGTGGGCTGAAATGAATATTGAATTGAAGCTGAATGAGTAACTCATTGTGATTAAGTAAATCTAGTAGATGAGTTGTTTTCTTAAGTTTCGAGGACGAAACTTTTTTTGAGTGGTATATTATGTAATGCCCCGCTCCGCACGAGGCATTTGGTTGGCTTGTTGGATGCTATCAAGATGTTGGACCGTGACTTATGTTAGATATCGGGAGAATTAAGACTGATGCAGTCTCTCTTAGCTGGCTAGACGAATTGGGTATTGGAACGTGGCTCGCTGGTAGAGCTACACTTAGTGGAATTACGTGTGATCGGATCAGGAAGACCCTTTATTGCATGTGAGTGGAACTATCCTTCCTCCTTCTTACTCATTCATGCTTAATAAATGAAGTATTGAAATGCTATGAATTGTCCCTAAATGTTCCATGTTTTAGTTGTTGAATAATAGAGATGCCTATGTTGAGAATTATTAAAATGTACAACACATTGAACTGCTAATGTAATTTGAGGCCTGAGAATGAATTAATAACATTGCCCCTTATGCTTAACGCTGCCGGAACAAGTAAATACTTGAATAATGAGATACCTTATGAATGATAGTATAAGAAATGAACTGGCTATGCTATCGACCCAATGAACTGAATGAAACACTAGAATCATGTACTCTCTGTATAACTGTTGCAAGAATGTGAAATAATGCTTGTCCCTTATAAGAAATGAATGATTGAATAAATGTCCCTATGAAATGAATGAATGTTATGTTTCTCTTAAGAAAGGAATGATATGAGATACGTTGTAATGAAACAATGAATGAGAAATGATGAAGTATGGGATCCTTGAGATCACCAAATAAAATGATGGTAATGATGAAATAAGTAAGTCATTGAATATGACTAATGATGCACTGTTGCCTTTACTTTCCTCAATATATTTTACCATACGATTATGTTCACAATCGAGTCGGACACGCATTCGTATGGTCATGGACAACTTGTATACAAGGATTAAGCAATAATTTTCTTGAACGGTTCCTAGGGCCCTGGAGACCGATTCGGCCTAGGAGGAAATAATGATGAGTGATATGGAAGCACGGATAAGGCGGGGTGGCATAGAGGATCGCCACCTACTATGCTGACCGTATTATCTTGAAATAAAATGAAATAAAAAGAGTCCATATGGTTTAACAACACCAGTGACCATGTAGTCAGGATGTATGCTAATGAATGTTTTGTGCAGACAGAGTAAGTATATCGGATAACCTGTATTTGATGCAGGTAAGAGAAGTCGACTATCGGTAAGAAATCACATAATTGTGATATTGTATAAGTTGGTTTAACTTGCCTGGTTAACATGTTCCATTCAGTATGCTAGAAAGATGCCTTACTATAAATAGTGCTCAAACATAACATCCATGCTAAGTGATGCTTGAAGTGAGAATTGTCATAACATGTTTAAGATGTTAATGTTAATGATGCCTCAATGATGCCTTTGCATGATAACACCAAGAATGCTATAATGATATGTCCACATGAATATTGCTAAGAATATGTTTACATGCTTCACTATGATTATTGCCCATGAACTGTAAACTGATGCTAGGCCCCCAGTAAAAAGATCATTCAATTAAATGCTTGCTAAAATTGACCAGTTAGTGTTGGTTTAGGCGAGTGGGTTGGATTCTGCTCGCCAGTACATAGATGATGTGCTGACCCACATTTTTGTGGCCAGATGCTCAGGCTTGGGATGTTTTGCACACAAAGATTGGCTTGACCGGTCCCGCGGCATCGAAGATTTATTGGGCATACAGAAGCTGTCCTTGTACAAGATGATGTCTTCTGTTTATAAAGAGCATAATGTATGGAACATTGTAATCAGTTGTATCAGTGAGTTGTAAGCCAAGTCGGTATATCGAGTTGTAATCCAATGTATCCAAGTATCAATTTTAAGCTGTGTAGCATTGTTCCGTTGGCTTTCAATGTAAAGTGGGATTGGTTATAAGTATTGTACTTTAATACAAGTCTTGTACTCTTCTTCAATTATCAATAAAGAGAATAAAGTTCTATATATCTCTGTGTGACTTTAAGTTATCATTTTATCTTTGCTGCTATAAAGAAGTGATGTACTTCTATTCAATAAGAAAGATTATCCTCACTAACTTCAATTTATCTGCTTCTGCTGCTGCGATGTGTTCCTATTTGAAGAAAATCAATTACGTACCATCTTTGCCTTGTACAAGTGCAATACCAGACTTGTACGACATTACGCCCAAGCGAGGACGATCGATTTCAAGAGATAAATATATGATTAAATGACTCTACGAATCGAGGCGTGACAGAAGGTGTTGTGCCGAATGTCATGATTTGAGAGAATTTCGTTTGTCTCCCTCTTGACTTCTCGAAAAAATGAATTTGACCGACCCTCCTCCTTGGCGAGTACTGGCACTGCGGATTATGGATCTTTTTGGTCGAAGAAGATTTGACGGTGGACTCCTTCAGAAGATTGTGATGCGCTTGACTGAGACGATGTGCCTTACTGAGACATCTGAGTAATGTATCTAGTTGAGAGCAGGCCGTTACAATGTCTTCAATTAGCATCATGTTTCCGTGATGATGTCGAAAAGATGCAGTAGGTTGCAGTCGCTGGAATATAGACTACCTTGGTAGTGGGGCCAATGTCTTATGGCAGCGACAGTTTGTGATGGCTTGGGTGTAGTGATGTTCTGGAAAGGGCTCATCGCACGCCAAGGTTGCTTCTCTCTTCTTGTATTTGTGAATGACTACCTCTTGCAAGTCGAGAGCAAATTGATCTACCTTTGCATCTGTTTTATGGGCCCAGGTATCCCGAGCGCCCGGGTGCGTAGGTATCATATTTGTTCCCTGATCTGAGGCTAGTAAAAGCACTTGCTCTCGATCGTTGTAGGAAGACTTTTGGGACCATCATATTTGCTCCCTGATCTGAGGCTAGTAAAGCACTTCTCTCGATCGTTGTAGGGAGACTTTTGGGATCATCATATTTGCTCCCTAATTTGAGGCTAGTAAAGCACTGCACTCGATCATTGTAGGAAGACTTTTGAGAACCACCCTGTCCGTTTGCCGCCGGAGGCTGGACACGGGCGGTTCTGTACAACTTTCCATCAGAGGCTCGCATAACAGTTAGCAGGACTCTCTGATGGTCAGTAGCTTGGACAGTTGACTGGGCTTGTTGGGCCCGCACTGCCCTAGACTTCTTCGACTTAGCACCCGAAGGTGCGTAGTAGGAAGAGTCCAGGTTGGAAGGAGGGAAGGGAAGTTGGTGCCCTTTTCAAAGGAGGAAAGGGGGCTCTATTTATAGAATGGAGTGAGCCCTTTCTTCTTTTTCTTTTCGATATGGGACTAAAAGTAATATTTTCCATGCTTCTACAAGACCCCCTTCAAAATTTCTAAATTACAAATTTGGAATACTTTGAATAAGAAGCATGGAAAGTAGAGTTGTTTAGGTGTGGCAATCCTATCAGAGATAGCATGGACGTGATAGGTTTGGGTACTTCCGTTGGGAATTTTATGTGGACTTATCATCCTTGGCGTACCTTGATTTTAGGTACGGATAATAAGTTGAGAGAGGGAACGATCATATTTACTCAGAGGTGGTGAGAACATGGTAAATATGGGGTTGATGGTAATGAGGACGTGGTAGGAGTGGACTTAGATGAGGATACATAGAACAACTCAGAGGTAATATGGACCTGGAAGTTCTACGTAATGGGTAATGACTGCCACGGAACAACTGGGTTCCAGAAGCATATGATTGTGAAAAAGGGGTGCATGTACTAGAGGACATAATATAGCATTTGTGGTCAACAGAGGACATTAGTGGACCTATTATCTTTTTTGTGTACTAGCGGTGCGAATACGGAAAATAAGTGGAGAGAAAACAACATATTTACTCAGAGGCAATGAGGACGTGGTAAATATGGGGCTAAAGTAGAGCCTTCCTGCTCAGAGGTAATGAGGACATGGTAGGGGTAGGCTCAATGTAGATACATAGAATAACTCCATGGTGAGGTGGACACGGAAGTTATTGGTATTGGGAGAAGGAATGTCATGGAACAACTGGGCTCTAGAGGCATGTGATGGTGAGAAAAGAGGTGCATGTACTAGAGGACCTAGTACAACATTTGTGGTCAGCTGCGAACATTTGTGGTCAACTATGGACATTTGTGGGCCTATTACCCTTGGCGTACCCTGGTTTTGGGTACGGATAATAAGTCGAGAGAGAACCAACATACTTACTCAGAGGTAATGAGGACGTGGTAAGTATTGGGGTTTTACAACGGAGTCTTCCTACTCAGAGGTAATGAGGACGTGGCAGGAGTGGACTAAACGAAGAATATATAGAACAACTCAGAGGTAATATGGACGTGAAAGTTCTATGTAAGGGGTGATTTGTTTGTGATGGAAGAGAAACAACTCAGAGGTGACATCGACGTGGTTGTTTTGAGAATTTTATGGACCTGTTGCCCTTTTTTATGTACTGAAAGTGCGAGTAACAATTTCTGAGGAAAATGTTTTTCTGGGGAGAAAGTTCAGAGGTATGATCATACATGACTTGCTACCAGGAAGACATGATATGAATCCATTTGGCGTATCCGGAGTGTAAGTTCAGCGGTACCGAAGGGTATATGACTTAACAATCCGGTTGATTCGGAGAGTGTCGTTTAGACATAATATTTCTTCAGGAACTTGCCATTGATGGGCATCATGAGCAAGTCTCCGTTTTGATTTACAAGACGGTAGGAACCATTGGAGAATATAGCCTCGATGATAAATGGGCCTTCCCTCTTGGGCTGGAACTTGTCGACGATTTTATGAGTCATAACCATCGGCCTCCGAACTGCCAAGACGAGATCGCCTACTTGGAATGTTCTCAGTTTGACCTTTTTGTTGAAGGCTCCAAAAATGCGTGCTTGATAAACCTCGATTCATTGTTGAGCTAGCAGATGCTTCTCATCTAAGGCCTCCAATTCTTGTAGCCGACGACGGTAATTATCATCCGACGTTAGTCGGTAAGTGAGGGCAACACGAAGCGAGAGGATTTGAGTTTCCAATGGAAGAAATGCTTCACTTTCGTATACCAAAGAGAATGGTGTGTTCCCAGTGGCTGTCCGGACTGTTGTACGGTACGCCCATAAGCATTCGCCAAGCTTTTTATTCCAGTCGCGTTTGTTTGAGGACACGAACTTCTTGAGAAGCTTAATTATAGTTTTATTGAAAGCTTCATCCAGACCATTAGCCGACGGATTGTATGGTGTTGAAGCAATATTCTGAATTTAATGTTTATCGCAGAACAGATAGAAGGCATGGCTTGCGAACTGCGGACCATTGTCGTGGATGATCCTTCGAGGTAGTCCAAAGCGATAAATGACGTGATGCTTGACGAAGTTGATCACGTTTGATGTCTTCACTTCTGCAAGCGAAATAGCTTCCGCCCATTTAGAGAAGCAGTCCATAATTGCGAGTATAAAACGGTGTCCTCTGGATGAAGGCGGGGTGAATGGACCAATGATATCCATTCCCCATACCTCAAATGGCCAAGATGCCACCGTCGGATATAGGAATTCGGATGGTTGGTGTATGAAATCCGTGTGGACCTGACAAGCTTTATATTTTTTTGCATAGTCTATCGCATCTTCTACCATCGTAGGCTAGTAATAGCCCATCCAACGAAGGCGATCTTGTAATTTCGGGCCAGTTGATGGGCCCCGTAAACACCATCGTGAGCTTCGCGCACGACTTCTTTGTCTTCCGTATTTGATAAACACCGGAGCATTAGGATCGTCGATACATCATTTTTGTCTCTGTATCGTAGAAGAATCTGAGAGAACGTCTTCTGATAGAAGTGGCCTCTTTCGGGTTTTTCGACAAGATACCATAGACTGCAAAATCAATAAATGGAAGTCTCCAGTCCTGTGTTTCGTCGACCTCCATGACAGAGTAACTCACAGCAAATTGTACGTTGTTCTTAGGACAATCCAATTCATGGCCTATTATGTCAACCAAATGATGAGTATGATTTGGAACCGCCAGGGAAGCGGCAAGACCTGCTAGGACATCGGCTTCAATATTTCAGAGTCTGGGGACATGTTCTATGAAGAATCCTTTCAGGGACGTAATGATGGCAATTGCTATTTGATGATAAGGGGTCATGTCTTCATGGCGAACTTCATAAGAACCCCAGATCTGATTAACGATTAACTGTGAATCGCCATATACTGCCAGGTACTCTACCTCCAGTTCCTTTGCAAGTCGAAGGCCGATAACCAAGGCATTATACTCGGCCATATTGTTTGAACAAGGTTCCGTGAGGGAGTATGCCCTATTGATCACCAATCCAGAGGGAGAAATCAGTACCACTCCGACCCCAACGACGATATTGCCCTTGGGCCCGGTTCTTGAAGCACCATCGAAGAACATTCGTCAGACGGTATCATGGGAAGCCACAGTTGAATTGGCGACCTCATCTGGGATCTCTTCATATACTCTAGTTATCTCCGAACCTGGATGGGCAGCTAAAAAGTCTGCCAAAGCTTGACCTTTAACAGCCTTCTGCGGGATGAAGATCATATCGTAGGAGGACAATAATATCGTACAGGTAGCAAGACGAGAGCTGAGTGCACCTGGTTTGGTCATGAGGACGCTAAAGGGGTTGACTCGTGATATAACATGGATGGTCTGTCCTGTAACATAGTGTCGCATCTTCTGAATGACGAACACCAAAGCGAGACACTCCTTCTCCACGGCGATGTATCTATGCTCCGGCCCTATCATCATTCGGCTGAGGTAATAGATAGTTTGTTCATGCCCTGCATCATTGTTTTGTGCTAATAGAGCACCGAGGGAATGCTCCATTGGTCGCACATGAAGCAAAAATAGCTTTCCAGCAACCGGGGCCACCAGGACTGGAGGTTTCGACAGATATTCTTTAATATTGTCAAAGGCACGTTGGCACTCCTCATCCCATATGAAGGAGACGCCTTTCTTCATGAGGTGTGTAAATGGTTGACATCATCCAAAGAGGTTAGAGATAAACCTCCTGATATAAGCTAGCCTCCCTTGAAGGCCTCTGAGCTCTCGGAGATTTCTCGGGGGACCTATCTTCATGATTGTCTTTGTTTTCTCAGGGTCTATATGGATACCCTGGGCGGTAATAATAAAACTCAAGAATTTTCTACTGGATACGCCTAAGAAGGATTTGGTGGGATTCATCTTTAAATTGTGTGCCCGTATCAGGTCAAATACTGTCCTCAGATCGTGCAGATGATCTTCCTTAGAGCGACTTTTGACGACGATATCGTCGATGTAACATTCCACTGTCTTACGCAGGTGATCTCTGAAGATGATACTCATAGCTCGTTGATATGTGGCACCGGCATTCTTTAAACCAAAGGGCATGACTGTGTAGCATTACACGCCAATCAGTGTTCGAAATGATGTATCCTTTTCATCATCAGAAAATATCTTAATTTGGTTGTATCCTGAGAAACCATCCATGAATGACATGCGCTCAAAGCCACATGTGTTGTCAATCATTATGTTCGTAATAGGAAGAGGGAAATCATCTTTAGGACATGCTTCGTTCAGATTCCGAAAGTCGATACAAATTCGGATCTTCTTATTCTTCTTGAGGACCGGTACTATATTGGCGACCCAATCTGGAAGTTGTTCCTCACGGATGAAGCCGCTAGCTATTTGTTTGTTGACCTCAGCTTCGATAGAATTTATGATGTCTGGGCGGAACCGTCGTTGCTGTTGCTTGACCTGCTTCGCGTCCGGATGAATGTTGAGCTTATGGAGTACAATCTCAGGGTTTAGCCCTGGCATGTCTTCATAGCTCTAGGCGAACACGTTAATATACTCTCTGACAAGTTACAATAACGACTCCCGCTCTTCGTCTGTCAGACTTTTGCTAACGAAGATTGGCTTTGAAGAGGATTCATCGCCGAGGTCAATTTGTATGACCTCATCTTCGGTAGGGGATCTCTTCGTTCGAAACGCTTCTTCCATTGTGCATCTAGCTGTTGGACCCAAGGCTCTAACTCAAAGAGTTCAGGTATGTCTTCGTCTTCTTCGTATGCTTCAGCAAATACCATATTGACAGACCAAGCTTGCCTGAGTACGTCTCCGATGCTGACATCTAAATCGAAAGTGGGTGACCCTGTTGAATATGAATGCCATACGCATTCCTCATTCGAGCTCTCAGGAGTTGTTGCAGGTGTAACATAGCCTAGACCACATCTGGTCTTACTGTAATAATCATGTGGTTTTCCAACCGGGACTGGCAATTACAAAGGAAATCGTCGGCCGGTGTCGTAGTTCAAGCTAGGTGTAGTCTCCATATCATACCCCTGTTTTTGCATGAGGTACTTGGATTGGGAGCTATACTGATAAAGGGGCAGTCTCCCGGTGTCGGGTTCGAGATCGACTTCCTCTGGCCTGAAGGACTGTTGACCATTCTTTCGACCGAAGATGATTGGATGATCCTCTCCCGGGACTATGAAGCAAGCGCCTTCCACGGGAGTAAGTTGGTTTGCGGTATAGACATTTATCACTTGTGCGTGTAAGTTGATGCCCATACCGTGTTCCATAGCGTACATTATACAGAGCTTATTAAGCTCGAGGTAGTTCAAAGATAACCCTTTATTAATAAAATAAGGTATCTTTTCTGGCGGTATTACATCATCGGCAGAGGGAATATCAGTATGTGCAACCACATATTTGGCTAGCTCTAACTCTACTTCAGCCACCCCCTGCATTATCGAAGATTGGGAGGATGACCTGGACAGCTTGATCATCAAGGGTTCTACTGGTGATGCTGGCCGTGGGGTCGTTGGCTCACTGGGCAGCTTGATCATCAAGGGTTCCGCTGGTGATGCTGGCCGTGGGGTCGTTGGCTCACGGGGCAGCTTGATCATCAAGGGTTTTGCTGGTGATGTTGGACGTAGAGTCGTTGGCTCACTAGCGGTCCCTGGCTTAGCGCTTGGCTGTCGATTTGTCCTGGGGAGACGAATGACCATCGGCTTAACTGAAGGATTGATCTTTTCTGACTGTTGTTGGCTGGCTCTTGGCAGTCTGATTGTCATTGGCTCCACAGTGGGTCTCGGCTCCGGGCTAGACCTTAGGAGTCGGATAACCATTTGCTCCTTTTGTGCAGTGAGCACCGGTAGACTGGTTACTTCTTTGTGCAGAGTGGCTACAAGAGGTGCAGTTCTGTCTGGCTTGCGGGCCTGGAGGTGGATCTTCATAGGTTCTTCTGATCCTATTGTAGCCTCTTTTTGATCTTGAGCATCATCTTTGACCAGGTGCTTTTTCGATTTCTCGTACAAGCAGGCATCCGAATAATAGGATTTAACCCCTTTCAAGGGATCGATGTCGGCGAATTCCGTTCTTACAAAGCCGTGCTTGTCGACATATTTGAAGTACTGGTGCAATATGGAGGGCTCAATCATATAATCGTGTATCCAGGGACACCCCAGGAGAATGTTGTAGGACGTATCTGCGTCTATGGCGTAGCAAGTTACTTCCGACTGGAGGTCGCCAATTTGGCATTTCAGGCAAATCTTTCCAATATGATAGCTTCTTCCTGAATTGAAACCGCTGATGGCGGTGCTGGTAGGCGTCAGCCGATGCATAGGGATGCCCAGGAGGTGAAGCAAGCTCTTCAGAATGATGCTTATTGAAGAATCGGGATTAATGTGCATCCGATCTACTTTGATGTCACCGATGTAACCAGTGTGATACAGAGGGCGATCGTACAAGTTGGTCTTGATGAGCATATCCTGCAGAGTGAACACAATGTTGGACATTGCACCTATACAGTCACTGCACTGGAAATCCGCTGGCGAGCTCTCCCATGTAAGCTTGACCTGAGCCAAATAAGCATCAACATTCTGGAGTGCTTCGCTCAGTGCGACGCGAATATCCTTGGAGAGCCTCAAGAGCTCATATAATGACAATTTTGCTGGTGTGTTGGCCAATTGTGCCAGGATGTCAAAATTGTAAGGCCTCTCCAGCCCTTGAGGTGCGTCTTTACGGAGCGGCTTGTCGAAGCGGGTCTCCTTTGGCTTAGGCTTGTCGGTCGGCAGAGGCTGAGAAAGTCCTGGGGCATCAGCAGTGGCCGGCTGACGATCTTCAACCGAATTACCTGGTATGGGTTGAGATTGTGCACCGGACTGGATAACGACAGCTGTTGCTTCTTCGGTTCCGGCTGAGATTGTGTGACAAGACTTAGCCTTCCCGCCCTTCTTCTTGCCGGTGGAGGATGATGCTGACTGAGTTACTTCAGGCACCAAGTCTGGGTGGACCCACATGATCTCCCCTCGTGACGTGGTGAGGGGTACCAGCCCAATCGTCTGGTCTCGGGAAGGTGGAAGATTAGTGACCTCCATTATTGCCCGAGGGACGGATACTATGCCATCTTGAGTCCTCGTTGGAGGGAAGCTGCCGAATTGGACCGACACCATGTTGGCGGCGACAGTTACCTCCTCGAAATCAATGGACAGAGCCTTGGAATCGATGAGGTTCTGGATGTACCGTTTCAATTGGAAGAAGTCCTGAGTAGCGTAGTGGACATAGCGGGGGAAGTGACAATACTTCGGGTTCTCCATCTCTGTAGGTCGAGGTTCACGTCTCGGTGGAGGGAGCTGAATTCTATTTTCTTGCAAGAGCATGTCAAAGATGGGCTTGACATGGCTATCCTCGAAGGAGTAGGTCACCTGAGGCTACTGCTTCTCTACCTGCTTTGGTTCAGGCTTCTGGGCTGTATCGGCCACCATAGCCTGTTTGCCTTTGGTGTTCCGGTTGTTAGAGGAACTACCGCCGTTGTTGTTGTTGGTATTAGGGCGTTTGCTTTTATCCTCTCCATTCGAGATATATAACCCCAGTTGGCGAGCCTTCTTCAATTTTGCTTCTGCGTTAGTGGCGCTGATGATGAAGGCCTTCCAGTCTTTAAATTGACTTTCATCCATCCAGAGGCTGATTGTGGGGAGCAGCCTCTTTTGGCAAATCTCAATTAAAGAAGAGTCCATGTTACCAGAGGGTAATTTCATCGCGGTTTGGCGAAACTACTCGATATAATTCCTTATCAGTTCTTTTTCCCCTTGAACAACGTCCATGAGGGTTGACATTGTCACATCTTGTCCTACCTCGTAGAACCTTTCTAAGAACATATGTTTGAAGCCGGTAAAGGAATGGATGCAGTTATCCGACAAGTTGCGGTACCAATCGAATGCGACCCCCTCTAATGCCCCGATGAACAACCGTGTGAGGATGGCATCGTCATGCGGCAGATGGTCTGTTGTGACTTCAAAGTAGGTCATGTACCGGCTCACAGAGGTCTTCTCATCATATGGATTGATATTGAATGATTTGTATCGTGGAGGGAAGGGGACATCTCTCCATGCAATGGGATACGGCTGTCGTATCCTGAGGTCCTGAGAGGATTCTCGGGCGTAAAACATTACATGGAGCTCCTGGACTTCTCTTCTCGCCTCTCTAGCCTCTTCTGCAGCAGTAGGAGCTGATACTCCGGGTGGATCATTGCCCAGGGTTGGCACGGTCATGTTTGAGTCCGCATTGATGGCAGGACCCAAGCTTGTTTGACCAGGTGTCCTTGTTTGTAGAGCCGGTAGGGCCGTCTTGATCTCGTCCACTGACTTAACCAAGGTTTAAAGTATGGCCTCAAGAGTGTCGAGGCACTGCCGATCACTGGGACCGTCCTGGTCATTCTCCGTCATGAATACTGTCTTCACATGAGAAGTGGAAGGAACTGTAGAAGACGTGCCCTCCGAATCATACCCTCGTATGGAGAAGTCGTCGGGGTATGTAGGAATATTCTCCTCTGGTTCGGACTCGGAGGAGGTGCTACCCCCTATATAGGAGGTTGCCTCGTCTTGGCATTTGTGCACGTTTTCAGGGACGTCTGAGCCTATTGTATATGTTGTAGGGATTGTTTCCCCTGGTTCATCTTCCTGAAACGTCGGATTGTTGTGGATGTTCCGAGGAGTGCTACCCCTAGCTCCAACTACCCCCAGCGATGTAGATGACGAATCTCCAAGTATTGAAGATTTTGTCTTTGAGCGGGTACCTTGATAAACCCCTCCTGTGACGGCTGTGGACAACCCCTTGGATAATAGTTTCTTGGCCATGCTGGTTGAGATTGTTGGGCTGGACATGTTTATTTTCTTTCTTTCCTTGCCGATAGGGACCTTCTGGATAGAGTTACAGGAGGCGAAGGAAAGCGTCTCATCCCCGAGCTTTGTTGTGGGACCGGTCCTGGCTGCTGCAGTCGTTGGAAGACGGACTGCCGATCCTCTTGCACTGCTGTCTTGTTGCAGCAGCAATTGATAATGACTTGAGTGCAGTGACGTACCTGGAAGGACTCTTTGCTCGCCAAGGTTTTTTCTCTTTTCTTGCGCTTGTGAACGATCACATCTCATAAGTCAAGAACATCTCGATCCACATTTGTACTCGTTTTATGGGCCCGGGAATCCCGAGCACATGAATGCGTAGGTATCATGTTTGCTCCCTGATGCGGGGCTAGTAAAAGCACTTGCCCTCGATCAATGTTGGAAGACTCTTGAGAACTACCCTGTCTGTTTGCCGTCGGGGGCTGGACACGGGCGGTTCTGTACAACTTTCAATCAGAGGCCCGCATAACAGTTAGCGGGACTCTTTGATGGTCAGAAGTTGGGACAGTTGACTGAGCTCGACGAGCCCGTGCTGTCCTAGACTTCTTCGCTCTAGCACCCAAAGGTGCATAGTTGGAAGAGTCTGAGCTGTGCCGTATAGAATCTGGCATATTCTTATTGGAACTTCTGAGGTCAGGCTTCCCGCATGAGAGGCGGTCGAAGACTAAACCCGAGCCGCATAGGGCGGACGGTCGGCGGCTGGGATTGGGTGCCGCATAGGCCATTTCCCTGCGGCTGAGATTAGTGGCCGCATATGCATTCTCTATGCGGCTGGGATTGGTGGCCGTATATGCATTCTCCATGCGGCTGGGATTAGTGGCCGCATATGCATTCTTCCTGCGGTCCGCACCCTTATGCGGCTTCTTCTTGGACCGCATAGAGTTCTCCTTTGCCCCTACAAGTCCAGCATCGTAGTATTTTCCTTTGTCGGACTTGGGGACAGCAGGGTCCTCTACGGCCTGAAGTGGGGCCGCATATGAGTCTTCTTCGCCATCTTGAGCTGTCACGCCCCAGAACCAGAATACTGAAGAGCGGGGACGTGCACAGCCAGCTACGTATAACGGAACGGCAACCATCCCGCTATACGGTCACGGCTGTCTAGCTATGTGAGGGTATGCTACAAACCATCAGTCTCTTAGGGTCAAATCAAGCTATTGTCTCAATCTCAACAAGTAATGATAGTAACAAGATATCAGACCACCAAATATACAATTGTAAGGCGTCCCAAACATTACATATCCAGATGATCATGAAGCTAGTCGTACAAAATGTAAGGACTAGCAAGAGTTAAGTCATACATGATCAACCTCGAGTTGCCAATCATGATTACAGCCCGTAGGCAGATATAAAGTAAAGTGCATCGAGCTAACAAGTGCTCGTCGGCTAAACGCCTTAAAAGAATATCAGTTAACAATACAGTGGGAGAAACAAAAAGAGAAAACCCACTCGTTGCCCGGGTTCCATCTAGTGTTCACCATCGGGCTGGAAAGCAGGTAGATCCTTTGCTGCTGCTCCGGTATCTGGCCATACAAAACCAGCTGGGTCAGACCCCAGAAAGAGCAAGTGCCACAAAGGAGGCCACGAAATAAGAACAAAGCCAGCAATCGGCACAATAATATAATTACATAATAAGAGACAATAATTTAAGAAAAAGGCATGATAGTTAGATATAAAAGACAAATCTTGTACAGAATCGATAAAAGACAGAACATATGGAAAGGCATGACAGGATGATATACGGTGAGATGACCATGGGACTATTCAGATAGCCAGGTTACAACCCGTAAACCAAACAAGGACCGGGGTTGTAACCCTTCGTCTGAACGGAACTTGGTTTCTCCTACCATTTATCGGCAAGATAAAATACGTGAATTCAAGACTTGCAATTAAACATGATAAAGGTAAAGCACGAGTAATCATGTCATGTCATGACCTTGCACAGGATCAGGAGAGGACAAGAGGGACTAGACTCCATCCAATCAATCACGGCCACGCAAGTACTACGGCTTACTACTTTAACTAACTAGGGTTATCACAGACCTGATTACTAACAAGATGCAATGAGAATTCCAAGTCCGGTTACCTGTTTGTTACTACCTGAATGCTCCCAGCAAGAAAAGGAAAAGATAGCATGATATAGCAGACAAACTGTAGTAAGATACATGTGTCCTAAGGTACCACGCTCGACGGCAGGCTGGAAGTGCGCTCATCTCGACGGATAGCAACAAATCCCATGTATATATATATAAGGTCGGGACCAAAGGGGCAACAGGTAATTGGGAAATTCTCCATGAACTAATTGATCAATCTAGTCATTAACCTAGCCAGATTCAGTATAAATTCCTGACCGTGGGAACCAGGGAGTCACGTCCTAGACATGATGCAAGACAATACGAGTGGATTGCACAAGCAAGCAGGAACACCCACGGTGTCAAGACAGGTCAAGCTAAGTTATCAAGTCATGTCAAGTCAGGAGTGTGCCGCCACGGGCCACTATCAAGTTATCAAGATAATTCATGTCAGGGTACTTGTCAGGAGTGCGCCACGATGGGCCACTATCAAGTCAGGTTGGTCATGTCAGGAGTGCACCATTACGGGTCACTGTCATGTTATGCTAGTTTCTTGTCATACCGTGCCATGTACAATAGTCATTCCAACATATTAAGTAAAATCAAGTTCATGACAAAAGGCGTAATGATATAAAATGGGCGTAAAATATCTAATAAAATATCAATATACAGGGCTATAGAAGAGCCAAGCTTAAAGGAATAAAACCAAAGCTCCAAGAGCCAATGATTAAGCAAGGGGTCAGGGGAGCAGCGTACGAAAAGTCACACACGCTGAGAGAGCAGCGTAGGTGAAAGTCACGCACGCTACAGGGAGCAGTTGCGTGAAAAGTCACGCACGCTGAAGGAAGCAGCTGCGTGAAAAATCACGCACGCTACAGGGAGCAGTTGCGTGAAAAGTCATGCACGCTGAAGGAAGCTGCGTACGTGCAAAAGCACGCAAACAGAGAGCTACGTACGTGTAAAAACACGCACGCAGGGTCTGGGTCTTCTTCTCCATGGCTGAGAAGAAGCTCCAATGGCTCCAAAACTTCAAAACCTCATAACTTGGCTATCCGAACTCCAAGTCCAGATTTCCAAAGTTCTAACCAGGGTGGAATTGAATGCTCTTCCACATGGAAACATCAAAACCCATAAAATCCAACTTAAGTAGCTTAACCATACAAAATCCAAAAATAGATATAACTTAGATCTACAATAATGGAGGCTCCAAATCACAAAAACCTAAGTTCTAATGTTGATCACCATGTCCTAATTCATCAAATGGACAAGGAAAAGAGGGTTCTCATGTAGTGGCAAGATGCACTTGCCTAGGGTTAGGAGAGTTGTGAAGGAAGGAGAAGAAGAAGAAGAAGAAGGAAATTAATGGTGGAAGTTATGAGGAGAGAGAGTGGTAGGTGGGGATTTTAATGGGGGAGGATAAGTTGTGGTGAGGGTGGAGGTTAGCTAAGATGGTCCAATGCATAATAAACCAAACCAAACCATTTCCTTCTCCTATCCAAATAAAACCAAGCTCCATTAATCAGAATTAATCCAGGAATGATAAATGATAATTAAACTACAATGCTAAGTACGAAATATACCACAACTTAACTGGTCAAGAAAAATGAAAAATACTGGTCAGAAATACGATCACGTATAAAATACGTATCACGAATTTCGGGGCACTACATGAGCAGCAGAGAAAACTTGTTCCAGAGCTTGGGGAGAGGCAACAGTTTTAGGCCTCCACGCCCTGTGGGCCTTCTTTGTGCCGGCTCGCTTCTGGATTGGACTAGCGCTCCCTTCGGAGAGCATCTCTTCAAACGCTTGCTGGTCAAAGCGAACAACCAGCATTTGTTGTGTGGAGCCGAGTTTGGCTCCGTCTGATTGCGTCACCAACTTATCAGCAGTGGAGAAGTTAGTCCCCAGCAGAGTCGCCATCGTGTTTGTCATTGATCGTCGTAAAACAGAACAATTTTATAGGAGGACTGAATTTGACTCACAATTACAAACTCGTTTGTACAAAAGAGAGCCTAGAAACAAAACCTAGGAAAAGCAATCTAAGTACAATTATTTAGTTTTGATTATGGGGGGTGACGGTAGAGGCTCGGGAAAGTGCTATCAACTCTGCCTTACTCCTTGGACGATCGAACGCAACCTCGGCTCCGGTGAAGAAATGCTCTCTGAAGACACGAAAGGAAGAGTCTGCTTCTGAGCTTTGTGTGCTTTTCTATACTTCTCTCTCTGTGTGTGTGTCTCTACAAGAAAATAGCACCTTACTATTTATAGAAATTCATGAGGGATAGGATGTACAGCCACGTGGCAAACTTTGGGCCACATAGTTGTAACTGTGCCTCGAGACCCGGTTTATAGTGGACAGCTGGGGATTGGTTGAGATTGATCTTGATCTGTTTGTTACAGTAAATCTGAACTGTTAAGACTTGGTCAATCTCTGCCACGTGTCTCAACTACTATTCTGTGGCGAGCCGCATAAAGGATGTATCCTGGCCGAGCCGCATAAGGGACTATCTTATAACCGAGCCGCATGAAGAATGTCTTATGACCGAGCCGCATGAAGGACGTCTCATAATTGAGCCGCATGAAGAATGTCTCATGACCGAGCCGTATGAAGGACTCCTCATAACCGAGCCGCAAGAAGAATGTTTCATGACCGAGCCGCATGAGAGATGTTTCATGATCGAGCCGCATGAGAGGTGTCTCATGACTAGGCCGCATGAGGGAATGTCTCATGACCGAGCCGCATGAAGGAATGTCTCATGATCGAGCCGCATGAAGGACGTCTCATAACCGAGCCGCATGAAGAATGTCTCTTGTCCGAGCCGCATGAGAGATATTTTATGATCGAGACACATGAGAGGTGTCTTATGACTAGGCCCATGAGGGAATGTCTCATGACCGAGCCGCATGAAGGAATATCTCATGATCGAGCCGCATGAAGGACGTCTCATGACCGAGCCGCATGAGGAATGTCTCATGACCGAGCCGCATGAGGAATACCTTCTGATCGAGCCGCATGAGGCCATCTCATGACCGAGCCGCATGAGGAATGTTTTATGACTAAGTCGTATAAAGGACGTCTCATGACCGAGCCGTATGAGGAATGTCTCATGACCGAGCCGCATGAGGAATGCCTTCTGACCGAGCCGCATGAGGCCATCTCATGACTGAGCCGCATGAAGGATATCTTCTGGCTGGATGGGTATGGGGGCCCTAGGAGAAGGCGTTGTGCCGAATGTCATGATTTGAGAGAGTTTCGTTTGTCTCCCTCTTGACTTCTCGAAAAAATGAATTTGATCGACCCTCCTTCTTGGCGAGTACTGGCACTACAGATTATGGATCTCCTTGGTCGAAAAAGATTTGACGGTAGACTCCTTCAGAAGATTGTGATGCGCTTGACTGAGACGATGCGCCTCATTAAGACATCTGAGTAATGCATCTAGTTGAGATCAGGCCATTACAACGTCTTCAATTGGTATCATGTTTCCGTGATGATGTCGAAAAGACGCAGTAGGTTGCAGTCGCTGGAACACAGACTGCCTTGGTAGTGGGGCCACTGTCTCTTGGCAGTGGCAGTTGATGATGGTTTGGGTGCAGTGATGTTCTGGAAAGGGCTCATCGCACGCCAAGGTTGCTTCTCTCTTCTTGTATTTGTGAATGACCACCTCTCGCAAGTCGAGAGCAGATTGATCTACCTTTCCATCTGTTTTGTGGGCCCAGGTATCTCGAGCGTCCGGGTATGTAGGTATCATATTTGCTCCCCAATCTGAGGCTAGTAAAAGCACTTGCTCTCGATCGTTGTAGGAAGACTTTTGGGACCGTTATATTTGCTTCCTGATCTAAGGCTAGTAAAGCACTGCTCTCGATCATTGTAGGGAGACTTTTGGGATCATCATATTTGCTCCCTGATTTGAGGCTAGTAAAGTACTACGCTCGATCATTGTAGGAAGACTTTTGAGAATCACCCTGTCCGGTTACCGCCGGGGGCTAGACACGGGCGGTTCTGTACAACTTTCCATCGGAGGCCCGTATAACAGTTAGCGGGACTCTCTGATGGTCAGTAGCTTGGACAGTTGAATGGGCTTGTTGGGCTCGCACTGCCCTAGACTTCTTCGACTTAGCACCCGAAGGTGCGTAGTAGGAAGAGTCCAAGTTGGAAGGAGGGAAGGGAAGTTGGTACCCTTTTCAAAGGAGGAAAGGGGGCTCTATTTATAGAATAAAGTGAGCCCTTTCTTCTTCTCCTTTCCGATATGGGACTAAAAGCAATATTTTCCATGCTTCTACATCTACCAACAGATGGCCAACAGGCTGTCACATCCAAAGGAGTCTATATGGGTACTCGATCAAAGGTAAGATTTTGTATGGACGATGAAGAATCCCAAACCGGGGGTAGCATTCCTTCAGAATCTGAAGCAGATGACCCCCACATTGGGGCCTGCCAGAGGACGATGATCCCTCTGAATCCGATGGCGACTATCTACCTCCTCTACCTGAAGATGAAAAACTTATCCACTCGGAGACAGACAGTATCAGTACCAGTTGCACTGCTTTCTCTCTTCATCCTCGCATGCTATCTACATACATGGCGGAAGAAGAAAGACCTGAAGAAGCCATTGATCAGACTAGCAAACGGCTAGAGGGTCTCGAAACAGCATTCGCCAAGATCACTAATATGCTTACCAGTATCATGGCAGTTCAAGCTGCTGGGGCTGTTCCTCCACCTCAACAAAACATCTCGACCCACGTTAGTCCAGCTCACAGCAACAACCCTTCTTCACTATAAAAGGAGTATCATTCTGTTGCGCCTCCTCCAAATCTTATAAATGTCGGGGGTGGACCTTCGCCAACAACACCTGACAACCGTTCAGCAGCCGTTTCCCAACACCCGCTCAATCAACAGGATGCAATTGATTCCTTGGTCGCTCACCTCGACACCATCTCACACAAAGACGAGCTTCAGAAGATGGGGATATCTCAACCGTATCCCCCTGAATGGGAGAACGCTACTTGCCCTCCTAACCACAAGCCGTTGACGCTGAACTCATTTGACGGTTTGACCTCTCCTTGTCAGCACATGACGTACTTTAACACGCAGACTCTGCACTTGTCCAGAGACGATCCGTTCCTGTCGAAGCTGTTTATTAGCACCTTGCAGGGGGTAGCCTTCGAATGGTTCTGCAGTCTGTCTGACGGGTGTATCAATTCATTCAAAGACTTGGAGAGGTTGTTCCTCAACAGGTTTTACGAGAGCGACATGCATGTTAGTATGTCCACCCTCATCGAAACCAAGCAAAGGAGGACTGGGTCTGTCATCGCCTTCATAGAACGCTTCAGGCGGCTAGCACTGAAGATGCCCTTCGGCATACCAGACTCAGAACTTATGGATACTTGTCGACATAACTTCCTTCCTACAGTAAAGTTTTGTCTAGGTATACATAAGTATGATACATGGCCCGCTTTCATTGGGGCCGCTGATGCTGCTGAAAATGACGTTCCTAACTTGGAACTACTGGGGTTGAAGACACCCAAATCCGAAGACAAGGGCAAGCATCCTCAAACTATCCCTGTTCGTGGGGGTAAAGGAAAAGAAGTCCTAAAAGTTGACACATCCAAAGCAGCTTCCAATTCTCAGGGCGCCTCCGACAAGCCTAAGGAGACCTTCTCCTTCGACGAAGATGATGTCATTACCATCTTCCACACATTGACGAAGGGTAATAAGCTGACATTGCCTCCTCCACGACGTCCTACAGAGGTGAGCCAACTCAATGATCCCAAGTACTGTCTCTATCATCTGTACGTGCATCACTCCACCAAGGACTGTATCGTCCTGAAAAAGAAGATACAACAGCTTATCGACAGCCAAGTGATCAACCTCGAAGCTGAAGACAAGGTCGTATCGGCTAACATGATCTCTCTTTAGTTTGGCGACTTCCCTCCTACAGAAGTCCCAGACGGCGTGGTCCCGATCCCCAAGGCGATGATGGAAGTCGTCAACCTACCACCAGCTCGCAACTCGACCTTGGTCCCACTCACAACTGAACATGGTGAGATCATGTGGGTCCACCCGAACCTTGTCCAAAAAGTGACGCAGGGGGTAGCACCTCCCAAAGTAAGAAGGGGCAAGAAATTCAAGCCATGTCATATGGTATCCTCCCCCATCTACGAGGTTCTATCTGGCGAAACGCGATCGGGGAAGACTTATCTTCGGACGTACGATCCCGAACAAGAAGAAGCAGTACCTCTTCAAACTCCTACTGCCCCTACAAGCTCAGAAGTCGGCCCGTCCAAGCCTCAAACCACGGACAAATACAAGCAGAAGGAGACGCGGTTTGACAAATCTCTAAAGGCGCCAGCTCCTAAAGGTATGGATGGGCCCTACAACTTTGACATACTGGCTCAGCTAGCCAATACACCTGCCAGGTTGTCTCTGTTCGATCTATTGTGACTCTCCAAAGAAATGCGGAAGGCCTTAAGTGAGGCATTACTATACGTTGACTCTTACCTCGCTGAAGTCAAAGCCCCCGCTAAAGATCCTATCTCCTGTCCCCACTGCCATAGTACTATAGAAGTGGTGCCCAACATCACCTTCTCACAGGATGACATGCTACTCAAAAATAATTGTCATGATAGACCCCTGTACTATAAAGGTTATATCGGGGCGATTAAGGTGGACCGCATGCACATCGATCCAGGATCCTCCCTCAGCATCATTCCTAGAAATTTGCTTCAAATTATGGGAATCCCTCTGCACAAGCTATCCGCAACCAACACAACTATCATGGCTTTCAATGCTGGTCGAAGCCATCTGCTGGGCAAGATCCGTCTCAAATGCCAGATCGATAATCTCCGAACGGAGGTTTTCTGCTATGTGATCGATGCTAATGTATCCTACAACGTCTTATTGGGACGTCCATGGATACACGAGAACATGATCATTCCTTCCACACTTCACCAGTGCTTCAAGTACGTCAACAGCGACGGTGTCGTGAGGATGGAATTTGTCGATGTCGATCCTTTCAAGGGCATCGAAGCTTACTATGGAGATTCGGCACTTTACCAATCTTAACCCCCCAAGGATGACGGCAATGAAGCTGACAACGAAGCTGAAGCAAGTCCGTCCTCCAATGGTCTCCTGATTATCCGAGTTAAAGGACGTACTACTCCAAAAAGTACTCCGAAGTCTCTCACAATCTGGATGAAAAAGAAGAACCCTGACAAGGTCAAGCCACTGACCATCACTCTCAATAAGACACCCCGGGAGGAACCTACTGACGCCCGTCCCCCCAATCCTGAAGAATTACCCTACGTGGTGAACTCGGCCAAGACTGTGGCTCCTCTTCCAGATGATGATCCTCTCAATGAGTATATCAATACTCATAATAATGTACCTTCAGCGAATGATATTATCCCTAAAGAAGAACTTGCGTATTTTCTTAGTAAAGGTTTATCTTTGAATTACTCCGATGTCTATCAATCTGTAAACCACTAAATAGATACGATATACGCTCTAGAGAATGGCATAGGACCACACCTCTGTATGCCGGTTATAACATCTCACATGCAGAAAAAAGTTTACCCTGAAGATATCCTCTACTTCATCGTTCCATCCAGAAAGAAAGATGAAGAGCTAATCATCTTTGGTCGTATAATTGGCGAGAGAAAGTTCGTTCCAGACTCTACTTCTTCCAAGCACAATACAGAAGCTGACTATGACTCTGGGAAAATACAACTTTTCTGGTATAGTTGGCAGGTCAAGAACATCATCCAGAACATGGGATATGACATCAAAAGTGACAAAGGGCTAAATTATGGCCGAGGACGACGGTTGCCAATACGACACTTTGCTCCCCCCAGCAAACCCAAGAACTACTATCAACGAAGCGGTGTTGGTTTAGGCTATGTCTCTCCTCCAACAACTCCCGAAAGATTAGATGATGAAGCAGATCGTTGTTCTCATTCTTCTGATTCCTCCCTTTGGGACTCAGACTCCAGCATCGGCGACATATTCAAAACAACTCTGTCCGTCAACATGGTCTCCGTCGACCAAATTACAGACGATGTCCAATCAATCGAACTCAAACAATGGGCTCAAAAGATGGACACTAGGTAGGAGCTGCACTTCGAACAACAGGAACCAACTACCGAAGACGAAGTCATCCAAGTCAATATAGGAGATGAAGCATCCTTCAAACCAATCTTTATCAGCAAAAGCCTATCTGGCAATGAACGCCAATCTCTTATACAGCTTATAAGAGAATACATCGACGTCTTCGCATAGAACTGTGAAGACATGCCAGGCTTGGACCCTAAAGTTGCTATGCATCGCCTGAACATTTCGTCTAAAGCTAAGCCAGTGAAGCAGCAACAACGAAGATTTTGTCCAGACGTCATGGAAGCCATCGAGAATGAAGTCAAGAAGCTCATTGCCAGTGGATTCATTTGTGAGGAATAACACGCAGACTGGGTTGCCAACATCGTTCCAGTCATAAAAAGAACGGTAAAGTTCGAATCTAAATTGACTACCATGATTTGAACCCTGCATGCCCGAAAGACGAGTTTCCTCTACCGATCACGGACGTAATGATCGACAACACTTGCGGCTTCGAGCGGATGTCCTTCATGGATGGGTTCTTAGGCTACAACCAGATCAAGATGTTCCCCGACGACTAGAAGCACACATCTTTTTGAATACCGTTAGGGGTATACTACTGTCAAGACCCGCTCTCGAATAATCAGACACGAGTCGGACACGCCCAGCCTTCGTCGTTAGACACGACGAAGTAAGCTGTAACAAACTAGGGAAATCTAACCAGATAATCATAAATGTATATAATCACAACATCTAAAAAACGTATCCCAGAATGATCACCATAATCCAGAATTCTATGTATATAAATGTACGAGTCATTAATAATGGAATGTACTATGAATTCTAAAACAATATCTAAGAGTAAAGCTAACAGTCTAAACCTGAAACCTCTAGCCAAGTCATGTCTCTATCCTGTTAAGCTAAGATTCTGGGCTCTGGCCCATAAGGTGGAATGATATCCTGCAAGTATACCTGCAACATATCCAGTCAAGAGCGGAGCAAAGTACAGTTCTAGGTAATAAAACATAAACATGACATGAACAGAGTACAGGGCTACAGGAAATGAAATACAGGAATGAACATAAAAGTTCAGGAAAGTAGTACAGAAAATAAGTACAGGAACTATAGTACATGAATATAAAGTACAGGAACATGTAAAGTACAGAAAATGTAATGTACAGGAATGAAACTATAATCCTGTAGTACCAGACATGATAAGTGCACAATATCGAAATACATCTGGTCCATGTGATCGGCTGGGGTGAGTACAAGAGCATGCACAGAAGTACATGAATATGGTACGACTTAGGTCCCGCGTGCACGATGCAAGGCCTAAGCTAGGCACATGAGTATAGTAACCGAGATTGGTCACATGGCTAGTGTATTTCCCCACCAGACACTAATAAGTACAAGAACAAGAGTACAGGAGTACATGATATCGTGCCATGATGTGTCACAAGAAAGAGTACAAGAAGGTAAATGCACAAAACCGTAGAAAAGTACTTGCCTTGCTACGGGAAAGTACGGGTAAGATCGGAGCTAGATGTCCTCATGTTTTAGTAGGTACAAGTTGGTTAATGATCTAAAAAAGTTCTAAGTATTTATCTAACACTTCTTTCCTTATCTACTTATAGAATACACTTGTTGGTTTATCTAAAAATAGTCTTACTTAGTTACTAACCAGGAGTTACCTATAAATTAGTCATAAACTTAATTTTAATGACCACCTGAATAAGATTTAGACCTATATAGTAGAGTAAGTTATATAGTCTAGTATATAAAGCAAAATAATTTATCTAACAAAATTCAAGTTGATGCATACCCAGATTTTTAAGAGAATATACTAAAATTAGGTAACAGTTAAGAATCCATTTGTTTACAAGTAATACTTCCTAACAATTTGTCCAGTAGGTTTGTTAGAATAATAATATAAAACGGCTATTAGGTTAACTACACAACAGTACCCATGTTTGATCCATACCAAGACTCAACGTGGTCTCTCCCTTGCTTTAGTAATGCCAACAATCTTTACTCCAAATAGAACTCACCAGCAACCATGCAACTTTATAAACTACATGTAAAAATAGGAGTTTGCCAACAGGAGCAAAGCAGGACTCAACTCTTAAAATATTCATAACTCCCAACTTACTAGGACTATCAAACGTTCAAGAACATGCTAACAAAATTTGAAACCAATCAAAGCAGCAGTTACCTCTCTCTGGGTTCAGCCCATTTGAAACCTCTTTAACTGCAACCGAAACCAACTTCTAATACACACCAAGTATTGATAGAAATATTACTCCTAAAATCAACTGTAGGAAAAATAACCCAACTCATATACAAAGATTATAGAACTCAAAGCCATAGCAAGTTTGAAACTAACAAAAACAAAAAAATATATACATATACAGCCCAAAACATTATCCTCAATTGTTACACTCATTAATCAAGTTTGCACTCTCCCGGATTCCCCTCCCCAGAACGATCAATCCCGAACACGAACAAGCCTGGACACGAACAAGCCTGGACACGAACAAGCTGCTACCCCTACTCTATTCCTGGCCGAACAAATTGAATTACTGCACTGGAGCAAAAATATAATACAAACAGCATACCTAGGAAGAAGTAGATCCCAATTTGTATTGCTACGATGAGTCGGACACGAATTTCAGAGAATGATTTGGAAATAGAGACTCTGTTTGGACATAAAATCAAACTGTTTCAGCGCATCGACGTTTAGACAAGATGTCATTTAGTTTGAATTCATTGAGCCAAAAATTGTAGAAAACAAAGAATCAAGGCTGCCAAAAACTCACAATTCGAATCAATTCTCATGAAAATATTTCAAATCCCTGAATTAACCATTCGACCCGTAGAAGAACAAAACACAAATCAGTCATTAACCCGTAGATTTCAAATTTGATAGATCGATCTTACCAATGGATCGATCCGAGATAAATAACTTCTCAATTGATCCGAATTTACAGATCGAGGCTTCTACGAACTCTGGATCCAACTTCGATCTGAAGTTTGATCGAAAGAACGAATAATTACGAGATAGAAGGATCGAATCAAATTATCATGAGAGGAAGAACAGAGTATCAAGACTGAGCTTACGGTGATCGCGGGGGAATACGAAAGCTGCTATACGATGGGTGGATCGATCGGTTCAGATGCGAGGAAGAATGTACGCACCACCGCCTTCATCATCTTCGCCATAGCTCTCATTGCTGTTGCTGTCGGGGTCGTCGCGTCGCCGTCGGGATCGTCGTCGTCGCCGTCGGGATCGTCATCGTCGCCGAGCTCAGGAAGAAAAAAACTCGAAGGAAAATTAAGTTGCTGAAGAAAACTAATCCATTCATTCCAATATAATACTCTCCCATTTACCATTTTAATCCCTCTGCCAATAGTAATTTTTGCACTTACCCCCTCCCCCTTTTCAAATATTATAAAACTGTTGAGAATCAGTTAAAACTTTTTTTTAAATGAGGGGACCACTAAATTGGTTGTAACAACTTTTTGAAATTGAAATTGCTCTAAATTAAATTCCCTCCAAAATAGATCATCAAAATTATTATTTAAAAAATATTAACCTTTTTATTTGAAACCTAAATCAACAATTTCTATTATTAGAAATCAAATTTTTATTTTTCAAATCGGGAAGTGGAGTTACAAATCTCCCTCCTTAAAATAATTTCGTCCTCGAAATTCGAGAAATCAAACAATTCTCAAAGCAAACTCTCAAGGAAGGTTTAAACACAAATTTTATTGTATTTAAAATTTCAATATCAAAGTACACTCAAACAAACAAACTGGGATAGCGCTCCCGCATCTCGTCCTCGCGCTCCCATGTGGACTCTTCTGGAGAGTGGTGTCTCCATGACGCGAACAAGTAGAATAGTCTGGTTCCACAAGCACTTCTTCCTCCGATCAAGGATCTCCACTGGCTGCTCCTCGTAGGTCAATCTCGGACCCACCTCTAGCTCCGAAAAGTCTACCACATGGCTCGGGTCCGAATGTAGCGTCGAAGCTGAGACACGTGAAAAACATCATGCACTCCTCCAAGCTGGCTGGAAGCGCTAGTCGATATGCCCCTTGCTAATCTGTTCGTCGCATCGAAGGGTCCGATGTACCTCGGACTGAGCTTCCCGCCTCTGCCAAATCTGATGACGCCCCTGGTCGACGAGATTCTTCAGGAACACTCTGCTTCCAACTACAAACTCTAACGGTCGTCTGTTACTATTTGCCCGGTGCTTTCGCCTATCCTGTGCAACTCTACGACGCCCTGAGCCTTGAGACCAAGTACATACAAGAAGTTGAGATAACACGGTTTAATAATGATTGAGGATCAAATGGGCATGAAGTGGGATGAATTTAATTACGACTTAGAAGAGTAAAATCATGAAGGTACGACCTTCTAGACACGACCAAAATTGAAAGTTTTAGTATAATTGAACCAGAATAAATTAAAAAAGTTACGGTTTGATAGTCATGATTAGGATCATAGTTTACACAAGGCACGATCAAGATATAAGTATGATTTATTGAGAAAATCAAATGATTTATCCATAAGATATAAGAAGGATTTGCCAAGATTGATCGAGAGGGTGTTTGGAGTCTACCGGAAAAATGCTAGTATCAAATCAAGGTGAAAGTGCAAATATTTGTGATTCACGGAGAATCAATAATCATGTGAAAAGGCATATAATCTCTATGATATTCGAGAACATATAGATATTTGAAGTCACTTTACCTAAAGTTCTTGCCCGCCAGTGCATATCTATCTGCAATGAACTTTCGGATCCGCGACTCAAATAACATATGTTACCGATACTCTATCGACTTATCCCTTTCCAAACAATAATTAACGAAGCAACTTAAGAGATCAAGATATGAAAATTTAGGATAAAGTCTCAGTAATACCCGAAAACCTATGAATGTCTGAAATCACTTCAACTTAGAGTCCCTGCCTCGCCAGTACGCTGCTGGCTGCAGTGAACTTTCGTCTCCGCAATCCGAATAACGGCTGCAGCGCACAACTGCACGCCCTAGTAGGTTATCAAATAGTCTTTCAACTTTATCCATAGAAAATTTCAAGGAATCAAAATGAGTTTCAATAGTCCAAGTCAAAAATGATGAGGTTACCTGTTAGAATACAAGGGTTTATTAGGTACTATGAAGCAACACGGAATCCAATCAAAGAGTAGTGAGTACAAAAGGGCAACCAGGAGATTTAAAATTTCAGACAGGGAGGAAGTTTCAAATTATAACAGAATTTCAACTGATATTTAGAATGGTAACAAGATTCCATATATGGGACATTATCCCGAAGGGATAACAGAGTCTCGAAGGATGAACTGAAGCAAGGTATCAGATAGGAGACAAGTTTCGAATAAAATCTCGTACTGGAAACAAGTTTCAATAAAATCTCGAATAACAATGAAATCTCGAGCAAAAATTTGAATAGAAAACAAAATCTCCAATAAGGTACACAGTAAAAAAAGAAAATCAAGTATCAACAAAGTCGTGAATAAAGAACAAAATCTCGAATAGAACATCTCAACGAGGAAACAAGATTTTTAGTCGTAACTAGAAAACAGGTTCCAATAGAGAACAAGGTATCGAATAGGGAACACGGTCTCCACGAGTCGCGAGTTGGAACTGAGGTTTCAAAATCTGAAAAATCTTGAATATGAGACTAAATCACGAACAAAACAAAGTCTCAGAATAGGAAACATGATCTTAAAATCTCGAATGGAATCAAGGTCACGAGTAGGAAAAAAGAATCAATGGTGAATATAAAACAAATATCCATGAAACAAGCGATACCTCAAATAGGGAACAAGATCGAAACAAAGTTGGGAATAGAACAATTTGTCAAATAGAAACAAGCCATGAATAGGAAACGAAATCTCACATAGGGAACAGGTCAAACCCTTAATTTGAAACGAAGTTTTCAAACGATGTCTTAATGGTGAATAGAAACAAGTATTGAATAAAATCAAATTCCAAAGCCCCGAATAGAAAACTGAACCTCGGGAAGAAAACAAAATTTACAAATTGTAACTAGTCCTGAATAGGAAACAAAATTCCTGAGTAGAATATCGAAAAGAAAACAAGATTACGATGAGTGGGTTGAGGAGTATCAAGCAACAAATAGGAACAATATCTTGAAATGAGTTTCAATATCAACCAAGGTTCCAAAAGAAAACAAGAAGTTTCAAAATGGTCTAGATGCTAAAAAAACTTTAAGGAAAGACTGGATTGCTAATCAAGATACATGATTTTCCCAACCATGCAAAAAAATCTTTTATCTTCATTCTATCTTCAGTATTCCTCCGGGACGAAAATCTCTCCAACCTTCTTCAACTTTCCTGACGTAGACTGGTCCCTACGGTAGTGCTCCATGCGTTTGCTGAATCTGGAGAGGCGGGTCCTTCTTCTGTGGTACTAGTGCTCCTCGTGCTCGTCCTTGGATAGTACGATCAACGACCTCCGACAATCCTTGACTTGATGGGCAGGTGATCCGTAGAACAAGCATAACCTCGGTCTCTTGCGGCACTCGTCGTAGTGGTGCTTGGGTGACGATAGAAAATACAAATGATCGTCGACGGAATCTGAATCTGAATCTAATCTCGCTGAGGTACGGAAGTGCGGGGCTCTGACAGAAATATACAGCAGCTGATGTGCTAGCTGCTGAGATCCTGATGCTCCTCGATCATTGTGATCCGCGACTTGCTAGCAATCCATCATTCAGTGAATATGGGCCTGAATCTGCCTCTGATGATGCGACTGATGATGTGACTGAAGAAATACTGTCTGAGTATTGCGATGCTTTGTGGGTCCAGGGTAGTTGTTGTCTTCGTCATAAGTCTTCATGTCTCTCCTGGGCTTCAGCTTCCCATCTTTGTATGTGCTACGAGCTGGATCTTCGGTTGGTGACTCCAATCTTTAGAGGAGTCGGATCCTCAAAGACTTGGATGATCTCCAGTGGCAGCTCCAGGTTCTCGATCTGCTCCTCAGTACAAGATATGCGCTCGGTGTCGGAGAAATCAAAAGTCTGGGAGTCTGGAAATCAGAAGTCCTTTCTGGCTCGAGAGTGTATACACAAAGCTGGCTTGGAAAAAGGATGGCCTACTCCCTCTGGGTGTCAAGGAACTCTTGAAACGTCTCCGTCAACTGCGTACTACCCATGGGGATAGTAGTGGCGATAGAAGGTAGTGGAAGCTCAAAACCTTCAAGTGTAGGTGGATCAATAATTCTGGTGTCGCATGCTTTTGGGCCGTCTGAAAAAAAAACTGTTAAAATAACCTAGACCTAAAAATAACAAGTGTTTATAGAATATCAAAATACCCGATACCCGATTTCCTATGTTGTGATCAAGTTTTCCCTAGTTTAATCAAGTCCCCCAATAGTACTCTAATACCTAGGTACTATTAGGATAGACCTGCATGGGCCACCACTAAAAACATGTTACGACCCGCTCCCGAATATCGGACATGAGTCGGATACGCCCAGCCTTCGTCGTTAGACACAACGAAGTAAGTTGTACCAAACTAGGGAAATCTAACCAGATAATCATAAATATATAATCACAGTATCTAAAAAATGTATCCCAGAATGATCACCATAATCCACAATTCTATGTATATAATGTACGAGTCATCAATAATGGAATGTACTATGAATTCTAAAACAATATCTAAGAGTAAAACTAACAGTCTAAACCTGAAACCTCTAGCCAAGTCATGTCTCTATCCTGCTTAGCTAAGATCCCGGGCTCTGGCCTATAAGGTGGAATAATACCTGCAAGTATACCTGCAACATATCCAGTCAGGAGCGGAGCAAAGTACAGTTCTAGGTAATGAAACATGAACATGACATGAACATAGTACAGGGGTACAGGAAATGAAATACATGAATGAACATGAAAGTACAGGAACGTACAGGAAATAAGTACAGGAACATGTAAAGTACAGGAATATAATGTACAGGAATGAAACTATAATCCTGTAGTACCAGACATGATAAGTACACAATATCGAAATACATCTAGTCCATGTGACCGACTGGGGTGAGTACAAGAGCATGCATAGGAGTACATGAATATGGTACGACTTAGGGCCCGCATGTACGATGCGAGGCCTAAGCTAGGCACATGAGTATAGTAACCGGATTGGTCACATGGCTAGTGTATTTCCCCACCCGACACTAATAAGTACAATAGTACAAGAGTACAGGAGTACATGATATCGTGCCATGACATGTCATAAGAAAGAGTATAAGAAGGTAAATGCACAAAACCATAGAAAAGTACTTGCCTTGCTCCGAGAAAGTACGGGTAAAGATCGGAGCTAGATGTCCTCATTTTTTAGTAGGTACAAGTTGGTTAATGATCTGAACAAGTTCTAAGTATTTATCTAACACTTCTTTCCTTATCTACTTATAGAATACACTTGTTGGTTTATCTAAAAATAGTCTTACTTAGTTACTAACCAGGAGTTACCAAAATTAGTCATAAACTTAATTTTTAATGACCACCTGAATAAAGATTTAGACCTATATAGTAGAGTAAGTTATATAGTCTAGTCAATAAAGCAAAATAATTTATCTAACAAAATTCAAGTTGATGCATACCCAGATTTTGTAAGAGAATATACTAAAATTAGGTAACAGTTAAGAATCCATTTGTTTACAAGTAATACTTCCTAACAATTTATCCAGTAGGTTTGTTAGAATAATAAAAAAATGGTTATTAGGTTAACTACTGTCACGATCCGCTACCCAAATTGTTGGGCCGGGCCGAGTCATGTCCAGCCTACGCTTGAGATAAAGCGTAGTAAGCTGTTCTAAAGATAACAAGATAAGACTAAAATGTGTTAACAGTTCTATAAGTAATAAAAAGTCATAAATGTTCCAAACACAAAAGTCATCTCGTATAATAGTAAGTCCAAGTACAAGTCCAAATATAAAGCTGGATACAGGTCCAGTCACAAAATGTATAGTCTAATACATGACTACTCTCAAAAGTCCAAAGTAAATAGACAACTAGGCGAGTTTTCTCGCAGGTACATCCTCGTAAGACAAGGCCTGGTCCTCGGCAGTAACTCCATAATGAATCACAGAACAACTCCTCCTCAATAAGTATACCTACAACGTTATCCTGTCAGGACGGAAGCAAGTACTGATTCTACCAAACATATAATACTGATCATGTGATGGAAAGAAATGACATATCATGTTTATCTAGTTTTAGATACATTTTATCATGGCAATAATTATTTGTTTTAAAGTTTAAAACTGTAGTAGGTGAGTGATCATCAATAGGTAATCAGATGTACAGTGGTATATATCAATTTTTTGAAGTATACATACGTACCCTTAACGGCATCGGTGTATGTCCATACACAAACGCAGGATCAGACATACGACAAAGTTACATATAGAATGTAACAGTGCTCGGTAAATACATACGGAGAAGGGGGCATGATCACGTACACTACTAACAGTTTCCCCTTAACCCGTTGTTTAAACATGTGAGAGATATAAAAATCCTAAGCATGGTAGAGACTTTTAGTAATACAACATGTGAAGTTTTAACTTGCTACCCCAAGGATCAGCATTTAACATGGTTAGAATTTACAGTTTATGGCTATAGCAGTATGTAAAGTTTATAGAAGTACTTGCCTTTAGCAAAGCAAAGCAGCAATAAAAATGCTATAGATGCCTAGTGACTCGACACTGTAGAAATAACACATAAACTTAGTTTTTATACTAAGTTAAACACTAAGTCACTAGTTGTGTGCTACGACTTTCTGACTGGACACCTAGCCTAATGATGACTTTAGCATAGGAGACCAATATGGGGTGACACAATACCCTAACTAACTTTCTAGGGCCTTTACACTAGTGCGGGGTGAGGTCCAATACTATAACAACTCAAACACAAATCATTGCAAGTCGTAACTATTCAATAATAAATCAAACTGTACACTATGCTCCAACAATTTTTGAGATAGACAAAAGCTCAATTTTAAATAAAATAAAGTACCAAAATGATGCTTGATAATTATAAAATTTATAGTAATTTTTTTGGAATTTATAAACCTTCATAAATATTTATTAAAAATCAGCAAACATATGTATCCTGAAAATGAGTTTGTTTTCCCATTTTTATGAAATACCAAAAGTACTTATTAATGCTGAAAAATTATAGTAAATTAGCTAAATTAACATAGTATTTTAAAACAATTTTTTCTAAATTTTACAGCAACTAAAATATATATAAATTCAAAAATAGCAAGCAACACTTTCTGGAAAATAATTAATTAATTATTTACTATTTTGTCCATGTATTCGAAAATTGAACCGAAGTCCAGATACAGGACCCAGAGCCATGAATCAAGTCCAATATGACTTGTACAACTCTGAATTATTAGACCCAATTGGGCCCAAAAACCCATGCTAGGCTTGGACATCAATTGCCATGATTAATAAAATACAAATTTAAATATAAATAATATATTCTAAAGTGGTAAAATATACAAGTCACAAAATTATACAATAAAATAACTTGTAAAATTTTACATAATAATATGTTGTACAAAGTAGAATTTGAAATACATATATATACAACAACATATATATTATATAAATATATATAATATATAAATATAATATATATAATATAATATATATTTATATATATATAAATAAATATAATAATAAATTAAAAAAAATATAAATATATATAATATAAAAATACTATATATAACATTATAAACATATATATATAATATATATATACATACTACATATATAACATATATAATTACATATATCATATACATATATAATAAAAAAACTAAACAAAAAGAAGAGGGAAAGGGGGGCTCGAAATCGGCCAAGGGGGTCGGGTTTAGTGCGCTCGGGCTGGCCAGGGGGTCAGCCCGAGTCATGTGTTAGGGAATGGGTTAGGGTTAGTTTTAGGTTAGACTTTAAGTTAAGGGGTTTTAACCCGATAGCCCAAACTTCGTGTCCTGACAGTTGGGACACGAACGGCCGAGTCCAAGTGTCCTGGTCATTTACGACACGCATGACACGAGTTTGCCGTATCCAAACTTACCCTAGACTCGTGTTGGGACGCGGCGAGTCGTATATGTGAAGGACGAGTCTGTCGGAGAAGGGAAAAATAAATGGGACCGTACGTGTCCAAGTCGAGCGGGGCTGTTTAATGCGGCGACAGGGAGGCGAAAGCTCGTCGCGACGCTGGGGTGGCGCTTGCACTCGTTTCGATGAGATACGTCGAGTGGTGGTGGTCGCAAGCGTCGACGTGGGCTGTAGCGTCGGCGTTAGGGGGTCGCCGGAGTTACGGTTAGGGTTAGGGTTTCGTCGGGAAAGAAGGGGTGAAGGCGGCGCTGTAGGGGGTCGTGGTGGTTTGCTAGGGTTAGGGTTTGGTCTGGGGGTACTTATAGGGGGAAGGAGGTCGGTTTCAATGGCTAGGTTGGCCGGGAAAGACGGAGAAAGGGTCGGTGGTCGTCGGGGCAGCTGGCCGTCGTCGGGGTAGTTGGGAGGAGAGAGAAAGAAACGTGGGGGTGATGGTGAATTACAGTAAGGTCCCCCAAATTTAGGGTTTTATAAAATAACCCGCTCTCATCGGTTTGCAAATTATTATTTGCAACCCGCAATAAAAATAATTCAACTAATTATAATTTGATATTAAAACAAATTTAAATATTACAAAATATTAAAATAATTCAATTTATTACAAAATGATATATTCTGATTTAAAAATCATTTAAAAATTCTAGAAAAATTCCTAACAATTATATTAATTTATTTTAAATATGTAAAAGCAATTTAATATTATAAAAATATTATTTTGAAATTTAGGGGCTTACAACTACACAACAGTACCCATGTATTGATCTATACCAAGACTCAACGTGGTCTCTCCCTTGCTTAGCCTGTAATGCCAACAATCTTTACTCCAAATAGAACTCAACAGCAACTACGCAACTTTATAAACTACAGATAAAGGAGTTTGCCAACAGAAGCAAAGCAGGACTCAACTCTTAAAATATTCATAACTCCCAACTTACTAGGACTATCAAACGTTCAATAGAATATGCTAACAAAATTTGAAACCAATCAAAGCAGCAGCTACCTCTCTCTGGGTTCAGCCCATTTGAAGCCTCTCTAACTGAACTGCAACCGAAACCAACTTCTAATACACACCAAGTATTGATAGAAATATTACTCCTAAAATCAACTGTAGGAAAAATAACCCAACTCATATACAAAGATTATAGAACTCAAAGCCATAGCAAGTTTGAACTAACAAAAACAAGAAAAATATATACATATACAGCCCAAAACATTATCCTCAATTGTTACACTCATTAATCAAGTTTGCACTCTGTCAGATTCCCCTCCCCAGACACGATCAATCCCGGACACGAACAAGCCTGGACACGAACAAGCTGCTACCCCTACTTTATTCCTGGCCGAACAAATTGAATTATTGTACTGGAGCAAAAAATATAATACAAAACAGCGTATACCTGTAGGAAGAAGTAGATCCCAATTTGTATTGCTACGATGAGTCGGATACGAGTTCCAGAGAATGATTTGGAAATAGAGACTCTGTTTGGACATAAAATTAAACAGTTTCAGCACATCGACGTTTAGACAAGATGTCATTTAGTTTGAATTCATTGAGCCAAAATTGTAGAAACAAAGAATCAAGGCTGCCAAAAACTCATAATTCGAATCAATTCTCAAGAAAATATTTCAAATCCCCGAATTAACCATTCGACCCGTAGAAGAACAAAACACAAATCAGTCATTAACCCGTAGATTTTCAAATTTGATAGATCGATCTTACCAATGGATCGATCCGAGATAAAATAAACTTCTCAATTGATCCGAATTTGCATATCGAGGCTTCTACGAACTCTGGATCCAACTTCCTATCTGAAGTTTGATCGAAAGAACGAATAATTACGAGATGAGAAGGATCGAATCAAATTATCACGAGAGGAAGAACAGAGTATCAAGACTGAGCTTACGGTGATCGCCGGGGGATACGCGGAAGCCGTGCTGTGCCGACGATGGGTGGATCGATCGGTTCAGATGCCGAGAAAGAATGTACGTGCCACCGCCTTCATCATCTTTGCCATAGCTCTTACTGTTGTTGCTGTCGGGGTCGTCGTCGTCGCCGTCGGATCGTCGTCATCGCCGAGCTCATGAAGAAGAAGAACTCGAAGGAAAATTAAGCTGATGAAGAAGAAAACTAATCCATTCATTCTAATATAATACTCTCCTTTTTTCTATTTTAATCCCTCCGCCAATAGTAATTTTTGCACTTACCCCCCTCCCCTTTTCAAATATTACAAAACTGTTGAGAATCAGTTAAAAACTTTTTTTAAAAAATGAGGGAACCACTAAATTGGTTGTAACAACTTTTTGAAATTGAAATTGCTCCTAAATTAAATTCCCTCTAAAATAGATCATCAAAATTATTATTTAAAAAAATATTAACCTTTTTATTTGAAACCTAAATCAACAATTTCTATTATTAGAAATCAAATTTTTATTTTTCTCAAAACCAGGAAGTGGAGTTACAACTGCTATACGGTGATGCCCTTCGGATTGAAGAATGCAGGGGCAACATACCAGCGAGCCATGAACACAATTTTTGCAATCATTTGCGCAAAATCGTGGAGTGCTACGTGGACGATATCGCAGTAAAAAGTCGTCTCATGGGCAACCACCTCT
>JANAVB010019600.1:3325674-3436158 GCA_029216955.1 Iris pallida | reverse complement strand
TGTGTATAAAGCTCAACATCCTCAATGTTCCCTAAAAATGTATCTCCAGTCAGGAGGAGCAAAGTACAATTCATGCTAATTTAAAATAGTTAAAATAAATAATAGAATCATGCACTTTTAAACAGTTTAGAAATGAACAGTTTTCTAGCAGTAAAACAGTATGATTTGAATAGGCAATGAATATGACCGGCTTGGGATGTACAGTTGTATCCTATTGATACGATTCGGCTTATCCCCGTGTGTATGAGGGGTAAGCTAATACTGGCCTAAGTTACAGGATGTGGTCATAAACATTACTCTACTCCCCAGTCCCCAATCAGTACAGTAGTCACAATCAGTACTCTCCGAGAGAGTTTCGTGTTTGCATCGTGGTTTAAACTTGCAGTAAAACGATTATAAAGATAACTGTAAAACTAACACAAACTATACTTGCCTCAAAATGGACTTGACTAGAGAGGATGAAGACTTCGAGACAGGAATTCAGAATCGCCCTCGAATTCCTACATTCTAGAAATTGAATCAGATTCCAGGGTTACCAATCTAGCTACGCTAGTTGAAATCTCTATTTGTCCTAATCCAATTTTAATTCTTATTAATACAAAACACAAACGGGATTACGATTATCGGTGCGTTTGAATTTAATACGAGGGAAAAGATGGTTTTAACTTTGTATTTGGAAAACTCGTAGATACCAGATTAATTGATTAAAACTTTGTTTTTTCATAATTTATAAATATAAAACCAATTTCTTATTTAGTGAGAAATACATGACCTTTAATTAATATTAAAACTTGTAGATTTTAGGTGAGAAAACCTTTATTAATTTTATACAAAATTACTTTTATTAAATTTATTCGTTTACTACAAAAACTCGCAAAATCAGCAATAACCAAAATACAGTTACAGAACCAACAACCAGCTGGGCTTATGCCCATTATAATTTATTTACATAAATTAAAATAAGACAAAACTGCCGTTAGTCCTAAACTTTAATAAATTAAATATGAATAAAATAAATAATAAAATAAAGTAAATATGAACTAGTCTCAGATATGGTCCAATCGTCAACTAGGCTAATGCCTCAATGTCCGGACGAAGCCGGTTTCGTTTGCACTTAGCCGGGCCCATTGACCGATACGGTCGTCGCCCAAAATCCAATTAAATAAAATTCCGAAATCTATTTTAAATTCTTTTTTAAAATATTCTTGAATTTACGGAAAAATCCGGCAACATCTTCTCTATTTTTGGTCAACCCAAAAACTGGGAAATATGCCAAATAATTTTCCTGCAAATCCTAAACCAGGTAAATCCCAAAATATATATAAAATAATCTACCACCAATCCACAGATTAATCGGAACGACCCGAAATAATTTCGGAAGTCCGAATCCAACCAAAAACGTCACAACACAATACCGGAAATATCCGAAAGCTAAAATATACCGAAATCCAATTTCTGAAAAGTTTCGGAAAATCCAAACAATCAACAGAACCTTTCCGAAGGTTCCGAAAAATACGACGTCGCTAAAATCGAATTCCCAAGAGGGAATCGGGGACCATTCTCATCACAGACAGTATAAAAAAATGGACGGGACAGGGGTTATACCTCGGGTTGCTCGGCTAGAGCTCTCAGATGATTATAATAGAAAAGAAAGAAGGGAACAGCAAGTCGGGAACCCACGGCAGCGCTGGACAATGCTGTCCAAATCAGGGCACTCGCGGAGACCCGGACAGCAGAGAGAACGGGCGGAAAATAGCAGTACAGAACTGCGGTGTCACCGAGAAACTTAGGGCACGGGCGCGGGGCTAGCGGGGTGCGCGGTGGCGGCCGAGAGGGGCGCCGGAGAACGTCGGGCGGGCGGATCGGGTCCGTGGGTCGACGCGGATGGCCGGGGGCGCCGGCGGGACGCGGCTCGCAGGGTGAAGGGGTCGGCGTCGGGCGCTGGCGCGAAAGGCTGCGCGATCGGAGGGTGGCGCGCGGGCTTGGGCGGGCGGCGCTCGGGGGTGCTGGAGGGGACTAGGGCTCCGACGAAGGTCTCGGGAGAGGGGGCTCGGCCGGCGGAGGGGCCGACGGGCCGGGGAGTCGGGGCGCGGAGAGTCGGGGCGCGGGTGCTCGGATCCACGGGTGAGGGGGCGCAGGTGATCGGGGCCGAGGGGGCTTGGCGGGTGCTCGGGAGTCGGCGATGGGCGTGGCCGAGAGGGAGCTCGGGAAGAGTTGGGTTGGGAGTGAAGGTTGGAAAAAGGGGAAAGGTTGGGGAGCTCTGGAGTATGAGATGGGAGAAGTGGTGTTGGTGTTTAGGTGAAGGAGTTAGATTAAAAGGGAGTGGGGATTGGAATGAGTGGAGGAGAGGTATTAGTGTGCTAGAGAAGGGGAAGTGCTAGGGAAACGGGCGGCCAGGTCGTGGGTAGCTTAGAATTAGTGATTTTTTTTTATAAAAGACCAATCAGATTCAAGGAATAGGACTGGGTCTGGGTTCGGAAGTCGGGTCTGGGTCAGCACCCAAAAACCATATTAATAATTTTTGAAATTAATTTTGAAACTCAATGCATACCAATAATAATAGAAATAATATAATAATACTAATATTAATAATAATAACATTCACATACAAAGACTGGGTTTCATAATCTTCCTTCCTTAGAAAATTTCGTCCTCGAAATTTAAATGCAGGGTAGGAGAATCAAACAGGTAAGGGTACTACACCCGTAACTCCGGTCCAACAATAAGGATTTCTAAGCGCAGTCGTGGATGAGACGGTTTAGGGACAAGTTTCATTTATGATATCATCCATGTAGAAAAATACAAAAGCGAACCAAAGTACACGAGGTTGATCAGACCATCATGCACCGGTCCTGATTAGACAATATATTAGTGGATGCACCCAATAAAATACTGTGATGATCAAGCTTGATAAAGAGATAGCTTGCAAAACTAGGCTGACTTAGCAGCATCAGTCAAGTTTAGAACGAAAAGATAAGAAATAGGAGTTTATGTGATGGCTCAAATTCTGATCTTCTTCTCACCTCTGACTACGCTTGCAATTGGTTTCTCTGGCACTGAAAGGTTGAGTCCAATCTTCAGCTCTGAATTATCCAAAATGTGACTCGGATCCGAATTTTAGCGTCTGAGCTGTGATACGTAGAAGACGTTGTGCACTCTCTCAAGATTTGCTGGTAGAGCTAACCAGTACGCTACTTCCAACTTATCTTAAAACTTCAAATGGCCTGATGTACCTGGCCTCAATTTCCCAGCTCCGTCAAAACTGATCGTTCCTCTGGTAGGAGAAAACTTTATAGTAACGCTATCTCCTTCTTCAAACTCCACTGGTCGACGACTACTATCGACCCTATGCTTCTGTCTGTCTTGGGCAATCCTGAGCTTACATTCACCTTCTCTACTGCGTCAGTCACCAACTCTGGATCCAGCAGTACTCTTTCTCCTACGTCGTCCCATACAAGTGGTGTACGGCAACAACGTCCATAGAGAGTTTCAAATAGAATCATACCAAATGTTGGCTTGGTAGCTGTTGTCGTAAGAGAACTCTACCAAGTGTAAATGATCTTCCCAAGACCCTCCAAACTCCAATACGCAAAAATCTCGGTATGTCTTCAGGCGTCTGGATTGTCTTCTCTGATTATCCATCTGTCTGGGAGTGACAGGTAGTACTGAACTTCAATTGTGTTCCCAAGCTGTCATGCATACTCTTCCAAAAGTGAGAGGTAAATCTTGTATCTCTGTCAGATACAATACTTACTGGTACTCCATGAATCCGGTAGATGTGCCGCATGTACAGTGCTGCCAACTTCTCGGTGGATAGACCAACCTTGAAGGGGATAAAGTGAGCTGACTTCGTCAGTCGGTCCACGATAACCCAATTGGCATCCTTCCCTCCTTGGGATCGAGGCAGTCCCGACACAAAATCTATCGTTATGTACTCCCATTTCTACTCCGGAATGTCAAGCGGCTGCAATAGTCCTGCTGGTCTCTGTCTGCTAGCTTTAACTTGCTGACAAATTAAACATCTAGCCACATACCTGGATACGTCCTTCTTCATTCCGTACCACCATACTATAGTACGTATATCCCGGTATATTTTGTTGGCTCCTGGATGTATGAAATACTGCGACTGGTGCGCTTCATGCATCAGCTCGTACCTCAGTTCGCCAGTTGGTATGCAAAGCCTCGTACCATTCTTCAGTGCTCCGTCGATGGCGATTGAGAATCCTTCAAGTGTCCTTGCCAGCACTTGGTCTCTGAGTTTACAAAGCATCTCGTCTTGGAATTGTGCCTCCTTGGCTCTGTCCATCAGACTCGAACGCACTTACAACTGCATCAATGATGATTTATCTCCTGGTATGATGGCTTCTCTTCCAAGTTTCTTCATCTCTTCTTCTGGCAGTACAATCTCCAATCCAAGCTTCTCCATGTCCTCCAGCAAATGACGCTCCTTGGTCAAGAACATTGCCATCGGATATCGACTAAGTGCATCTGCAACAACATTAGCCTTACCCGGATGATATTGCAGGTTGATGTCAAAATCCTTCATCAGCTCCAGCCATCGCCTCTGTCTCATGTTCAGCTCCTTCTGAGTGAAAACATATTTCAGACTTTTGTGGTCTGTAAATATTTCCACTCTCTCTCCATAAAGGTAATGCTTCCATAGCTTCAAAGCAAATATCACCGCTGCCAGCTCCAAATCATGTATGGGATAGTTCTTCTCATGAGTCCATAATTACCTAGATGCATAAGCAATCACTTTCCCGTGTTGTTGAAGAACGCAACCCAGTCCTTTACCTGAGGCATCACTGTAGATTGAGAAACCACCAGTTCCTGTGGGTAGCGCAAGGATTGGTGCAGTGGTAAGCCTCTTCTTCAGCTCCTCAAATGATGCCTGACAAACTTTCGTCCAGATGAACTCTTCATTGTTCCGAGTGAGCTTCATCATCGGCTCAGCAATTCTGGCAAAGTCTTTCACGAACTTCCAGTAGTAGCCAACCAAGCCCAAGAAACTCCTGATTTAGCAATTGAGCTTGGGATAGACCACCTCTCAACAGCGGCTATCTACTTCGGATCTATCGAAATTCCTTCTCTTGCGACAACATGGCCAAGAAAATCCACCTTGTCTAGAAAGGATTCACATTTGGAGAGCTTACTATACAACTTCTCTTTCTCAAAGTTTTCAGAACTTTCCTGAGGTGCTCTTCGTGCTCTTCCGTCTTTGAATAGATCAGAATGTCATTGGTGAAGACAACGACAATTTGATCTAGGTATTCATGGAAACCTTGTTCATAAGGTTCATGAACATTGCAAGAGCATTCATCAGTCCAAACGGCATGACCAAGAATTCAACTGCCCATACTTGGTGTTGAATGCCGTCTTGGAAATATCTTCCTTCCTGACCCTGATCTGATGGTAGCCAAATCTAAGATCAATCTTCGAAAACACCATGGCTCCGCTCAATTGATCAAATAGGTCATCGATCCGGGGCAAAAGGTACTTGTTCTTGATGGTGATATTGTTCAGCGCCCGGTAGTCAATGCACATCCATACTGTTCCGTCCTTCTTGTGCACTAGCAAGACAGATTCTCCCTAGGATGAAGTTCCATCTCGAATGAATCCCAGAGCCTTCAGTTCATTGATCTGGTCCTTCATCTCCTTGGCCTCCTTCGGGTTGACTCTGTAGCATCCCTTAAAATAGGGAAGAGCCGGGGACTAGGTCAATAGTGAACTCTATGTCTAGATCTGGGGTAATCCGAGAAAACTATCAGAGAAAACATCTACCATAAAGGTGTAACTAAGAAGTTTATTCATGTGAAGAATTACAGCAAAAACTCTTATGATTGATCTAAGGACATCCTGTTACAACTTCTTATAACAATAGATAATGCTATTCAGTAGTCCTAGGTACTAATCTTCATGGTTCTGGCTCTTGTACGAGCAGTCTCCAACTGCTTCATTCCTCTATGATCCTCGAGTCTGCATCATGCCCTTCTGCAATGGGTGTAGGAGGCAAGGTCTGCTTGATAGGAAGAGAGTTCCTAGGTTGCGGCAGCAGGTGTTGCTAGGATAGATGCTCTGGTATAATGGGGAGATAAGAGGCAGTTCTTTACCCGATGTTCAGGGATCTACATGCCAATATTGTCCCAATCTCTTGCGGCAACTAACGGCCTGATGACCAGGCCTCTTGCAGTAGTCACAAGCCAATAGCCTCTTATGACAAGACTGCCGGAAAGTAGAGTACTTGATGGGACCCAAATATCTTCTAGATTCAGGGGTATACCTCCTAGGGTGAGGTTCCGCTCCAACTTGGTTGGAGATAGCTAAGGCTACCTCATTGACGTTCTTCATGACTTCTCTCGTGATATCCATCTGTTCCTGCTGGGCTTCAGCTTAAGCCTTCTGGGACTCCACGATTTCTTGAAGTAGGGCAACCATTTGGGAGGTGTTCGCTGGTACTGGTGGAGCATGAGGAATGGGTACTTCCCCAAAGAAATACAGCTTAGTTTGAGAAGAGGTAGGATCCGCCGGTGTAGTAAAAACTTCACTGGATGCATTATGGGGACGGTCAATCAGCTGCGAGGGAATAAACCCTAGACCTGGTTGAGGAGATGGGGTATGATCCGGAGATGACACCTCATCGCCAGCAGGATTGGTCTTGTCAATGGCCATTCACTGGAAGGTTTAGGATGCACACATAAGCAAGGTAGCCTACCAGTCTATAATCAAACAAAATATTTATTTATATATAATTCGGACCTATGTTGTGACAAATCAATGTTCTAATGTTCTAATTGTTTCTAAGTATGTTTTCCTAAGTTGTTGTTTGACCTGCATGGGCCACTACTAAAAATATGTCACGACCCGATCCCAACTAATTGGGTCGAACCGGATCATGCCCAGCCTGCACCGTTGTTGAGACAGCGGCAGTAAGCTGTTCCATTAGCAGGTAACCATACAACAACATCTATATTTGTCACAACTCAAATACGGGAAAATAAATCTTTATTAAACTTTGAAATGAAATACAACTGGAAAATGTACTGAAATAAATAACAGAGTTTGAAATAAACAACAATGCTGAAAAAGAAAAGCTATCTATCAGCCGGCTTATCGACCTCAGTCCCAACGTCCTCCAATGGGGACTCTGGCAGCACTACCGGGTACAAAACAGGGTCGTAGTAACTGCTGTATAAAAGCTCAGCATCCTCAATGTCCCCTAAAAATGTATCTCCAGTCAGGAGGGAGTAAAGTACAATTCATGCTAATTTAAAACAGTTAAAATGAATAATAGAATCATGCACTTTTAAACAGTTTAGAAATGAACAGTTTTCTAGCAGTAAAACAGTGATTTGAATAGGCAATAAATATGACCGGCTTGGGATGTACAGTTGTATCCTATTGATACGATTCGGCTTATCCCCGTGTGTATGAGGGGTAAGCTAATACTGGCCTAAGTTACAGTTGGATGTGGTCATAAACATTACTCTACTCCCCCAGTCCCCAATCAGTACAGTAGTCACAATCAGTACTCTCCGAGAGAGTTTCGTGTTTGCATCGTGGTTTAAACTTGTAGTAAAATGATTATAAAGATAACTGTAAAACTAACACAAACTATACTTGCCTCAAAATGGACTTGACTGGAGAGGATGAAGACTTCGAGACAGGAATTCAGAATCGCCCTCGAATTCCTACATTCGAGAAATTGACTCAGATTCCAGGGTTACCAATCTAGCTACGCTAGTTGAAATCTCTATTTGTCCTAATCCAGTTTTAATTCTTATTAATACAAAACACAAACGGGATTACGATTATCGGTGCGTTTGAATTTAATACGAGGGAAAAGATGGTTTTAACTTTGTATTTGGAAAACTCGTCGATACCAGATTAATTGATTAAAACTTTATATTTTCATAATTTATAAATATAAAACCAATTTCTTATTTAGTGAGAAATACATGATCTTTAATTAATATTAAAAGTTATAGATTTTAGGTAAGAAAACCTTTATTAATTTTATACGAAATTACTTTTATTAAATTTATTCGTTTACTACAAAACTCGCAAAATCAGCAATAACCAAAATACAGTTACAGAACCAACAACCAGCTGGGCTTATGCCCATTACAATTTATTTACATAAATTAAAATAAGACAAAACCGTTAGTCCTAAACTTTAATAAATTAAATATGAATAAATAAATAATAAAAATAAAGTAAATATGAACTAGTCTCAGATATGGTCCAATCGTCAACTAGGTTAATGCCTCAACGTCCGGGCGAAGCCGGTTTCGTTTGCACTTAGTCGGGCCCATTGACCGATACGGTCGTCGCCCAAAATCCAATATTAAATAAAATTCCAAAATCTATTTTAAATTCATTTTTAAGATATTCTTGAATTTACGAAAAAATCCGGCAGCATCTCCTCTATTTTTGGTCAACCCAAAAACTGGAAAATATGCCAAATAATTTTCCTGCAAATCCCAAACCAGGGAAATCCCAAAATATATATATAAAATAATCCACCACCAATCCACAGATTAATTCGGAACGACCCGAAATAATTTCGGAAGTCCGAATCCAACCAAAAACGTCACAACACAATACCGGAAATATCCGGAAGCTAAAATATACCGAAATCCAATTTCCGAAAAGTTTCAAAAAATCCAAACAATCAACAGAACCTTTCCGAAGGTTCCGAAAAATACGATGTCGCTAAAACCGAATTCCCAAGAAGGAATCGGGGACCATTCTCATCACAGACAGTATGAAAAAATGGGACGGGACAGGGGTTATACCTCGGGTTGCTCGGCTAGAGCTCTCAGATAATTTATAATAGAAAAGAAAGACGGGAACAGCAAGTCGGGAACCCGCGACAGCGCTGGACAATGTTGTCCAAATTAGGGGTACTCACGGAGACCCGGACAACGGAGAGAACGGGCAGAAAATAGCAGTACAGAACTGCGGTATCGCCGAGAGACTTAGGGCACGGGCGCGGGGCCAGCGGGGTGCGCTGGTGGCGGCCGAGAGGGGCGCCGAAGAACGTCGGGCGGGCGGATCGGGTCCGCGGGTCGACGCGGATGGCCGGGGGCGCCGGCGGGACGCATCTCGCGGGGTGAAGGGGTCGGCGTCGGGCTCTGGCGCGAAAGGCTGCGCCGATCGGAGGGTGGCACGCGGGCTTGGGCGCGGCCGGCGCTCGGGGGTGCTGGAGGGGACTAGGGCTCCGGCGAAGGGCTCTGGGAGAGGGGGCTCGACCGGCGGAGGGGCCGACGGGCCTGGGAGTCGGGGCGCACTGGAGAGTCGGGGCGCGCCGGGTGCTCGGATCCACGGGTGAGGGGGCGCAGGTGATCGGGGCCGAGGGGGCTTGACTGGTGCTCGGGAGTCGGCGTCGGGCGTGGCCGAGAGGGAGCTCAGGAAGAGTTGGGTTGGGAGTGAAGGTTGGGAAGAGGGGAAAGGTTGGGGAGCTCTGGAGTTTGAGATGGGAGAAGTGGTGGTGTTGGTGTTTAGGTGAAGGAGTTAGATTAAAAGGGAGTGGGGATTGGAATGAGTGGAGGAGAGGTATTAGTGTGCTAGAGAATAGGGGAAGTGCTGGGAAAACGGGCGGCCAGGTCATGGGTAGCTTAGGATTAGTGATTGTTTTTTTATTGTAAAAGACCAATCAGATTCAAGGAATAGGACTGGGTCTAGGTTCGGGAGTCGGGTCTGGGTCAGCACCCAAAAACCATATTAATAATTTTCGAAATTAATTTTAAAACTCAATAAATACCAATAATAATAGAAATAATATAATAATACTAATATTAATAATAATAACATTCACATACAAAGACTGGGTTTCACATCTGTCATGCGCCACGCGAAGTCTGTCCCTGATGAGCTTCATCTTCTCGGCCGCATCAACAACCATCTCTGGTCCCAGTAAAGCTCGCTCTCCAATATCATCCCAAGATAAGGGTGTACGACACCTACGCCCGTACAGAGCCTCGAAAGGTGACATCTCGATGCTGGCCTGGAAGCTGTTGTTGTAAGCAAACTCCACCAAATGAAGATGATCCTCCCAGGAACCTACAAAGTCCAAGACGCACGTCTGCAGCATATCCTCAAGCGTCTGAATAGTCCTCTCTGACTGTTCGTCCGTCTGGGGGTGGTATGCGGTACTAAACTTGAGCTGAATGCTCAAGCTAGTCTGTAGACTCCTCCAGAAATGGAAAGTAAAGCGACTATCCCGACCCGAAACGATGCTGACCGGAACCCCGTGAACATTAATATCTGTCGCATGTACATCTCCGCAAGCCTCTTTGTAGACGTACCCACCTTGAATGGCAAGAAGTGGGCCGATTTGGTCAACCTGTCAACGATAACCCAAATCACGTCTTTCCCTCCTGGTATACGCGGCAATCCTGATACGAAATCCATAGTAATATGCTCCCATTTTCACTCGAGAATGGGCAGCGGCTGTAATAATCCATCGGGCCTCTGCCTTGACCTACTGGCAGACAAAGCACCTAGCTACGAAGCGAGCTACCTCCCGCTTCATCCCGGACCACCAAACATGCTCCCTCAGATCCCGGTACATCTTGTTGGCACCAGGGTGTATAGAGTACTGAGATCTGTGGGCCTCCTGCATAACCTGCTCCCTGAGATCTCTGCTGGGCACACATAACCTGGAACCGTACCTCAAGGCACCATCCTCTGTAAGAGAAAACTCCCCTTCCAGCAATCCTGCTCGAACCTGCTCTCGGAGACACCACAGAGCAACGTCCTCAAACTGTGCCGACTTGATCCTCTCCACCAAGTCCGACTGAATTTGTATGCCCTACATCTGCATCTGCACCCCGGGCATGATCACCTCAATCCCAAGGCTCTCTAAATCTGCAAGCAAGTGCCGATCCATAGTGATACACATAGCTGTCGGATACCTACTCAAGGCATCGGCAACCACGTTGGCCTTCCCTGGGTGATACTGAAGTAGGATGTCAAAGTCCTTCATCAACTCTAGCCATCTGCGCTGTCTCATGTTTAGCTCCTCCTGAGTGAACATATACTTTAAGCTCTTGTGATCTGTGAAGATCTCCACCCTCTTCCCATACAGATAATGCTTCCACAACTTCAGAGCAAAAATCACCGCTGCCAGCTCCAGGTCATAGGTAGGGTAGTTCTTCTTATAGGGACATAATTGCCTGGAAGCATAGGCAATCACCTTCCCATGCTGCTGTAAGACACAACCTAGACCCTTCCCTGAAGCGTCACTATAAATAGTGAATCCACCTGATCCTGAAGGCAATGTCAGAATTGGAGTTGTCGTAAGCCGCTTCTTCAACTCATCAAAAGTTGCCTGACACTCCTCTGACCAAACATACTCATCATCCTTCCGGGTCAACCGAGTCAACGGTTCTGCAACCCGGGAGAAATCTTGCACAAATCTCCTATAGTATCCTGCCAGCCCCAAGAAACTCCTGATCTCTGCCACTGAAGTCGGCGCTGCCCATGCCTCAACTGCTACGATCTTCTTGGGGTCAACTGAGATACCATCTCCAGTCACCACATGCCCCAAAAAGTCTACCCGGTCTAAGAAGAACTCACACTTGGAGAGCTTTCCATAAAGCTGCTCCCTCCTGAGAGTCTCCAACATTATCCGCAGATGCTTCTCGTGCTCCTCCTCAGTCTTAGAATATACCAAGATGTCGTCAATGAACACCACCACAAACTTGTCCAAGTATTGGTGGAACACCTTGTTCATTAGGTTCATAAACACTGCTGGTGCATTGGTTAGCCCAAACGGCATAACCAAAAACTCAAACTGCCCGTACCGCGTCCTGAAAGCGGTCTTGGGAACATCCTCACCCTTCACCTTCACCTGGTGATATCCTGACCTCAGATCAATCTTGGAAAATACCCGAGCTCCGCTCAACTGATCAAAGAGATCATCGATCCGCGGCAGTGGGTACCTGTTCTTGATCGTGAGGTTGTTGAGTGCCCTATAGTCAATATACATCCGTACTGACCCATCCTTCTTCGGTACAAACAATACTGGTGCACCCCATGGCGATGAACTCGAACGGATAAAGCCCTTGTCCTACAGCTCATCCACTTGCTTCTTCAGCTCCACCAACTCGATGTTGTTCACTCGATAGACATGCTGAGAGATGGATTCCGTTCCTAGAACCAAGTCTATCTAGAACTCTATGTCTCTGTCTGGTGGCAATCCCGATAACTCCTCTGGGAAAACATCTATATACTCTGCTATCAAGGGGTGTAGAATCGTCTGCTCCTCAAACGAGACTCCACAGAAAACTTCGCTGCTCTGCTCCGCCTGACGTCTGGAGTACTCGAACTCTGGCTCCCCCGGCGCTCTGAAGAGAACTCTACCCCCTCTGCAATCAATACTGGCGTGGTGCCTGCTCAACTAATCCATGCCGAGTACTATATCGTAGTTCGGCAATGGCATTACGAGCAGGCTCACCTCCAACTCACGACCTCCCAAAACAATACTATGTCCCTTATAAATATCACGTACGAGGATAATGCCACCCCCGGCCGTGATCTTGTGAGTCCTAGGTAACGATTCAGCTATGATACCGTGTCTAACCGAAAAAGATACTGATATAAAACTATGCGAAGCACCAGAATCAAATAATGCAAAAGCTGGAATAGAGTCGAGAAGAACCGAACCTGCGATCAGCTCTCCTATCGCCTCTGTATCCTCAGCTGCCATGGCGAAAGCTCGCCCCTGCTGACCTCCCCTGGCCTGCTGCTGGTGCTGCACAAACCGCTGCTGCTGAGTCGGCAACGGTCCCTTCTGCGGTCCCCCTAGAGCCTTGGCTCCTGCTCCTGCTCCTGCTCCCTGCCCTGAATGTCCCGAGAACATAGGGCACTCCCTCAGCTGATGGTCTGCTGCCCCACAGAGTAGGCACCTGCCTAGCCTCTTCCTACACTCGTTCCACCCGTGCCCTAGCTTCTTGCAATAAGCACAGGTGGTGGCCTGCTGCCTCGGTGTCTGCTGCTGCACCCTCTGCTGCTGATACTGCACTGGCTGCTGCCTCGGCTGTTGAAACTGTTGTGGCTGAAACCTCTGCTGCTGGTGGTGCTTCTAGTGCTGCTGCTGAAAGTGTGGCCTCTTGGCTGGTCCTCCGCTACTGCTGCCTCCCTGGGAGTCTCGCCCCCTCTTGAGCCTAAGCTCAAGATCATCCTCTGCAGCTAGTACGTCCACCAGGATCTCCTCAAATGTAGCGCTGCGGGCGTTCTTGGTGTAGGACTTGACCTCCTTTACCAAGCCCTTCCGGAACCTCCGGGCCTTCGTCGTCTCCGACAAGTCCTCCATAAATCTGCTCAGGTGGCAGAACTCTCCTGCGTACTCCTCCACGGACTGGCTCCCCTGGACTAGGGCCTCAAACTGGGTCTCGAGGGCTCCCAGCGCTGCGTCTGGAAAGAACTTCACCTTGAACAGCTTCTTGAATGCTGCCCAAGTCTGTCCTGCTGTGCCAACCCTCGGGTCGGTCTGGTACCATGTACGGGCCAGATCCTGCATCATGCTGGCCGTTGCCTCTATCTGGAGCCTCGTCGGGATCTCAGCCAGCCTAAAAATCTACTCCATATGCTCGATCCACTCATCATCCCCTCTGTCCCTCGGAAGTCCCTCGGGTGCATCTTCTGGAAGTCTTGGATGCCCTTCTCCCGTGGCTGGTGCGGCTGCGGGGCTGCCGTTGGCTGAGCTACGACTCTCTCTACTGTGGTCACTTCCAGCTTAATGCCTCGTGTGAGCTCTGCTGTATGCCTCTGCTGCTGGGTCTGCTGACCCTCCATGTACTGCCGGAAGAAGGCCAAAAGCTGAACGACGACAACTGTCCCCGAAGGTGGCTGCTGCTGGAAGGGCTCCTCTGCGATGACTGGGTCCTGCCTCCGAGTCGGTGGAGACATACCCCCTGCTGCTGCTGCTGGAGCCTCAATACGAACAGAGGTGGCAGGAGCTGCAGTCTCCTGTCTCTGCTGAACTGGCTGAGAGGTAGCAGATCCCTCTATAGCATCTCCATGAATGGTACGCTGCAACCGAGTCTCTACCATCCTGAAGATAGACCAAACAAGAGTATCAATTTCTGAGAAGGAAGCGATATAACAAAGGCGGACAATTAAAATTCAAAAGGATCAGCTGAAAATAAGGATTTAGATGGCAATAAAAAGAAATTTTTCCTAATGTGATTGAGTACCTTAAAAATTAATGTCCTATATCCTACTGCAGGCTGTAGTGATACTCTAGTTTGAATACCACTACACTTCTAGTCTAGACCTGCATGGGCCACCACTAAAAACGTATCACGACCTGCACCCTAGAGTAAGGGCACGAGAAGTGGGTACGTCCAGCCTACGTCGCAGTGTCGGTGGTAGAACGCTGCCCTAGGTCACAACATCTAACAATATAATACTGAACAGTTTATACTCCCCGAATGGGGGTGACATAGCAGAAAGTAAACTCAATCACAAACTAAGGCAGAAGATAAGATGGAATGATAGATAGATAAATACTGCTGAATGAAAGGAAATCCCAAGTACAAACAGAGAGTCTAAGTGTCTAAGATAATACATATCCCAAATCCCAAGTATCAATATATACAATCATCCAGAATGAATATAAATAAAGACATCCTAGTCTAGAGGAGTGTCGTCCACAGCTATAGGGTCCGGCTGCTGGTCCAAGTCACAGCTGTCATCTAAAGTAGCCCCATAATAGGTAGGGCAGCCAACTTCGTCCTCATCCTCTGTAATATTTCAAAGCGAGCACAATACATCTCAACAAGTTATAGCAGGAAAAGAAAATATAATCATGCTAGAGAATAAAATATAGGAAACTGAAGAATAGCATACGTAAGAGAAAGACTGTAAGTAAATATCTATGGTATATATATAGAGAGACAGTGCTAGTGATTCAGAGTACTGGATAAACATGTGAATGGCTAAGGACTGATTCATGATTACACTACTTGGAATTGATTCATGATTACACTACTTGGATTTATTCACATGTTCATTTATACTCTCCCATCCCCAATCAATACACAAAGATCCATTCAAGTTACGTTAAGATTCATAATTATACTACGTTGCCCATAAGGGTGATTCATGAATTGATTCGTGAATGCTTGTTGATCATGTGAGTACATGAGTCACTAGCTGATTCCCGAAGATTCATGATAACAGAAGCATAAGATACGTGATGTAAGTGAAACATACTGGTCAAAAGTATCTGATGCTCCCGAGAAGGATAATATCTCATGAAGGGATCCATATAGTACTAATTCGTGTTACCAACGTGTCAGCATCAAGTAAGATAGTCTAAAGCAGGAAATATAATCGTAAACATGATATGAAATGATCAGAGAATGTACTCGCCTGCTATCTGAGTGTCCAACTGAAATATACTGTCCGAGGAGAGGTGTCTGGCTCCTAATCAGAACAACACAAGTCACAACAAGTCTAAAATGATAAGATGAAGCACTACAATGCATTCTACATGAGTCTAGGTCAAACTAGGTCAAAGTCAACTCTTGGTCAACCCTGGTCAACAAAGAAGTCAAACCTGGGTCTACCAAGTCTAATTAGTCTATTCTAGGCCTAAACAAGACTAAACAGCCTAACTAAGCTCTCACTGGTCTAACAGACACAACATAGGCCCAATACCATATATAGAATATATATATCACTATTATATATGAATGTATGTGTATATCTACATATACAAATAGACATGTGCCTAGCACATTAGCTATCACACATATGAATACCCATAACATCCAACACCATCATCTACACATAGGCTAGTATATCTATTATTACACTCACATACCATTATCTATATACAAACTATAAAGGGCAATACAATATTGGCATTACACTACACATTCCACATACACACTAGTATAACTATTTACCCACATAACATATATACATGTGAATACACATAGGTTAGATAATATATATATATATATATATATATATATATATATATATATATATATATATATATATATATATATATATATATATATATATATATATATATATATATATATATATATACATATAAAGGGATACACAAGGCAAGGTAAATGTGTGTGTGTCTATAGTGTATGTGTGTGTATGTCAAAATCAAATGGGTGTGTGTTAGGTAATTTGTGTGTGTGTCTATAGTGTGGCAGGACATGAGTGTAATGTGTCATAGAGAGTGACAGTATCATATAGGGGGTGTGTGTATGAGTGTGGTGTGTGTTCAAACATGTAGTGATGGAGTGAACCTGTGTGTGTGTGTTCTTAGAACCTGTGTGTGTGTGGTTCATGAGTTTCAGGTTTGTGTGTGTGGCAGGAATGTAAACAGTGAGCTGTGTGATGTATCAATGTGTGAGGATGGTTGTTAGAGTTCTCAGGAAATGTGTCAACAGGGAAAATGTTCTCAGGAACCCAACTAATCAACATCACACCATGAATTCTCAGTTTATGTAATAACAGCTCCTAATCTAACAGTGAAGCAATTGACATAGGAAATCAGTGAGTAACCCAAAACATTCAACATTTCACATTAATTGAGTTCTCAGATTTCTTGTTCATGTATAAGTTAACTGGGTTCCATGCCAAAACCCACAGTTTAATCTCAGGATAATCCCCAGGTCCTCATATTTCAATTTTCATCAAACAGTGCTCTTGTGTCTCAGTTTTCAGAATTAGAATAGTTTCAAGAGTGCGTGTATGTGCTTTACATATCACAGGTTCAACCAATTCGACAGTTACCACTAATTTCCAAATTCGAAATCCCTTACAATCAATTCTACACAAAACATGAATAATCAAACAATATGGATCACTTGACAAATTAAGACATCAGTCAAGACTAGATTAAAATAGGAATCAATTCAGTAAAGAATTGACATATGAAATAAACTCTGTGTACCAGTGTACATCAGTTCTCCCTTCCCTGTGATTCGAACTTCTATTCAACAATTCAATCACAAAATGAATCCCCTACATCCTAAACTTGACATATGATGTGTAGTAATTAAAATCATCACAATATACATGATATTAAATCATTAATACAAATCGAACAGGGAAAAAATAGTGAAACAGTTCACTGATACTTGCAGTATCAGAAAAATAGGGAATTCATATTTCGATATTGAAATAACATTTAATAATCCTTGCAAATGGTTGGTATTTAATAACAACTATGTATTTGTGTCCTACATTCAATTTCGTGTCCAAAAACCAGACACGGATGTGTCCAAACCAATACATACGCACGCACAAGCCTGCACGAGCTCGAGTGACCTGTGCACGTGTTCGCACGCACCTGACACACAACAAAGTGACACAAGACTTGGGGAGTGTCGTGTCAGACACTGCCCCAAGCTTCATGTCAAATGACACGCGCCCACGTATCCCGAATAGCCCACACGAACCTACGAGCATCAGGACACTGCTGCCCGCGTACGCAGGCGTGTTCGCGAGTCCAGTGTGACTCGGACACGACTCGAAGTCACCTCAGTGTATCAAAAATGTGTAAGCGACACTAAAACACTACTTTCTATTCAAACACATCACGAAAACTCGATCGAAATGCCCTTTGTGGCATTTCGTCGAACACCTGCACACAGAACTGATACGTATCCGATACGGACACGTACAGGACACGAAAATTGGCAAACCCTATACCTACAGAACCAGGACACCTAGGGCTAGGTATCTATGTAATTAAAACCAAATTTTGATGGGTGGAATAGGAATTACCTATGGGTGTTCTTCAACACAAAACTCCTTCAATGTGGGAATCTCCAAAAGCTACCCAATCCCTCAAATTGATTCAAATCTGTGATTTGACTCCCCAATCAGCAAGAGAACATTGATTAGATCATTATGGAAGAAATCTCAATCAAAAAGGAGTCCTATTGATTAAACTATGAAGAAAATTTAATAAGGGCTTACCTATTCTTTAGGAAAATGAAGAACTAATTAAAAAGAGGCACAAATTCCTATGGAGACATTATATAGGCAAGGGGGGTCTTGGCTGGCCACTTTAGTTAGGGTTAGGGTTTTTAGATTACATCCTAGGGCTAGGAATGAATCAAGGCTAATGGGTGGCCTAGAAACTAGGGCTCTTTCCTAGTCTTTTGCAAATCACTTAACTTAACTAAACTTGACTTAAACCATTAACCAAAACCATCTAATTCTCAAAGTGGCTCACTAAACTAGTTATGACCAATCTTGGTTAGGTCCAAACTTGGTTAGGCTAACCAAAATCACATGACAATAATTAAACTAGTATTTAAATCACACCATTCAATTAAATTATTTAAAAAATTCCTAATAAAATATATTAAATTCAAATAATTTAAAAATAATAAAAATACCCTCAAACTAGAAATGTGGTAGTGACATTAAGAACTTTGGTTGCTATATACATTGCCAGACTCGTGGGAGACCGTACGAGTATCTATGATCGCTTCTGCTCCGGAAGGCGTGGTCAGTCTGGAGTTTGCCAAGAGCGGGGTACTGAAAGAAGAGATACGGAGACGTTCTCAGGGCACTTTATCCACATTCCATCACTCAGAGGTACTAGTTTCAGAGAGCCATGGAAGGGACAAAAGCAGGAGTCCAGGTGGTGGCAGAGACAAGAGCAGAGAAAAGTCCAAGGGTCGATACGAGGACTCGGAGTGTTACCATTGTGGTAAGAAGGGCCACATCAAGCAGAACTGTTTCGCTTGGAAGAGAAAGAAGAATGGCGACAAGGAAAAGCAAGATGAGAACACTACAGCGGCAGCCTCGATACATGGAGGTGATGGATTGTCGTAGGTGATGAGGATATCACAAACCTCGCCTGCGATGACAATTCTTGGCTGGTGGACTCAGGGGCTTCAGCGCACGTATCTCATAACAGGGTACTATTTGCCACTTACACGACAGGCAACTATGGAGTGTTGAAGATGGGCAATGGAGATGTGTCGAAGGTGGTTGCCATTGGAGATGTGCATTTGAGGACGAAGACGGGTGCAGTTCTTGTTCTCAAAGATGTTCGTAATGTTTCTGATATTCGTTTCAACCTGGTGTCGATTGGAAGGTTGGATGACGAGGGATTCTTCAGTCTCTTCGAGAATAGTCAGTGTAAGCTTTCCAAAGGTTCGATGGTGATTTCCAGAGGAAGCAAGAAGTCCGGTCTCTACTATATGGAGGGGAGCGCACAGGTGAACGCAGTTAGTGATGCGTCTACCGAGTTGTGGCACAGGCGGCTCGGCCATATCAGCGAGAAGGGAATGAGCTACTTGATGAGCAGGAAGGTGATTCCAGGGCTCAAGTCTACAAAGTTAGAGAAATGCACGTACTGCTTAGCTGGGAAGCAAAATAGGGTGTCTTTCCAAAGTCACCCAAGTTCAAGAAAGCCGACGTTGCTCGAGTTGATTCACTCAGATGTCTGCGGTCCTATGAAGGTAAAATCTATTGGTGGTGCTTCTTACTTTGTAACTTTTGTTGATGACTGTTCTAGGAAAGTTTGGGTCTATGCCTTAAAGACCAAGGATCAGGTGCTGCCCACTTTCAAAGAGTTTCAGGCCTCTGTTAAGAGAAAGACGGGCAAGAAGTTATTATGTGTTCGGTCCGACAATGGCGACGAATACATTGGTCCCTTTGATGCTTATTATAGAGAGCAAGGGATACGACACCAGAAGACTCCACCCAAGACACCTCAGCTCAATGGTGTAGCAGAGCGCATGAACAGGACACTGATGGAGAGGGTGCGATATTTGCTTTCAAAAGCAAATTTACCAGGCAGTTATTGGGGTGAGGCTCTTCTCACAGCTGCTTATGTTATTAATTTATCTCCTAGTGCTCCTTTGCAGGGTGATGTGTCTGACAAAGTATGGTACGACAAAGAGCCGTCATACAATCATCTGCGAGTGTTTGGTTGTAAGGCCTTCGTGCATGTACCGAAGGACGAGAGGTCCAAACTTGAGCCGAAGACGAGGCGATACGTCTTTGTCGGCTACGGTCGGGATGAGTTTGGCTATAGATTCTACGACCTAGTAGGAAGAAAGCTCTACAGAAGCAAGGACATAATATTAGTCGAGGATCAGACCATGACCAACACTCAGGATTTTGAGATGCCTTCTGAGTTGAGGAATTGCCTGAGTTAGAGTCATTTCGCTTCGAGCAGTTTCCAGAGGATATCGTAGAAGATCAAGTTATGGGAGAGCCAGTGCATGGAGTTGCTTCCAACCTTGATCATCAGCCTGCTGATGGTGGTCAAGGTATCCCTCAGGAGGATGAGCATGCCGTAGAGGCAGTTCCTGAAGGGGATGAGACTGTTGGTATACAGCCAGCACCAGTGGCTCCACTGAGAAGGAGCGACAGAGATCGTCGACCATCTACGAGATACTCATCGGGTGAGTATGTGCTACTGAATAACGGAGGAGAGCCCGAAAGCTTTGCAGAGGCTATAGAAGATGAACACAACCAGGAGTGGATGCAGGCTATGCAGGAGGAGATGAGTTCCTTATACGCCAATTCCACTTATGAGTTGGTGCGGTCGCCAAAGGGCAAGAAGGCTTTGAAGAATCGATGGGTGTTTAGAGTGAAGCAGACGGATGATGCTACTCGCCCTCGATACAAAGCTAGGCTGGTAGTTAAAGGCTACGGTCAGCGAAAAGGCGTAGATTATGACGAGATCTTTTTGCCAGTCGTCAAGCAGTCGTCTATTCGGGTGGTGCTAGCATTGGCAGCCAGTTTTGACTTGGTGGTCGAACAGATAGACGTGAAAACGGCATTCCTCCACGGTGATCTTGAGGAAGAGTTATACATGGAGTAGCCAGAAGGATTCTGTGAGAAGGGCAAGTCACATTTGGTCTGTCGGTTGAAGAAGAGCTTGTATGGTCTGAAGCAGCCTCCGAGGCAGTGGTACAGGAAGTTCGAGTCGTTTATGGGGGAGCATGGTTATGCACGGACGACGTCGAACCATTACGTATTTGTGAGGTACTTTGCCGAGGATAATTTTATCATTTTATTGCTCTATGTTGATGACATGCTATTAGTGGGTCGGAATGGCACTAGGATAGCGGAGTTGAAGCGCCAACTGGGCGTAACCTTCTCTATGAAGGATTTGGGTACAATAAAGACTATACTTGGGATGGAGATCAGCCGAGAGAGATAAAGAGTCCAAGCTGCTACATTTGTCCCAAAAGAAGTACATTTACCGGGTACTTTAGCGTTTCGGGATATACGGGTCGAAGAAAGTGAGTTGCCCCCTTGCGGCTCACTTTAAGTTTACTGGGGAGCAGTGTCCATCTACCAAGGATGAAAAAGAAGATATGGAGCGGGTTCCATATGCCTCAGTTGTGGAAAGCCTTATGTATGCTATGGTGTGTACGAGGCCAGACATCGCTCATGCAGTTGGCACAGTTAGCAGGTACCTTTCAAATCCTGGAAGGGTACATTGGAGTGCGGTCAAGTGGATTCTGCGATACCTTCAGTGTACTGCTGATTGGAGACTTTCTTTTGGTGGTGACGAGCCGAAGCTGGTTGGGTATACCGACGCTGATATGGCTGGAGTTGTAGACACGAGGCAATCGACTTCCGGCTATGTGATGATATTTGCTGGAGGAGCGGTATTGTGGCGGTCGCAGTTGCAAAAGTGTATTACTTTGTCGACGATAGAGGCAGAGTACATTGCGGTGACGGAGGCTTGCAAGGAGTTGTTGTGGATAAAAAAGTTGTTGCAGAAAATGAGGCTGAAGTAAGAGCAGTATACTTTGCTTTGCGACACTCAGAGTGTTATTCACCTTGTGAATGTAGGAACGAAATCGTAAAGCAGAATACTCTAGAGGGGGGTGAATAGAGTAGGCAGCGGAATATTGCTAATTAAAAACTTGTTAGCAGTTAGATCACAGATATATGAAGAACAGATGGCAACTCTAGAGGGGGGTGAATAGAGTTTATAGCGATAATAGCCAATTAAAAAATTAACTCTTTCACAAAAAAAATAATCAGAGTAAATGCGGAAATAAATGAGGAGCAAGAAAGCATACGCAAACACAGCCGATTTTAACCTGGTTTTCCTCATGGAGGACTAGTCCAGGCCTGAGAACTCTAGCTCAGGATTAAATCCACTATTTGTGAAATAGTAGTTACACTCCGTACCTTTTCTTCAGAAGAGCACGTCAACTTCTTACAATAGATCGCAGTGGCGATGCTTAGAATTTTCCAAGCTACTTCTTGAACTCTTGCACAAGACTCCTAACTGAGAGATGCTGAGCACTCGAGACTTAGGAAACTTGTGGCTAGTAGATGAAGAAGGGTATGGCTTATATTGAGCTTAAGAGAGAAGAGAAGATTGGATGATTGAAAATGAGAGAATTCTTGTCCTATTTATAGGTTTTTAACAGGCAGAATTCGGCCAGAATTCTGGTAGGAATTTTCAAAAAAATTGGCCGTTGGACAACTAGCAACCAGCCAGCCCTAAAAATTAGGGTGCTAATTTTTAGGGGACAGAGTTCGGCCCGAACTCTGTGTGGAGGCAGAGTTCGGCCCCAACTCTGTCTCCAGAGCACAGAATGGGTCCAAGGGTCCAATGGGCTGATTTTGGATGTGGAGCTTTATTGATTTTGGATAGGTTATGGGTTGAGTCTCAAGAGCCCAGCATAACTCAGCTTACAATCATTTCTAGACTCAATAAATATAAAAGTACAGACTCAAAAACAACTGGTATTAGCAAACTGAGCTGTCGTCTGGCTTGAGCTGGATGTAGTCGTCGTGTGTCGTATTGAATTATCACAAGTATTATTTAGTCAATATTATCAATATTTGGTTGACTGTGACTTTGTGTCAACAATCTTCCCCATATTGATAATTGACAAAATAATAATTGTATATTCAATATTCATACCTGGACACATGTAACGACATAGCTCCCCCATAATTAGTGCCGAGCTTAAGAATAGCTCCCCCGTAAACAATGCTGTGAATCTTGTTGGCCTGTTAATAATATTCTTCCAAAAGCACATATAAGCCAAAAGCATAGAACCAGAATATACACATATCGAAACAGAACCAGAATATACACATATCTCCCCCTTTTGGCATTTAGCAATATGAGATAGATAAATAATAACTGGCAAACACACCCAAAAAATAAGAGAAGAAACTGCATATAAACTGATATAACAACCAAAATATCTCAAGATGGCAAATAAACTGATAAAACTACCAAAGTCTCAAGAGTCATAACTCATAAAAAGTCTAATACAAACCAAGTACATAAAAGCAAACTAAAGCAAAATGCATAAACCATAATCTAAGATCCTCAGTAGCAGTAGCAAGATCAGTCCATATCCATCATCGAGCACGAGAGGGCCCGGCGTCGTCCGATGGATCAGTAAAGGAGCGACGTGGGTCCACAAATGCCGCATCCGGATCCATGTAGCAACGAACCCAAGGGTCATCGATACGGAATCCCTCACGACCGGGGTCTCGCTCCATAGGAATGGGCATGGAAGAATGGCGAGACATGGAATACCGAATATCATGCAGCGAGTTACTGATAGCACTCATCTGCAAGGTGGTCCAATAATCCAGCTGAGTCCAACGATCGTCCTCCAAAGTGAAACGATCTCGGAGCATAGTCTGAAGAGACTCGAGAGTGGCAAGAGGAGGAGGAGGATCCTTGTAGGCCTCAAAAATGAAGTCACGCTGAGTTAATACAGCCTATCAGAACAATGTCTAAAATATACGCTGAGTTCTATCAGACCATTTCCTCAAATATACGCAGAGTTTAAATGGTACACAGAGACAGCTCATCATTTGTCAGAGTATCATTATGACTGACAGCACGACAGTCAAAGAATGTCTCCTCGTATGCCACGTATGCACGGGACTCGAGAGATCTCAGCCGACTATTGCGTGACTTTCGAAATCTTCCTCAACAAGATTCAGTCTTCATCAAGTTGGCGTACCAAAAAGACCTTATTGTCATTTAATGTGACTGACAAGGCCATCAATGTCAGAGATTTTGTGCCAGTCGAGGCACGTCGAATCAAGACAGCTGGCCGTTCTGACTCAAGTATGTGTGTATTTTGAACTTCTATGTTCCTTCCTCAAGTTTGCGTGAATTTTGAGCTTTCTGTCTCAAGTTGGCGTGTATTTTGAAGCTTTCTGCCTCAAGTTGGCGTGTATTCTGAAGCCTTCTGCCCCAAGTCTGTGTGGATTTCATCCTCAACCAATTAGCGTGGATTTCATCTCAAATTATCAGATTGGAGTACGTGGCAGACATGCCACAAATCTCTCATATGCGTGCTCAGTAACTTGCACACGACTCATGCACGATTGCCATGTGTCCAACAGTTACAGGCCACGTCTAGTAACTGCTCATTAACCTTGCATACGTTTGAGTCCTGCGTGATTATCAACTATACATAGATTATGAAGACAGTTATCTTTTCAGTTATTTTTTTGACTCTATAAATAGAGTTCTCTTCTCATTCATTGTACAGATATACAGAATATCTAAATTGCTGTCGAATTCTTGAGAGCTTTTCTTCTTCGTATCGTCCAAGGGATAAAGCGATCGTCTTCTAGATCGGATTCCTAAAGTTGTATTTTCCCAGAATCAAAATAAATAAAGTGAATTTATTTATAGAAAACAAATTGGCGACTCTGCTGGAGAAATCCATCTCCTCTTCTGAGATGGCAACAACTCAATACGACGCTTCGTCGGTCGGATCGACGAAGAAGGTGATATCGATTCAGTTCAATCAACTCGCCTATGAAGAAATGCAGCGGGCTAAGGGTGGCAAGCACACTTCAGCCTCTATCACCACCGCCAAATCAAAGGGACGATCTGTCTACGTCCCTGAGAATCTGTTGGCAACCAAAGATGGTGAAGTTTCTGCCACAGTGTCCATTACTAATACTGGCAAGAACTCCACTACAGGCACGCATACTTCTGTGTGCTCGAAGACGACAGTATCCAAAAGACACGCTGACAGTGATGGCTCTTTAGCCAAATCTGTTTCCGTAGTCAATCAGTCCAAAAGTCATGCTGACAGCACAAGCTCTTTAGCCAAACCTGTTCTAGCGTGCATTTCCAAACCCAAAAATCACGCTAGCAGCACTGGTTCTTTAACCAAGCCTGTCTCAGCGTGTATCCCGCACGCATCATCCACCAAGTCAGCTCTCCCTGACTCAGCATGCGTACCGAAATCTGGCTTTTTAGCCAAGACTTCATATGCTGACAACACTGGCTCCTTAGCCAAATCGTCGTCAGCATATTCTAAGAAGAATAGCTCTTTAGCTATTTCTTCCTATTTGCCAAGTTCTGCTAGAACTGGGGGTAGTCTTGCTATGGCTCCTCCACAAATGGCTCACAAAGTCCCTTCAAATAGGAACAACTCTTTAGTTGTTTCTTCTGCTCCTGTAGTGTTTACTTCAGGAACAGCTTTGGCTGACAATTTTGTTAGTCAAAGAAAAGGAAATAGTCTTTGACTACTCTTCCTTCTGGACATTCTATGTCTCAAAATTTGAACAAGTCTAAAAAGAAACATTTCTTAATGTCTTCTTCTACGACTTCTTCAAATTGGGCATAGAATTTGTCTTTACAAAAAGGTTTGTTACCAACTCCTACTCAAGGGGATGGTTCAACTCTTCCTTCTCTGCAAATATCCAGATCAATGGAAGGAAAACTTCAAGTATCAAAAACCAATGTTTTACCTCTAACAGATCTAAGAATGAAACTTAATCAATCCCGTTTGGGAAGCACTTCTGGTGTTAAGAAACCACACCAATCAGGAGCAAAAGTAAGAGATCCGGATGCAGAATATGCCAGAAATTATGTGGCTCAGATTAATCACTCCTTGTATAATCAAGAGTCGTCAAGACCCAAGAACAGGAAATACATTCCTAAAAATGCACAAAGATTATTTTCAGATATACCTCAATCTTCACATACAGATTTACGAGAACATCTTCAACAAAAAAGGTGGAATAATTCTGTGTCAATGGATCATGACCATGCTGATCATGAATGTGACTTCCAGCCAAGGGTCATAATTCAATGCAGATGTCAAACTAAACGACAATCTGTCTTCAATCGGATTCAGTGTGAACCTATGCCTGATGAAGATGAACCTCTTTTCGCTTCTATCAACATAACCTCTCGGGATTCTGGGGGTAGAACTGATAGTCCAGATGGGGTATACAGAGGCACCAGAGCAAGAGTCTTGGCTTCTAATCAAAGAACTTCAGTTTCTGAAGACTATTCTAAATTCCTTGGAGAATCCAACTTCCCATCTCTTTCTACTGAAGGTAGTTCTCCTATAACTGATTTTGATACACAAAGTAATGATTCAGAACAAACAGTATCATCAACAATCCTGCGTATGGTCACAACTTATATGGTGGATGGGAATACTGAATTACACAATGAACCTTCTTCTTCAATGACTCCCCAAGACCAAAGAATTTCTTCTTTGGAACAACAAATGAAATCTATGGCTGATACTATAAAATCAATGTATGAACTTATGGCAACCCAGCTACAAAATCGACAGACTGTACCTAACGCCATACCAATTGACACTGGTGTAGGTCCAGTGCATGTTCCTCCAGCAGTATAATCCAATATCCCTGGGCAAGCTCAACCAATTCCTAGCCATTCGGGAGCTGGGGGTAGCGCTTATAATGCTGTCCCTCCTCCTAACTATTCTCTACAAGCTACAACTCCACAATCTTCCAGAGTCGTTACTGAAGAATTGAGGAATCTCCGAACCCAATTTGAGGCATTTAAACAGAAAGATGGTTTACAAAGGTTAGGTATCAAGCAACCTTATCTAATAGAATAGAAGCAAGTATCATATCCTCCTAAATACAAGCCTCCTACTATCTCATTCTTTGATGGAACCACTTCTCCTAGTCAGTTTATCAATCATTTTGAAGTGATGACTGACCAGCTACAACCAAGCGATGCCCTCCTTACTCGGGTATTTGTCGGATGTCTCAAAGGAACGGCTTATGAGTGGTATAGAAGTCTCCCTGATGGGTGTATTACCTCATTTGCCGGCTTCAAACAAATGTTTCTTGAACGGTTCTATGAAGGGCTCAATGACATGACTATGTCTGCTCTTATAAGAATCAAACAGAGAAATAATGAGAGCACTGAAAGTTTCATTGAAAGATTTAAAAGAGAAGCTTTAAAAATGCCTCTTGGAACTCCCGATGCCGTCACTATCGACACTTGCAAGTCAAATCTCTTACCAATCATCAGCATGTGGACAGGATCCACTCAATTCTAAGATTGGCCTTCCTTCATCGTCAGTGCCAAAGCTGCCGAAGTCAGTGCCGAGACTTTCAAAGGTCTGGGGGTACACATGACTCCCAATGAATCAAGTCAAAATACTAGCAATAGTAAGCGACCTAACAATCGTAAAGGAAAAGAGACTCTCGAAGTCAATCTCCAGAGCAAAAATCAAGAAGTAATATCTGCCCAAGCTACCCCAGCTCCAACAAATCAACAACCAAGAGCACCTCGCCCCAAAGAAGAATACTCTTTTGACGATGACGACGTCCTTGGTATCTTTGAATGTCTACTTAAAGGTAATAAAATACAATTACCTGAAATCAAGAAACCCGATGAAGCTGGCAAGACAGATCATCCTAAATACTGTCCGTACCATAGAATGTTGGGTTACACAGCTCGTACATGTTTTGTATTGAAAGAAAAAATCCAGGAAATGATCAAATCTGGAGCTGTCACTCTCACTCCGAAAGAAAAGACCGTTACCTCCAACGTTGTCTCTATGCAATTCGGAGATTTTTCTCCTCAACTCCTCGAAAGCGGGATTGTTCCTATTCCCAAGGCAACTCTCGAAATCGTGAATATTCCCCCTCCACAGTCTGAAGGATTAGTACCAATCACTATTAAAACAGGAGAAATCATCTGGATTCATCCTGATCTGGTGGCAGATTTTGAATCTCCTTCCATTCAAAAGACTACTTCCCTAAAATCTAAGAAGGCCGAAAAAACTAAGTCATGTCATATGACTTCTTTCGGATCTACTTCCGACACAGAACCGAAAGATAAGGAAGAAGTACTTGCTAGTGCTACTAGAACAGGGAAACATTATCTAAAAGATTATTCCAAGAGTCCTGAAGATACTCCTGATAGTCCTGAAGATGTTCCTGATATCTCTCCAGCTGACAAAGATATTCCTGATGTTCCTCGGGAAGAAGAATCATCCACTGTACCTGTTCCTTCAACTACACCGGTTGTACCTATTCTTTCCAAGCCCACAGCACTTGAGAAAGTCAAACAACAAGTTCGCTTCGACAAACCAATCAGGAAGTCTCCTCCCCTTGGACTTCAGAAGCCTTATAACTTTGATATTTTAGCTCAACTCGCTAATACTCCAGCTAGAATGTCCCTCTTCGAACTTCTACGTCTTTCTAAAGAGACTCGGGAGACATTAAGTGAGGCACTTCTTCAGGCTGACTCTTGTCTCGCACAATTAAAGACGCCAGATGAAGAACCTGTTACTTGCTTACATTGCAATAGTGTATTGGAGATCATCCCGAATATTACCTTTACACAAGATGACATGTTATTGGAGGATAATCGACATGATCGGCCTCTCTACTACACCGGTTATATCGATACGATGAAGGTAGATCGTATTCTTATTGATCCAGGGTCTGCTTTAAGCATAATGCCAAGGAGTCTGTTAGATGAATTAAAAATCCCTCTTCACAAACTTTCCAAGACGGTTACTACTATATTGGGATTCAATCAAAGCCGATGCGAACCGTTGGGAAAGATTCATCTGAAACTTCAAATAGGCGATTTCAGATCCAAAGTCACTTTCTATGTGATCGAGATCGTGGGATCTTATAATCTTCTCTTGGGAAGACCCTTCCTTCATGAAAATAATATGGTGCCTTCTACTCTTCATCAATGCTTCAAATACATTGACAGCGATGGAAAAGTACGAAAGGAAGTTGCTGATATAAATCCTTTCCGTGGGGTTGAAGCTTATTTCAGTGATTCCCGAATGTACAAAGAGGAGTATACAAAAATAGTACAAGCCATGGAAAAAGAAGATCCGCAAAGTGAGACCTTGATAATTCCTGTTAAAGGTCGAACTACTCAGCCACAGTCTCCTAAACCCTCTGGAGAAGCCCCCTTCATTATTCCAGTGAGTGGACGTATCTCTCCATTACTTCCATCATCTACCCAAGACACACTGATCATTCCTGTCAGTGGGCGTACTACATTTCCGGCATCTTCATCTACAAAATAGGACACTCTGGTAATCCCTGTTGGTGGGCTAACTACTTTTCCATCCCAAGCTTCAAGGGAGCTCACCTCTTCTGAGCCATTTGTGATCGATCTTAATCGAAACAAAATTCCTTCTCGTTCTTCTTCTTCCCCTTTAGTCATTGATTTGGCTAAGATTTCTAAGGTTCAACCTCCTTCTGATGTAAGTACTACTACTTTTGAAATTATTGAAATGTCTCCATCTTTGCAGTATATTAATGTTTGTAATCATGTTCATAATTATTTGCATTTGTTAGATGACTTGAAAACAATAACCATAGGAGTTGTACAGACTTTTCATACAGAAGTATCCTTAGAATCAGTACAACGTTCATGCTTTCTAGTACCTAGCAGAAAACCAGCAGACACTCCAATATTCTTTTACAAAGGACCAAAAAACCCTATCAACCTTGAAGATGATGATAGAAATGATGATTCTGGAAGATTACAGTTGCGTCGTTACAGCCAGCAATCTAAAGATATTATCAAAAATATGGGCTATGACTTCAGAACTGGCTACAGTAATGGAAAAGGAAGAAAAATGCCTATTTGGATTCCTCCTTTAAAATATGGAAGAACGAAATGCAGATTGGGTTATATTTCTCCTACTCCCTTTATCAATATCATCCATGAAGTTCCTAAATCTGACGAAGATAAAAGATCTGATTCTTCTAGTACCTCTTCTTGGGATTCTGATACAAGTATTGGTGACTTCCACCGTAACATTTTGTCTTCCAACATGGTTTCCGTTGATGGTCCTGAAGAAGATGACGAAGACGAATTTGAAATCTCATCCGAATCAGAATAATGGGCCCAAAGGCTAGATAATCAATGGGAGTTTAGATTCGAGCAAAGAGAACCTCCAACTGAAGATAAACTCGTTCAAATAGATGTTGGTGAAGAGGGATTCCCCAAACCAATATTCATTAGTGAAAGTCTTTCAGAAACTGATAAGCAAGACATGATTAAACTTATTCGTGAATACATCGATGTCTTCGCTTGGAGCTATGAAGATATGCCAGGACTTGATCCACAGATAGCAACTCATAAACTTAATATCATCCCAAATGCTAAACCGGTCAAGCAACAACAGCGACGATTTTGTCCAGACATTATGGATGCAATTGAAGCCGGAGTTAATAAACTCATGGCTTCTGGGTTTATTAGAGAGGAACAACACCCTGATTGGGTGGCTAATATAGTTCATGTCCTTAAAAAGACTGGCAAGATCAGAGTATGCATAGACTATCGTGATCTCAATACGGCATGTCCTAAAGACGAGTTCCCCCTACCAATTACTGATGTTATGATCGATAATACTTGTGGTTTTGAATGGAAGTCGTTCATGGACGGGTATTCTGGATACAATCAAATTAAAATGTTTCCAGATGACGAGAAACACACTTCCTTCAGAACGCCGATCGGTACATACTGTTATACAGTGATGCCATTCGGTCTCAAGAATGCAGGAGCAACCTATCAACGAGCTATGAGCACTATATTCCGTGAACATTTGTGGAAAATAGTCGAATGCTACGTTGATGATATTGCAGTCAAAAGTCGACAAAAAGAGGATCATATCCAAGATTTGAAAACTATATTTGATCTAATGCGTCGGCATCAATTAAGGATGAACCCTACTAAGTCCTTTTTAGGCGTCTCTAGTGGCAAATTTCTCGGCTTCGTCATTACCTCGAAAGGTATATACGTAGATCCCGAGAAGATCAAAGCCATCCAAGAGATGCGTCCTCCACGCACCTTAAAAGAGCTACGAGGATTTCAAGGAAGGATCGCTTATATCAGGAGATTCATCTCTAATCTTTCAGGACGCTGCAGACCATTCAATAAACTTTTGAAGAAAGGTGTTTCTTTCGTCTGGACTGACGAATGTCAGAAAGCATTTGATGACATAAAACAATATCTGATGAACCCCCCAGTATTGGTACCTCCTATTTCAGGAATACCGTTCCTTCTATATACCCGAGCAACGAGTCATTCATTGGGTGCGCTGCTCGCTCAAAAGAATAAAAATGGTCATGAACAAGCCATTTACTATCCCAGTCGTACCATGACCGGAGCTGAACCTCGATATTCACCGGTCGAAAAAGAATGTCTAGCTCTTATGTTCGCTGTCCAAAAGACACGATATTATATCATTGGCCAGACCATTCATGTCATTTCCAGGATCAATCCTATACGAGTCATGATGAAGAAACCAAGTGTTTTAAATTCTCGATTGGCTAACTGGAGAATTTTACTTGCTCAGTATGATATGCACTATATTCCTCAGAAATTGGTCAAAGGACAAGCTTTAGCTAATTTTTTGGCTGCTCATTCAATTCCAAAAAATTCAAAACTCTACGATGAAATCCCAGATGAAGTCCTAGATTCAAACCAAATTGCTGAAGAAGATCCTACTTGGCGTCTATTCTTTGACGGAGCTTCAAGAATAGGTCCTAATGGTGACATTGTCGCTGGGGTTGGAATTGTTCTTGTGTCGCCAGAAGGTCTTGCTATCCAAAGAGCTTATTCTCTCGATCAACCATGTTCAAACAACGTAGCTGAGTATAATGCACTGCTTATTGGTCTTCAACTCGCTAAACATCTGAATATTCAACATTTGGAAGCGTATGGAGATTCTAAACTCATTGTCAATCAGATAAGGGGTACTTATGAAGTTCGCCATCAAGATCTGGTTCCTTATCATAGATCGGCTATATCTATGGCTTCTTCATTTGAAGGATTCTTCATCGAGCATGTTAGGCGAGCATGTAATACAGAAGCTGATGCTCTTGCTAATCTTGTGGCGGTGTTAGCTATTCCGATTAGACGTCAATAAATGATTGTTGTTTGCAATTGAGAATTATTTCATCTCGAAAACAATCTAACTCTAGGGCTTCCAGTTGATATTGAAGAATCAACATCTCATGATGTCAATACAACAAGAGGATTTGGATTAAGTCGTAAATCATTATCATCTTCATCTGATTCTAGTATGGAATTCACCTTCAGTAATTTAGCTGAGACTCAGAATACGGATAAAGATTGGAGACTTCCTTTCTTAGATTTCGTATTGTATGATATTCTTCCAGATAATTCGAGTGAAGCAGCATCTATTAGACGACGATCACTCAGATTTTATTACAATCATACTACAAAAACTTTATATCGTCGAGCTTATGATGGTTTACTTCTTCGATGTATTGCCGGTGATGAGGCCCAACAAATTATCCACGAAGCACATGATGGAATTTGTGGAGCACATCAGCCTGGACCTAAACTTCAAGACCGTATTCGACGCATGGGTTATTATTGGCCCACTATGGTAAATGATGCTATTCAATACGCCCGTAAGTGTAAAGCTTGTCAAATCCATGCGGATTTTATCCATCAACCTTCAGAATTTCTACACCCAACAGTAGCATCATGGCCTTTTGAAGCTTGGGGCATGGATATTATCGGCCCAATCAATCCGCCGTCATCAAAAGGTTATCGGTTTATTCTCGCAATAACCGATTATTTCTCCAAATGGGCTGAAGCTATTCCTTTATCTGAAGTCAAGACTTCTAACGTCATCAGCTTTATCAAGCATCATGTCATCTACAGATTTGGTGTTCCCCGACGCATTATTTATGATAATGGACCACAATTCGTCAGCCAGAAATTTACTCGATTCTGTGACGATCATCGGATCAACAATGTGGCCTCTATCGCATATAATCCGGCAGCTAACGGATTAGCAGAAGCTTTTAACAAGACCATCATCAAACTCTTATAGAAGTTTGTTTCTACTAACAAACGTAATTGGAGTGAGAAACTTGGTGAATGTTTGTGGGCTTACCGCACTACAGTTCGTAATGCCACCAGATGTACACCTTTCTCTTTGGTGTATGGATGCGAAGCTGTTCTTCCATTAGAGATTCAAATTCCTTCTTTAAGGATAGCAATCGCTAATGAACTTACCACCGAGAATAATGATCGTCTTCGACTTCAGGAATTAGAAGCTCTGGATGAAAAACGGTTATATGCTCAACAGAATATCGAATTCTATCAAGCTAGAATCTCAAGAGCTTTTAACAAGAAAGTCAGAGTTCGAGCATATCAAAAAGGAGAACTTGTTCTTACAGTCAGACGTCCGATGACTATGACGCACATGAGTAAAGGCAAGTTCGATACAAAATGGGAAGGTCCATTCATTGTGAATAAAGTCTTTTCTAATGGGGCATATCAGCTTACCACTATGGATGGTAAAGTCACTATGATGCCCATTAATGGCAAATTCTTGAAGAAATATTATGTGTAATATTTTCATCTGTCAAGATTGTTCTTCTATCATTCCCCAGCTAGTAAAAATACCAAAGTCATTGTTCTTTACAAGAATCGTTTCGATATCTTTTATCCCCAGTGGAAATAGATATTCTATTTTGTATCATTTTTTTAGCAAATTTGATATCTAGAAAATCACGTCCATATTACCTCTGAATTTTCTATCTCAGTATCATATTTATGAAAATGATATCTAGTCTTTTGATTCTCGAGTCCAAAGATCATGAAAAATTGAGTTCAAAGATATTTTTATGTCTGAATTCTATTTTTTTAATCAGTATCAAACTAAGATCATCTCTGGTTTAATATCATCTGATAGAATTACAAAGTTCATTTGTATATTCTATTCTATTGAAATGTGTCATGTATTATTTACCTCTGAACATATTTTCTATGAATACATCATTATCAAAACAACGAAGTCAAAAATCAGATCAAAAGTTCTCATTTGTCTTCATTCAAAATCAAAATATTGATTACAAGTGAAAATGTAAAAGATCTATTTATTAGGAGTTATTAGCTCCTTAATACGATCAAGTACAGTACTCATTTTCTCATCATGAGCTTTGCGAACTCTTTCTGCTGCTTCGACTGCGACAATTTGTTCATCAAAAGTGATAATAGCAGATTGGCGACGATTAACTTCTTCAATTTGCTCTGCCTGCATCTGCTCTCGCTCTTGTTGAAGAGTTTGACGGCGTTCAGCTTCAGATATACGAGCAGTGACGACCTCATCCTGCTCCTTTTCTATGAAGGTAATTTGCTCCTGAAGACGAGCCAGCTCTTCTTTCAACTTCTTGAGCTCTTCAGCTTTTGATATTTCATCCTTCTCCAGAAGTTCTACTCTCTGACGGGTAGCTAATATTTCTTCACCCTTTTCTACTAACTTCTCAGATGAAGAAGCAAGAAATTCTTCTAAAGCAGCTTGCTGAGCTTGGGCTTCATGTTCCATTTGAGCGATCTCAGCCACAGTCAAAGATTTAACATCTTCCTTCTTGATCTCCCAGTATCTTCGGATAGTTGTCTCCAATTCATCTAGGAGATGTTCAAAGAAGACACATTGAGTTTCACAGCCAGCATGTTGCAGTGCTAGAAGCGGGAAATTGACCACCGTTCGGAGCTCAGAGAAGGGCATAGTTTCATCTTTCAAGAAACGCCTGGAGTACGTATCCAGATATGAATAGATGATATCTGAATACATCCCCAGAGTCCTTGCCAATCCCATCTCAAACCCAGGAGTTGCTGTCATTATTGAAGAAGAAGCTTGTACGTTCTCTGTCCTGGGAATTGAAGTATGTCCCGCTGGAGAAGTTGGCAAATACGAGCTCCCTTCATCAACATCAGTCTGGATAAGTGGAGCATGAGTCGAGCTCATTGTTGTAGCAGTTCCTACTAGTCAAAGAAAAAATAATCAACATATAAAGAAAAAGAAACAGTAGAAACAGAATTTGAAATAAAATTCTACCAGGCTGAGGTTCATATTCTATATGTTGAGGAAGTCTCGCATCCTCTCGCAGTCGATCCATAATGGTGTCTGACACCTGCTTTATGTGACTACTACCAGCTTCGGAATTACTGAGTGCTGGAGCATTATCAGGAGATTGAGCAGGTTCAGAACTGAGCTCCATTCTATTTCCTCTGATTTTATCTTCATCATAATGAGTGGAAGTCTCAGGATGCCAATCCTCTTCCTCTTCAGCCTCTTCCTCTTTCTCAGAGCGTTCTTCTTCAGACTCTCTTGGATCCCCAGCTTCAGGATGGGTCTCTGATCCAGAATCCATGATATTCACATCAACATCTATTTCTTGAGATGGATGAATCTCAGGAACAGTAACAATGGCGAGCTCAGGTTCTTGAGTTTCATTTTCCATGGACTCGGTATTGACTGCAGGTTCAGTCTCTTCTGGAATGTTAGTTTGAAGAATAATGTCTTTACAAACATTCTTCAATAATTCATCAGCAGTTGATAGTTCATACGTTGGCATGTCTTCATCGCCTCTGGCTGAAGAAATGTTTTCTTTAACCTGAGTTTCTTCAATTTGATTAGGTTGAAAAGATGGAACTTCCGGTTGTTCCCTAACTTCTGCCTCGGGAGCTGGTTCTTCTTCTGAATATTCAATTTGATCATCTAATGCCTGGATGACACCCTCTTTCCCGTGCTCAAAAGGGATAATCCTCATCTCTGAAGGTTCAGCAGCTACTCCACTTGTCGTCGGGACAGTCGACTCTACCTCAGTCGGTTCAGCTGAAGTTGCTGGAAGATGAACATGATCAGATTCTGTTCTCTCCGTGGAAACCGCTTCATCGATCTCTGGCAAGATCCCTCCACTCATAATAGTTTCCAGGAGTTCATTGCCCTTCATCTTTCCGACAGTCTTCTTGACGTATCTGCCTCTCGATCTCCTTTTTATCAAAGGAGCATCGTCCTCATTTGTATCTTCATCTTTGTCGGCAGCATCATCTTCATCAACTGGGATGCCACCTAGAGATGAGGTGGCAGTTATTGAAACTCCTTTCTTCTTGGAAGTCTGAGACTTAGTACTCTTTTTAGAGACTGTCTCAGATTCATCACTTCGTTTCCTCTTAGAGATGGACACGAATATTGGAGGAAGAACTTCATCAAGAAAGTTTTGCTCCAGAGATAATTCATATAAGGGTTCAACTTCCGTAGTCTTATCTTCAGGTTCCGGAGTAAATCGTTGAATAACAATCTTCTTCTTCGACCTCTTTGATGGAGCTGGGTCGTCTTCTGCAACAAAAGTCTTCAAATGAAAACTCGGCATAAAAGTGCTCGATGAAACATAGAAGCGGGCGTATGTATAGAGCATTTTCGTCCCCGCCCTGGATAGAGGATTCGGCATAGAGAATTCAACTTTTGTATCTCTAGCCGTGAAGTATCTCCATGCCCGAGCTCCATCAATTAGTCCTCCACGAGCAGAAAGGCAGGTGGTGGCATTCCCAACATGAAGTTGGTCATATCCGAATTGCCGAGCAAATCGGCTCGGTAGATATGGTTCTAAGTACGTCATTTCTTCATGACGATATACCAGGTGAGATGGCCGAATCCGCTGCAGCCATTGAAAAGCTACGTCATCTAGCCTGTGCCCTTTTTCTCCGTCTATCATGTTCAGAGGCATGCTCTCATAACCCAGTGGCGGAGGAGCACATTGAATCGACCAATGTGATGATCGGTTTAAAACATTTCTGCATTCTGGAAGAGTGTGAACCTTCCAGAAAGTTTCTCCGACGTACTTCTCTAAAAAGACGCTGTCGCTCCCTCCTGCTCCCGGAGGTATCAGACCGTCGTGATGGAGAAGAAGCCAACCATACAAATAAGTATAGGGCATCTCTATTCTTGGGAATTCATCGGTCATCTTCCTTTGATTAGACAGCATATTGGTTACAAAATTTCGAAGACCTGCGTTCAGCCTGCAAGTCATCGCTGATAATAAGTCTGTCTTATAGCCGTACATAAGGCGCACTGCTGCAAAAACAACGCCTCTATGTATTCTATCCAGAGAGCTGGAGCCAGGAACAACAAATCTTCTTAGCCAGAGAGAGAGGAATCCGGCTAAATGATCGTTCTTTGACAAAGGTTTTCCACTCTGTCTCACATATGATCTGAAGGTGGTTCCGGCTTTAAACTCATACCAGTCTTCATTGATTGTGAAATCTTTACAGTCATACTTCTCTAGTAGATTGGTGATTTCACTTTCAGAGAGGGGCTTGAAGGAGTTAATTTGATACCTTCTCTTCTCATTTATCTTCTTCTCATCTTTCTCACGATTCATGAAAAGATAAGACATCCACTTCTGGATGTGGCAGCCGGCTTCCTCTTTAGTACTTTTATAATACAGAGTGCATGTGCCGAAATGGCACATCATCTCTTCAAACAGATGCACCATCTCCGGTTTCTTCTCCGACAGAAAATTTAGCTCCTCGTTTGTAGGCACATATTCTTCATATGGCAGTGTGCCTGAAGGCAGATGAGAGATGTATTCCATCTCATGAAGGGCAAAACCTATCTCCCCTTTGGGAGTCATAAATGTTCCCGTCCGGTGGTTATATCTTTCAACCAAGGCCAGGAATAGAAATGGGTTGGGTTTGAAGCCGTAGGAGGAATTGACGATCGCGTCATAGAGATTTATCTGCTTCAGCTCATTCTCAAACTTCTCCAGAACCCAATGGACCAGAGTCCTCCACCTCATATTCTCCTGATTCATTAAGCCTATCATCCTCGGCGTCGAATCAGTAGGATAGAATGCCTTCTCATTTGCCATGAATTTATTTATGAAAACAGGCATCCTGAATGGCATCAATATAGACGAGTCTTCGGGTAGCACACATCCCGGCTTCAAACCTCGAAACAAGGATACGTAATTCTCCGGAGCACTGTAGAATCCGTCTTTCTTGTAAATGATTCTGCTCGCCTTAGCTTGCTGATTTTCTGTTAAGTGCCATATCATCTTTCTGGGGTAACTGGCGTGCATGAATCGCATGATAGACAAACCCCTAGATACCTTCGGCCAGTACATGGGCTTCCTTGCATCACCTTCAAAATAGAAGCAGACCTTCTCCCTGATGCCTTTTGGTTGTGACTTATATGCTATGGCATCCCTAAACAGAAAGGCCGGTTTCTTATGAAGTACCAAATCAAGACTCTGGAGTGGTTCACCATTTATCAGGCAGAGCAGAGTTGTGTGGTCTTGATTCGTCAATAAAAACAATCTAGCTTCAGGAGTGTCAAACTGAGGAAACTGTACATGAGATAAATCATGTTTGAAAGAGAAGCTCAAATGTCCTTCATAATCAGCTTCTTCACTTCGGATGTTCACTACAGAAAAGAAAAAAAAAAGATCAGACATGTTTTATCACGTAAACTTTAGAAAAATCTATGTCTATAAACCTTATGCGTGCTTAACAGTGTTCAAAGAAAATTTCATGAGTCACGCAGACTTCAGACAAAGATCAAAAAGACACGCTGAATGATTTATTCACGCATGTGATTAATTCACGTAAAGTCTAGACATATTAGAATGAAAAGTCACGCATCATTGCCAGAATCACATTGAAGTGAAAATGACAAAAAAATACGCTGACAGATCAAGACTAATCTATCCAGAGGATGACTCTCAGAAGTCTGCGTGAATAATTCAATATTGACATCTCTGCCAACATATGAAAAATCACGCAGAGTCATGAGAGCCATGCTTATTTGCGTAAAACACATAGCTTCGTAAACACGAAGATGTGAAGTATGGCCAACCCTAAAGAGGGGTCATACTTTATTAATATCCTTTGCCCTAAGAAGGAGGATATATTTCGAAAGTTTATTATTGATTGTTTTACGAATCCTAAGATTTTTATGCGGAGTTCATCTTCATCAGTTCGTCTTCATCAGTTCACATCCCCATCTGTCACTTACGTTGCATAGGGGGATGAGTAGCTTCGCGGCAAGGAAGTCTGTCGGTGGTGGCACACGAAGACGTCGCAGGGGCCTTGCCCTTAGCCTGAGCGTCGATCTTAGGAGCCATTGCTGAGAAGGAGAAGGAGAAGTCGGGGAAGACGAAGTTTCTCTTCTGTGTGGGATTTTCTCTCTCTAAAGCAAGTAAAGAAAGAAGTGATTTATGGCCTTTTTATAGGCTCACGAAGAATTTCAAACGGCAAAGTCATCATTTGCTTTGATATAGGAGTTTTGCACGGGATCCTAAACCGCACAGAATCCCAACAGCCCAATCATTTCGGAAGAAATCTTTCCCTGAATCATCTCAGCGTGACTAAATTCATTTTATCATCTCGATTTCAAAGTATTTCAAAATAATTTATCATTTTTCGAAAACTTTGAAGGGGATTTTGTAGGCCTCAAAAATGAAGTCACGCTGAGTTAATACAGCCTATCAGAATAATGTCTAAAATATACGCTGAGTTCTATCAGACCATTTCCTCAAATATACGCAGAGTTTAAATGGTACACAGAGACAGCTCATCATTTGTCAGAGTGTCATTATGACTGACAGCACGACAGTCAAAGAATGTCTCCTCGTATGCCACGTATGCACGGGACTCGAGAGATCTCAACCGACTATTGCGTGACTTTCGAAATCTTCCTCAACAAGATTCAGTCTTCATCAAGTTGGCGTACCAAAAAGACCTTATTGTCATTTAATGTGACTGACAAGGCAATCAATGTCAGAGATTTTGTGCCAGTCGAGGCACGTCGAATCAAGACAGCTGGCCGTTCTGACTCAAGTATGCGTGTATTTTGAACTTCTATGTTCCTTCCTCAAGTTTGCGTGAATTTTGAGCTTTCTGTCTCAAGTTGGCGTGTATTCTGAAGCTTTCTGCCTCAAGTTAGCGTGTATTCTGAAGCCTTCTGCCCCAAGTCTGCGTGGATTTCATCCTCAACCAATTAGCGTAGATTTCATCTCAAATTATCAGATTGGAGTACGTGGCAGACATGCTACAAATCTCTCGTATGCGTGCTCAGTAACTTGCACACGACTCATGCACGATTGCCATGTGTCCAACAGTTACAGGCCACGTCTAGTAACTGCTCATTAACCTTGCGTACATTTGAGTCCTGCGTGATTATCAACTATGCATAGATTATGAAGACAGTTATCTTTTCAGTTATTTTTTTGACTCTATAAATAGAGTTCTCTTCTCATTCATTGTACAGATATACAGAATATCTAAATTGCTGTCGAATTCTTGAGAGCTTTTCTTCTTCGCATCGTCCAAGGGATAAAGCGATCGTCTTCTAGATCGGATTCCTAAAGTTGTATTTTCCCAGAATCAAAATAAATAAAGTAAATTTATTTATAGAAAACAATCCTGTCCGAGAAGAGGGGCATCTGGCTCATCATCAGAATGCTCAGACACAACCGGTGAGCCAACGGCCGCATGAAGTCTCCTTGCCTTAGAGAGGAAGGCAGGAGCAGGTAAGAATGGACACTCATCAAGGGGTACATGGAACGCACGAAAGATCATAGGAAGGTATAATGCATAAACCAAAGATCTTGGTTTCTTTCTATAGTTAATCATCCAATCCATCATTGTGCGTGGAAGATTAAAGGGAACATGGAAGTGGAGATGGTATAAGGCCGATATTTCAAAATAAGTGACTTCATCGGTAGAACCCACTTTGGGTAGAATGGTATTGAAGATGATCCGATGAAGTTCATAGAAATAGGGATTGGGGAATTTAGCCAAAAGCTTACGAGGACGTGTGTTAGGGCTACACAAGTCGTCCTTGAAGCTTTCAAGTGAAATCCCTTCGGGAAATTGAAAGGATCTAGCTTCAACAAGCTTTTCCCATGAATTAGGCTCTAGAAGCTCAAGATATTCGGCCAATTCGAAATCGTCAAAAGAGATATCAACTCCCGCAACTCGTGAGAAAATATGAGTGTCATCATGGGTCAAGTTGCAGTAAAACATTTGAATGGCACTACGATAAATGACCGAATTAGTGGTAACAAGTTCATCAAGGCAAAGGTCATGAAAGAGTGAATCATGTTGTGAGAAAATAGTAAAGTTAATGGGGTGTCCCGTAAACACCAAACGTGTCCGAAAATCGCTAAACCAATCATTTGATGCGTCTAGTGATACAAAAATTCGGTCGTCAAAAGTGTTTGGATCATGGGGACGTGGAGGATTGAACAACGGATGGATTGGTGGTGGTTGTTCAATGGCCGGTGCAACGGGTGGTGCAATGGACGGCTCAACGGGAGGAGGAGCATTCGACGAGGACGCTCCCTCGGTCCGAAGTCTCTTCCCACGGTTGAGCAAACGTGGAGCCATAATACAATAGATAATAAAGAAATTTGGATATAGAAAAGTAGGGAATTATACCTCAAGCAAGTGATGAACAATGAAAGATAATTACAAAATAAGCCTTCTCCTTGAGTTTGGGGAAGAATGGAGCTCTAGAAAGGAGAAATTAGGGTTAGGGTTTTGAGAGTTTTGAGTTGGAGAAGTGGAAAAGGTGGTAAGAAGGAAGGAGAGGGAAGAGAAACTGAAAATATGAGAAGGGTTTCTCTTGGTCGGAGCAAATAATGACCATTGGATCTAATTTTAGATCAACGGCTGAGACTGTTTCCGGTTCTGGAACAGGCAGGCCGAATTCGGCCCGAACTCTGGTAGGGGCAGAGTTCGGCCCGAATTCCGGATCCTGGTCACAGAATAGGAATCAGGCAGAAAATGAAAAATATTGGTTAAGTAATGGACAAACCAATATAAAACATGAGTATAATTTCAGGAAAGATCCAATAAGTAAACAAAAGAATAACAGATAGTGAGTTTGAAGCAGCAATATGAAGTTGAAACCATAGTATTTCAGCATGTGATAAATAAAAATGAACGATATAATAAATAAGAAATTATATCATAATTCAATATTTTGAAGCTGCTATGGGTTAGCTGCAGGGGCCGGATCCCAGCTAGCGATAGTCCTGAGGACTAGTGCACCGTGTCGCTTAGGCTTTTACGCCTTGTTATCAGAAGGGCCCTTTCGGCTTGTACCCATAGCAAGTTCATCATAAGAGAATCACGATATACTCGATATTTATGCAGGTTGATTTTAATTTATAACAGCTTCATCTAAAATTCCAAGTTCACGACAAAGAAAATTGAAGCGCTCTTCGGATAATGGTTTTGTGAAGAAATCTGCTAACTGATGATCAGTGTTAATAAATTCTAAGTTAATCGTGCCATTTTGCTGATGATCACGCAAAAAGTGATGACGAATTTCAATGTGCTTAGTGCGTGAGTGACAAATAGGATTCTTAGTCAGATTTATAGCACTAGTGTTGTCACAAAATATAGGAATGTGCATGAAAGATAAGTTGTAGTCTTCAAGGGTTTGCTTCATCCACAGAATTTGTGCACAACAACACCCAGCTGCGATGTATTCAGCTTCTGTTGTGGATAGTGCTACAGAATTCTGCTTCTTGCTAAACCAAGAGACTAAAGCCTTTCCTAATAAATGACACGTACAGCTCGTACTTTTACGGTCGACCTTGCATCCGGCAAAGTCAGCATCAGATAACCAATGAGGTCAAATGATGTTGACTTGGGATACCATAGGCCCACTGTAACCGTACCCTTAAGGTATCGAAAGATACGCTTAACCGCGGTCATGTGTAATTCCTTAGGATTTGCTTGATATCTAGCACACAGGCAAACGCTAAACATAATATCAGGGCGACTAGCAGTAAGATAGAGTAGACTGCCTATCATACCTCGATACTTACGTTGATCTACGGGTTTGTCGCTATCATCTGGTTCAAGTTTGGTTGAAGTAGCCATTGGAGTGCTGATGGGTTTAACGTTGTCAAGGTCGAATTTTTTCAGCATGTCCTTTGTATACTTCGATTGACAGATGAAGGTTCCATTAGACATTTGTTTGACTTGCAGCCCAAGAAAGTAGTTGAGCTCCCCCATCATGCTCATCTCAAACTCGGTCTGCATACACTTGGCAAAATCTTAACAAAGGGTTTCATCAGTAGAACCAAATATAATATCATCTACGTATATCTGTACTAAAAGAATAGTGTCTTTGAAAGATTTTATGAAAAGTGTGGTGTCAATTTTCCCTTTTGAAAAACCTTTCTCAAGCAAGAAATTGCTTAGCCGTTCATACCAAGCTCTAGGGGCTTGTTTGAGGCCATACAGTGCTTTCTTTAGCTCGAACACGTGGTCGGGAAATTTGTGATTTTCAAAGCCAGGGGGTTGTTTAACATAAACTTCCTCCTTGATAAAACCATTCAAGAAAGCACTTTTAACATCCATTTGAAATAATTTGAAATTTTGAAAATTTGCAAATGCACAAAGCATCTGAATGGATTCTAATCTAGCAACTGGAACATACGTTTCATCGTAGTCGATACCTTCCTCTTGGTTGTATCCTTGGGCTACTAGATGTGCTTTGTTGCGTGTGACTGAACCATCTTCATTTACTTTGTTTCTAAAAAACCCATTTAGTACCAATAATCGAGTGATCAGCCGGTCTAGGAACGAGTTCCCATACTTGGCTCCTCTCGAATTGGTTGAGTTCCTCTTGCATAGCAGAAATCCAAAATTCATCATTGAAAGCTTATAAAATGTTTTTCGGCTCAATTTGTGAAATAAAGGCAGTGCTAGCAATAGTGTCTCTTAGTGATGATCTAGTAGTTACTCCACGTGAAACCTCACCTATAACCAAATTTTCTGGATGTGATGGCTTGAAAGAGAATTTCTTTGGCAAGCTCTCCAGAGAATTGGTTTTGGTTGTGGTGTTCATTGGAGTAGACGTTGATGGCTCAACATCATCATCAAGAGTAGCTGTTGTACTGTTATCTTCATCAAAAGTCACATTTGTAGACTCTTCCACAATTAATGAGCGTTTGTTAAAAACTCTATATCCCTTGCTCTTGGCAGCATAGCCAAGGAAAATACCATCGTCAGCTTTGGCATCAAATTTGCCTAAGTTGTCTTTGGTGTTAAGGATAAAATATCTACAGCCAAAAACTCTAAAGTAAGAAATATTTGGGGGTCTCCAAAACCAAAGCTCATAGGGTGTTTTCTTCGTAATAGGACGAATAAGCACCCTATTTAAAATGTGGCATGCTGTACTGACAGCTTCAGCCCAAAAGTATTTCGGAAGTGAAAACTTGTTCAACATGACTCTAGCCATATCGCCAAGAGTCCTATTCTTCCGCTCCACAACACCATTTTGTTGGGGAGTTCTTGGACAAGAAAACTCATGATCAAAACCATTTGAATCACAAAACTTTTCAAACCAGAATTTTTGAACTCGCCTCCATGATCACTTCGGATACGAGTAATCATGTAGCCTTTTTCGTTTTGAACTTTCTTAACAAAAATCTTGAAAACCGAAATAGCGTCACTTTTATTTGCAAGAAAGAAAACCCAAGTAAATCTTGAAAAGTCATCAACAATAACAAAGGCATAGAGTTTTCCACCAAGACTGGCTACTCAACTAGGGCCAAATAAATCCATATGGAGTAGTTGCAAGGGTCTAGTAGTGCTTACAGAGTTTATGGAATGGAAAGATGACTTGGTTGCCTTATTCAACTCACATTCGGCACATACGGTGCCCTTTTTGAATGTGATATCGGGCAAGCCTCTAACTAGCTTCCCGGTCGATAGCCTGGATATAGTATCCATATTGGCATGACCAAGTCGCTGATGCCATAGTAATCTTTCATCTTTATGAGCATATAGGCATCTACCTGCATTGTTAGTATCTCTAGACAAATAGAAAATATAAATATTATCCTCTCTTACCCCTTCAAAAGCAATGTCTCCCGTTGACCTATCATAAATAAGGCATTTGTTTTGTCCAAAGTTAATGTCATATCCATGGTCAGCAAGATGACTAATGCTGAGCAGGTTATGCTTTAACTCGGTCACTAGGCAGACATCCTTTATTACGGGAGAGGGAGGATAACCAATATTACCATTACCAATAATATAACCTTTTAGGTTGTTGCCGAAGGATACATATCCTTCTCTCTTCATCGATAGTGATGCGAAAAGATTTGCGTCTCCCGTCATATGCCTCGAGCATCCACTATCGAGAATCTACTTACTCTTAGTTGAGGAGTGAAGGTCCACCTACATCAAGAGTAGATGTGACCTTTGGTACCCAAGTTCTTGAGGGTCCTGAAAAGTTAGTTTTTAGAAACCATGCATATATCTTTCTATCTACTAATCTTCTAATTCTACATTATGGTGAGATGTGTCCATGCAAACAATAATAAGTACATGTAGCATTCCTATTTACATTAGGAGCATGCTGATGATGTCTATAAGTAGAGTGATGAGGAGAAGTATGATGATATGTAGAGTTAGCATGGTGATGATGACTATGCATAGAGTGATGTAGAATGGCATGGTGATATTGTCTATATGGTATGGCATGGTGATATTGTCTATATGTAGAGTGGTGTTGATTGTGTCTTTGTACAACATTGTGATGATTGTATCTATGTGTAGCATGATGATTATATGACATATGATAATTATTTCTACGTGCATGTGGTTTGTGTCCTTTGTGAAAGTGTGTGTATATGTAAGCATGGTTACGTGTTGTAGGTGGATGACGTGGATGACTAGTATGAGAAGTATCATGCTTTGTGTGTGTCTCATGAAATTGGGTTTGAGGTTGAGCAACCTGTTTTCCCAATTTAGTCTCTAGTTTCTTAGAGACAGCTTGCAGTTCAGTAATCTTAGCATTCAAACCAAATATCTTAGTGATGGAAATCTTGTGTCTACTCTTTTCTTCTGCAAGCTCCGTGTTGAGTGTTGTGATTTCTTGTGTTTGTTGTTCAATGCGTGTTTCGACATCATGTAAGCTTATTTTAAGCTTAGATACCTCATCAGTGACATCCGTGGGTGAAGTGTCTCTAATGTTATCAAGTAATAGAGAAAGTCTTTGAATTTTGACTTCATGACTTTTGATCTTGTCCTTGGCATGTTTGTATTTACCAATGACCTTTTTGTGATCATTAAGTAAATCGGTGAAAGCATCGCCAAGTTCATCAAAAGTGAAGTCATCAAGAGTTTCGTTTGATACCTTGTCGGACGTCACCATTAGGCACACATTAGCCGTATCTTGAGGAGAGTCCTTTTCTTCTTCGGAGTCACTAGCCTCGCTTTCATGCCAAATGCTTGTGTTGGCATATTTCTTTGAGGAAGTCTTCTTGTACGGCTTCTTATAGCTGTTGCTCTTCTTCAAGAATGGACAGTCTTTTCGGACGTGTCCAGTCTTCTTGCAACCGTAGCAGGTTGGCTCTTCTTCGCCATCTTCTTGTGGTTCCTTTTTTCTTCGATTGAAGCAAAGGAATTTCTTGAAGTTACGGACCATAAGAGCTTGATCATCATCTTCTGAGTTGTCGTCATCCGTCTCTTCGGGTTCAGTCCTCCGTCGGTGAGCTTTGAGTACGATCTCCTTAGCCTTAGGAGCAGGCTCTTCGAAGTCCTTGAGGTCAAGCTCATGAGTCATTAGCTTTCCCATCAAGGTCTCCATGGACATGGTTGTGAGATCATTTCCTTCGATGATGGCTGTCACCTTAGGGTTCCAAATCTTTGGTATCCCCCTAAGTAGCTTGCGAATCTTCTCGTGATTTGAGTATTGCTTGCCGAGCGAGGATAGAGGATTGATGATTTCGAGGAATCTTGTGAACATTTGCGTGATCGTCTCATTTGGCTTCATCTTGAAAGCCTCATATTCTTGAGTGAAATAGCTTATCTTTGATTCCTTGACTTGGGTAGTTCCTTCATGCGTCACTTCTAGAAGTCTCCATACTTCGTGAGATGTGGTGCATGTAGATACCCTGTTGAACTCATTCCTGTCTATAGCACAGAATAAAGCATTAATAGCTCTCACGTCTAGACTTGCCTGTTTCTTCTCCTCGTCAGAATATTTGTCATGTGATTTCTCAACGAGATCACCATTGACAACTATCCTGGCGGGCTTTTTGTAACCGTCAATGACGATAGTCCACAGGTCAAAGTCTAGCGACTTGAGATAGAAGCTCATCCTTGTTTTCCAATACGTGTAGTTAGTTCCATCAAATAGGGGAGGCCTATGAGTGGACTGTCCTTCACCGTGATTGGAAATCAAGGATTGTGTGGTTGCCATGGATAAGCTCTAGGATGTAAGTCCTTGAAAAGAGAGCAGAGCTCTGATACCAATTGAAGAACAGATGGCAACTCTAGAGGGGGGTGAATAGAGTTTATAGCGATAATAGCCAATTAAAAAATCAACTCTTTCACAAAAAAAATAATCAGAGTAAATGCGAAAATAAATGAGGAGCAAGAAAGCATACACAAACACAACCGATTTTAACCTGGTTTCCCTCGTGGAGGACTAGTCCAGGCCTGAGAACTCTAGCTCAGGATTAAATCCACTATTTGTGAAATAGTAGTTACACCCCGTGCCTTTTCTTCAGAAGAGCACGTCAACTTCTTACAATGGATCGCAGTGGCGATGCTTGGAATTTTCCAAGCTACTTCTTGAACTCTTGCACAAGACTCCTAACTGAGAGATGCTGAGCACTCGAGACTTAGGAAACTTGTGGCTAGTAGATGAAGAAGGGTATGGCTTATATTGAGCTTAAGAGAGAAGAGAAGAGAAGATTGGATGATTGAAAATGAGAGAATTCTTGGCCTATTTATAGGTTTTTAACAGGCAGAATTCGGCCAGAATTCTGGTAGAAATTTTCAAAAAATTGGCCGTTGGACAACTAGCAACCAGCCAGCCCTAAAAATTAGGGTGCTGATTTTTAGGGGACAGAGTTCGGCCCGAACTCTGTATGGAGGCAGAGTTCGGCCCGAACTCTATCTCTAGAGCACAGAATGGGTCCAAGGGTCCAATGGGCTGATTTTGGATGTGGAGCTTTATGTATTTTGGATAGGTTATGGGTTGAGTCTCAAGAGCCCAGCATAACTCAGCTTACAATCATTTCTAGACTCAATAAATATAAAAGTACAGACTCAAAAACAACTGGTATTAGCAAACTGAGCTGTCGTCTGGCTTGAGCTGGATGTAGTCGTCGTGTGTCGTATTGAATTATCACAAGTATTATTTAGTCAATATTATCAATATTTGGTTGACTGTGACTTTGTGTCAACAATATAATAATAATCACAAAAAATAAATGAAAGAAATTAAAAGTGATCAGAAGGCAAACGCAAACACCGAGATTTATACTGGTTTTCCTCTTGTGAGGACTAGTCCAGTCGGAAGAACTTTAGCTTCCAGTTGAATCCACTATTGAAAAATCTCGCAAGTTTTTATACGAAGTCCTTGCAACTTCTACAGACACGGGCTTTGATACGAAGAACTCGACCAACTTCAATTGTGAAGAGTTGTATCTTCTATCAAGCCTCTAATTACAATCGCTCTGAAACTTCTAGACCATACCGTACTGGCAAATCGACTAGAGGATTGTAACTGGCTTGGGATTTGAAAATGAAAGCTTTTAGAACTCTTTGGAAGAATGTAAGCATAGGAAGAGAAGAGATTGAAAGTGAATTGGTGTTCTGAAATGATCGAAATACTTCTCTATTTATAGTTTTTCCAAAGACAGAACTCTGACAGAATTCGGGCAGAATTCGGACAGAACTCTTTGTAACAAACCGTAATTGAAGGATGACCAAGTTCAAAAACCCAACGTTCACTAACGTTCCAAATGGCCGAACTCTGGCCGAACTCGGCCCGAGTTCTCCTGGGGTTCTGCCAGTTCATTTTTGGAGAAAATAAATTTTGGCTTTTTGAAAAATCCTTCATAAGCTTTTTGTAAAAAGAATATTTTTCAAAAACGTAGGTCATTTGTAAAAGAATAAAATGGTTTTGAAAAACGTTTTCGGATAGCCTATTTGCCAGTACGTCTCGGTGTACAATGTATTCCTAGACTCAATAAAATGAAAAATTACATTGCTTAGCAGGAAGTACATTCTGGATGGCAAACGGCTTCAGTCTTGAACATTGTTGATAACCATTGTTGAGCAGTGTCCAAAACATCGTAGGTAAACATCTGAGTAGACTTGTATTTATATCTAGACAGAGTTTGATTAATTATTAAAATCAGGTTTGACCATGACCAATGGGCCAACAATCTCCCCCATTTTGATAATTGACAAACCTTGTCGATATAACATCTAAGCTTGGAATCAAAATAGTAATCAAAAGAAATTGTTCATAACCTGTATTCACAAAAATGTTAGATCCTTATTTCTCTCCCATTGTCACTTAGTAAAATAATTGCAAAAGAGAAGGCTCCCCCGTAATTAATACATAAGTAACAAACAGTGAAGAAACACAAGATATAAAAGATATTAAAAATTATGACAGGCATGGTAGAAACAGTAAGAGAAACAGATAGACTATAGAAAAACAACACAGGCATGTATTTGTCACAGGCAGTTAATAAAGAAGGAAGCAATAAAAGATAGATAGTGCTACCATAAAACTGAAACAAATATAGTGCTGAATAATAGACTAAGATGCCAAAACTGAGGCATAATCAAAAACCATGTCTATGAATAGTCAAATAATAGAAAAAGTGCTAAAAAAAAGAGTACTTATATAATCTTAGAATGTCGGAGCATTTCCAAGTAAACATAAGACAAAAAGTAACAGTCTCAATAATCTAACATCTCAAAACTCATCATCATCATCATCAGCTGCAGCTCCAGCATGTCCAGAAGGACCAGCTCTAGAAGTACCAGCGCCAGAAGTGCGAGGAGTGGTGCCAGCGTAAAACTTACCGACATAGTCACGAGGAGGGGCACGAGCAGTACGATACCAATCATATACGTTTCCTGGCTGGAACAGAGAGTGGACCGCCTCGTCGTCAATACGGTAGCCAGAAACAGAAGGGTCTCGAGGAAGTGAGCTAGCAGAATGACCCGTCTACACAAACCTCAGATCGGCGAAGGAGTTGGCAATCGCCTGGAACCGAGTCACATCACGAAACTCGTGTTCCCTAGAGGTCTCAACATAAAAATACTGCAGATCTGATAAGTGCTGATGGATACCCTCAAATGTCATAGGGTAAGAATGAGGAGGAACAGGTGCAGTGGGAGCTGTAGGAGTAGGTGCAGGAGGAGTAGGTGTAGTAGGTGGAGGAACAGATGTAATGCTGCGACTAGAAAGTTTGAAAAACTTGGGCTCGGGGTCGACAGCACAAGTAGATAGATCAATATCAAATCTCTGAAAAATGCGAAGAATGAGCATCGCATAAGATAGGTTGCGGTCTCTCCCGCGACATCTACCCATCATCTGAATGATAGTCTTAGGGGCAGAAAAAGGAATCCCCTTAAGAATATGATAGAGAGCAGAAAGCTCAAGTGCAGTGACATCATCTTTAGAAGTTGATTTTGGAAGTAAGGTGGAATAGATGATGCGATGTAATTCGTAGTTAAACAAGTTCAAGTTATTAGCCTTGAACTTTTCAGGAAGAACGCGTACGAGCGCACAAAGTTCATTCTTGAAACTAACGAGTGTCGTGCCATTGGGGAAATCAAAATCAGTGATGTCATCGAGCGGGGCACCTTCGTTTGGAATACCAAGGATTTCCGCTAACGTGTCATCAGTGAATTCGATATCAATTCCTCCGACACGTGTCCTCGCTGTAAAAGTGTCTAACACGAAATTACAGTAGAATAATCTAATGGCATTAGTGGCAATGGGGAATTGTAAGGTGACAAAATGTTGTAACCCTAATGCCTCAAAGTAAGGGCGGTGATCCGGAAAGATAGTCTACTTAATCGGCGACCCGGTGCAAATAGTACGCATGATAAAATCGGCGTACCACAATAATGCTTGATCGAAAGTTTTAAAATAAAACTCATCCGACGCACCATCGTCCGATTGGACCGGAGAAAAGAGGCAATCTGTATGCGGATCTGAAGACGATGCCTCTTCACTGGCATTGGTCTTCTTCCTCTTGAAGGGATTGAACTTAGGCATTCTTTCCCAAAATTTCTACAAATCCTAAGTGTTGAAAAGTGGTGGAAAGAAGGGATTATACCTTCCAAGAATTGGATATGTTGTAGAGGATGACATTCTCCGCACGAATCCAAAGTTTGGACAAGAAACTCCACAAGGATTAGAAGAACAATGTGGGAGAAGAAACTAGGGTTCGGAGGGGCGCTGCTGCTGTTAAGATGATGTGGAAAAGAATGAAGAAGAATGAAGCCTCGGGTTGGTGCTGGTATATATATAAATACCCAGCCGAACTCTGGCCGAATTCGGACCGAACTCGGGCCGAATTCGCCTAGGGTTGCCTGGCTATATATATTCAAATGAGGCCACATTCTTTTTTATTAATTCGTTTCAAATGTGTCACGACCCGATCCCAAATTCTTGGGTCGAATCGGATCATGTCCAGCCTGCACCATTGTTGAGACGGTGGCAGTAAGCTGTATCAAGTAATAAAATACATGCAGATGAAATTCTAACGAAATATAAAAAAAATCATTTTATTCAATTTGAAATTTCTGAAATACAACAACTATTAATTACAACTACATTTGATACATTGGTTACTAAAAATTTACTATCCAGCTCTACTGATCTTGGATTCCAAGTTCTGCGGGAACATGCATCAGATCTTCAATGACTCGATCACCTAAAATGTTGGTCTCCAGTCAGGAGGGAGCAAAGTACAATTCATGCAAATTTTAACAATTAAAATGACAATTAATATCATGCACTTTTAAACAGTTTGAAGATGAACAGTTTTGAAATAATACAGTACAGTGATGTGAATAGGTAATGAATATGACCGGATTGGGTTACAGTAGTATCCTAACGATATGGTATGGCTTGTCCCCGTGTGAAGAGGGGTAAGCTAATACAGTCAGTTATCCTAATTTTGGATTTGGTCATATCCACTACACTACTCCCCCAGTCCCCAACAGTACGGTCAGTACTCTCGAAAGAGTTCGTGTATAACAGTGGTTTAAACTTGCAATGAAATGATTGTTAAAATAATCGTAAATTTACATAAATGTACTTGCCTTAAACTTCTCAGGTTGGACGAGATTGGTACTTCGGGATTTGAACAGTCACACTCTTCCTTGAAATCCTACATTCCGGGTATTTGTCTCAGAAACCACAACTCTAGAATTATCTAGTTACAATCTCTAGATTTTTGTCTCCTAGTCAATTTTTAGTCTTGTATTAACCAACACAATCAAAAACACGTTTTTCTAGTGCGTTACATTTAAGGAAATCTAAATTTATATTTTATTTCGAAAAACTTGTTTTTATCAATTTATTGGGAAATAGTTAGTATTTTATAATTATATATATAAATATATTTTCTTTTCTTTAAATGAGAAAATCGTGAATTTCTAACTAATAATTAATATTAATATTAATTAATCCTACTCGTTCACAATCCCAGAAAATCCACAGCTACTTCCTATTTATTACAAATTTACAAAAAATAGATAAATGGGCTTATGCCCTTACATTCCCAAGAATTAAAATAAGAGAAAATTTGTTAGTCCTGTAAACTGCCTACAAATTAAATATGAATAATATTTAATAATTCTAATTAAAATATAAAATATTATTGAGTCTCAGAACTGGTCCAATCGTCATTTTTATAGCTAATGCCTCAACGTCCGTACGAAATCGGTTTCGTTTGCAGTTAGCCAGTGCCCATTGACCAATACGGTTGTCGCCCAAATAAATCCAAAAATAGTATTCTTTTCCGAAATTCATTTTAAAATTATATAATCAAATTTTTATAGAAATTTCGGCAGCATTCCCTCTATTTTCGGGATAACCCAAAACTGGGAAACGCGCCGATTTTTTTTTTTTCCTGCAAATAAATCCAACTCAACATATACAAAAATTCCCAAGTTCACAGATACTAAGGAACTTCCCGAGCCAACATGCATTAAGGAATTCCCACATAACAAAATACTAAGAAAGACCAACAGAACCATAATCCAATTAATATTGGCTAAGCCACAGCATTTGAAATAGTTTTCGGAAAACCAATCCAACTAACAGAGGTTAAGAAAAACTGCGAATTTCTAAATTCCAAAACCAACAATTTCAAAACGAACCCACAGAATTTTCCAAAGAGTTCTCGAAACCAACTAACCAAATCACAGAACCAAAAACAGCATATCGATTTCCGAAGAAAATCGAAATGGAAACGTACGTAACCAAAATCCGAATTCCCGAAGGAATCGGTGGACCAATTTTTTCATCACAGACTAAAAGAACTATGGGACTATCCAGAAGTTACCGAAATTGACGAAATCCGAAGTGATGCCTCGGACTCGAAACGTGTCCAGCACTCGCGGACAGCGCACAGGTTGGGATCGACACCAGGGAGCAAGCCGAAAGGAACGCTGGGAACAGCAGCGAATGGCAGCAACGCTGCCACAGAACAGTGGATCGGGGCACGTCGGGAACGACGCGGAAACGGGGAGGCCGAGCTAGGGCTCGGACAGGAGGGGGCTGCGGAATCCGGGGTCGGTCGCCGACCGAAGGGTGGCCGACAGGGGGTCGGGCAGAGGGGTTTGGCCGCACGGGAAGGACCGACGGAGGCCGGGGGAGCGGCGCCGGAGATGGAGCCGCGCCGGAGACGTGCGTGGGTGACCGGCCTGGAGTTGGGCGCCGGAGTGGCGGCGATGGGCGCCGGGCGCGCTCGGGACAGTGTGCGCCGGCGGGACAGTGGGTGCGGCCGGCTGCGGGAAGGGCCAGCGACGCTGGACGCGACCGGGGGAGGACAGCGAGGCCACCGGAGGCGCGGAATCGTCTCGTCGGGTGGTGGAGCTCCGGCTCGAGCTCCAGAAGCTAGGGCACGGGTTTGGGGAAAATTGTGAGATGGTGATATGATGATGGAGATGGAGGGGGTTTATATAGAGAGAGGGGAAGAGGAGTTACGGAAGAGGGAAGGGTGGTCGGCCGGTTACAGGGAGGTGAACGGAAGAGTCGGGGTCGGTTTGTGAGCCGAGGGCCGCTTGGTCAGGAAGAAAAGGAAAGTTTCCTTTTCCTTAAGTAATAGTGAAAGAAAGAGAAAGAGAGATAGAAAAAAAAAACTTTTAATAAGTTTATAAAGTATTTACTAAGAAAATATTCTTTTTTTTCTTTAAAATAGAAAATAAAATAAATATAAATATAAGGAACTTCCGAATTAATTTTGGAAGGCTGAACTTGGGTTCGAGATGGGCTCGGTACAGGTCAGGACCAACAATCAAAATCCAGAAAAATAATTTTTCTAAAATATGTTTTTCATAAAGAAATGATAATAATTAATTTAGTAACTAATTATACAATTAAATGTAAAAATAAATTTTTTACGGGTTTGACCAAACACTAAAATTCCAGAAATACCATTTCCTAAATAAATGATTTATAATAATAATAATAATAAGCACTGAAATAATTAATTAAAATTATGAGTTTCACAACCTTCCCTCCTTAGAAAATTTTGTCCTCAAAATTTAAGCTTTTAACCTCTGCTAGTAAATTCTAAAATTTCAATGTGTCACATCACTAAAATTTTAGTTCAATCACATATCGTATCAAACCCAACCAATTTTATATTTCTTGATTAACATTTCAAAGCTCATCCTCGAAATTCGAATTTGAACAATAATCCACAGATCCTATTCTTCATTTTTTTTTATAATAACTATTTATGCCAAATCTCAAAATCAACAATATCCTCAACTCCTTGAAATTTGGTTTTCCGCAAAATTTCAATTTTTTTTTTAAAAACAAATCTAATCGTTAAATGTTAAATTTAAATTCAATGCTCCAAACAACTTTAATTTTTAATCTTCAAATACAACCTTTAAATTTATATCTTGTAATATAATGATAATCTTCTTAAAATCAAATTCAACCATACTACATCCTTCAAAACTTATGATTTTACAAAAGCATGTGCCATATCAATTCTTCAACTCTTTTATTTAAATAAATTTTATCCTTAAACTTTAATCCTACAAAGCTTCCACTTTCCACCTTAGAAAATATCAAATTTAAAATTTTACTCATCAATTCCAATTCTAGTAAGAAATCAAATCATAAGATCAAAAAATTTATTGCTAATCCAAAAAAAAAAAAAATTTATTCTCACATTCTAGTTTTTCAAGCTAATTAAAATTGAAATCCAAATATGCCATTTCTTGTATCCAAAAATTAACATCTTCAAACATCAATTGGTGACTCGATCATAAAATCAAATCAAATCCTCAGTCAATTTTTTTTTTTTTACTAATGTTAATTCGATGAATAAGTTTTTTTTTTTCTCCTCATAAAAATAATTTCCTCAAAAGTCAAAATTCAATCTTGGTCACGTAATGCTCGTCTCCAAGAATTTATAGAACTTCCACAGATTTGATTTCCTCTTTATCCTAAAGTTCATCCATCTCTATTTCAAAATCCAAATTCAAACATCAAAAGATTCAAACACAAACTTCTCAAAGATTTAAATTTAATCATGGCTACTCTCCTTTAATAAAGCGCAAGATGATCATCTCAATATAATTATCCTGCCGCGAGGATCTATAAAATAGTTTTTAAAAAAAATACCATAAGTTTTAAATAATTCGACAAACGAATATATATAAAAACAAACTTACTGTCATTTCACAAATCAAATTCTTACATAAAATAAATGAGGAAATTTTGTAAATAAAAAAATCATACTTCAAAAACTTTGATAACCTTTAAATGGGATCCTTAAATCAAAATTTACTTTCAAAACTGAAATCATAATGTTTCATATACATCTCATATCTAGAGACAACAAATTTAAAACTCGAAGCCACATCACCAAAATTTATTTAAATCCTCTAATCTTTCAATTTCTACTCGACATGATATTCTTCCCTCAACTGGTAGATTTTATATTCAATCAATTACATCTTCGAAAATATTTAATCAAAACTCCTTGTGGCTTATCATTACAAAAATTTGTTCTCCTTAAAATCAAAAGTGTCAACTCTTCAAAGTCAATATAAAATTTAATTCTAAGATGCATATGATATTATTACTCAAATAAGATCTTTTCCTAAACTCAAGTTCACATTATCGGGTGCAATCTTCTCAATTTTTTTTTTTCCGATTATCCTTTATAGTTAATTCACCATGCACCTTCCTAGAGTGCATCTCTATGCCTAATATTGACAACCTTTAATCTTCAATGTCAAACTATTCACAAACTTCCCTCGATACTAATCACCATTGTACATTTTAACTCATATATATCCTATATATCATGCACTCTAAAATCCAAGCTATAAAAATGTTCTAGGTTTACTTCATAAGACAAAATCAGATTCGAGGCTTGATTGCTAAATATCAAGATAAAATTGTGAACATGTTTAGAATCTTCTAGATAGAGTTTAGAATATTTTGTTGTGATCAAAATCATGAATAAACATCGAGGTATAATGTAGATGATTGTTCTTCTGAGATTAAGGGATTTATCAAAATATGTGTTTGAGATTCAAGAGACTGGGCTAAAAATCAAGAGAAGTATCGGTTCTCCGATTTCAAAGATGAAACGACCAAAAATCATAGATTCGGATTAAGTAAGAAAAATCAATGAAAATATTCCTGACAAATTACTCAGGAAATACAAAATTTATTTTGAGAAGCATAATTTCATGACTAAGGAAAGTTGGAAATTTGAGAGAAGATAAGTCTCATTAATTCAAGGAAAATCAAATTGAAATTGTCAAATAACGCCAAGAAATTAAATAGCTTTGGGACAGCTCAAAATTTTCATGACTAAAGGAAATTCAATTATAGAATGGATTCAAAAATGTGATCATTTTTCTGACCGCTCCTGCTTCATGATCATAGAAACTTTCTAGGCCTTGATTTGATCAAAAAAAATTGCATAGAGAGAGTAGGGTTTTATAATGAGCGGATGAGGTCAACATATGAAAATATTCTCGATCTTTGGAAAACATAGGAGATAATTGAAATAACTCTTTTAAGAGAATCATGAACTAAACTAATTCTTCTGGTAATAATTGACCTTGAGGTTTAAATGATCCCAGAAGAATTTTGATTCAGGATTGATTCCGAGAAAGTTAGTCAAGGCAAAAGGTTGGATAATGGTTGTAGATATATATTGGGTAGATAAGAATTTATCAGGGTTGCTAAGAGAATATTGAAACTCTTCATAATGAACGAATCAAAATTCCAAATAAAGGTAGAGAAGTAAGATCTGCTCAACCAATGAAGAAGTTAAAATTAGGTTTGATAAAGAAGAAGAGTGAAAAATTCAATCTTAATCCAAAAAGAATATGAATCCTAAAGTATACTAGAACCTGAAAATTATGGTAGAAGAATAATCTCGAAAGTCATGGGACACTCAAAGGTACAATCAGCCTAATCTAGATAAGGTTTAGGTACAAACACAAACAAGATATCCTACGAATCTATAAGCAGGCAAAAATTAGATATTTAAGTAAATAATTTTTGACCCTATAATGTAACATGGTGTATATCATGTAAGTGTTCTAGTTGTTTCTAAAGTCTGTTTTCCTAAAGTCTCAACTATCCCTAGGTCAAGTTACAGAACTGCGCGATGGTCTAGACTAAGTTGACTAGACCAATTTACAGATCTGACCTGCATGGGCCACCACTAAAAACATGTCACGACCCGATCCTAAATTCTTGGGTCGAATCGGATCATGTCCAGCCTGCACCGTTGTTGAGACGGCGGCAGTAAGCTGTATCAATTAGTGAAATACATGCAGATGAAATTCTAACGAAATATAAAAAAAAATCATTTTATTCAATTTGAAATTTCTGAAATACAATAACTATTAATTACAACTACATTTGATACATTGGTTACTAAAAATTTACTATCCAGCTCTACTGATCTTGGATTCCAAGTTCTGCGGGAACATGCATCAGATCTTCAATGACTCGATCACCTAAAATATTGGTCTCCAGTCAGGAGGGAGCAAAGTACAATTCATGCAAATTTTAACAATTAAAATGACAATTAATATCATGTACTTTTAAACAGTTTGAAGATGAACAGTTTTAAAATAATAAAGTACAGTGATGTGAATAGGTAATGAATATGACCGGATTGGGTTACAGTAGTATTCTAGCGATACGGTATGGCTTGTCCCCGTGTGAAGAGGGGAAAGCTAATACAGTCAGTTATCCTAATTTTGGATTTGATCATATCCACTACTCTACTCCCCCAGTCCCCAACAGTACGGTCAGTACTCTCGAAAGAGTTCGTGTATAACAGTGGTTTAAACTTGCAATGAAATAATTGTTAAAATAATCGTAAATTTACATAAATGTACTTGCCTTAAACTTCTCAGGTTGGACGAGATTGGTACTTCGGGATTTGAACAGTCACACTCTTCCTTGAAATCCTACATTCCGGGAATTTGTCTCAGAAACCACAACTCTAGAATTATCTAGTTACAATCTCTAGATTTTTGTCTCCTAGTCAATTTTTAGTCTTGTATTAACCAACACAATCAAAAACACGTTTTTCTAGTGCGTTACATTTAAGGAAATCTAAATTTATATTTTATTTCAGAAAACTTGTTTTTATCAATTTATTGGGAAATAGTTAGTATTTTATAATTATATATATAAATATATTTTCTTTTCTTTAAATAAGAAAATCGTGAATTTCTAAATAATAATTAATATTAATATTAATTAATCCTACTCGTTCACAATCCCAGAAAATCTACAGCTACTTCCTACTTATTACAAATTTACAAAAAATAGATAAATGGGCTTATGCCCTTACATTTCCAAGAATTAAAATAAGAGAAAATTCGTTAGTCCTGTAAACTGCCTACAAATTAAATATGAATAATATTCAATAATTCTAATTAAAATATAAAATATTATTGAGTCTCAGAACTGGTCCAATCGTCATTTTTATAGCTAATGCCTCAACGTCCGGACGAAACCGGTTTCGTTTGCAGTTAGCTAGGGCCCATTGACCAATACGGTTGTCGCCCAAATAAATCCAAAAATAGTATTCTTTTCTGAAATTCATTTTAAAATTATATAATCAAATTTTTATAGAAATTTCGGCAGCATTGCCTCTATTTTCGGGATAACCCAAAACTGGGAAACGCGCCGATTTTTTTTCCTGCAAATAAATCCAACCCAACATATACAAAAATTCCCAAGTTCACAGATACTAAGGAACTTCCCGAGCCAACATGCATTAAGGAATTCCCACATAACAAAATACTAAGAAAGACCAACAGAACCATAATCCAATTAATATTGGCTAAGCCACAGCATTTGAAATAGTTTTCGGAAAACCAATCCAACTAACAGAGGTTAAGAAAAACCGCAAATTTCTAAATTGCAAAACCAACAATTTCAAAACGAACCCACAAAATTTTCCAAAGAGTTCTCGAAACCAACTAACCAAATCACAGAACCAAAAACAGCATATCGATTTCCGAAGAAAATCGAAATGGAAACGTACGTAACCAAAATCCGAATTCCCGAAGGAATCGGTGGACCAATTTTTTCATCACATACTAAAAGAACTATGGGACTATCCAGAAGTTACCGAAATTGACGGAATCTGAAGTGATGCCTCGGACTCGAAACGTGTCCAGCACTCGCGGACAGCGCACAGGTTGGGATCGACACCAGGGAGCAAGCCGAAAGGAACGCTGGGAACAGCAGCGAATGGCAGCAATGCTGCCACAGAACAGTAGATTGGGGCACGTCGGGAACGACGTGGAAACGGGGAGGCCGAGCTAGGGCTCGGGCAGGAGGGGGCTGCGGAATCCGGGGTCGGTCGCCGACCGAAAGGTGGCCGACAGGGGGTCGGGCAGAGGGGTTTGGCCGCACGGGGAGGACCGGTGGAGGTCGGGGGAGCGGCACCGGAGGTGGAGCCGCGCCGGAGACGTGCGTGGGTGACCGGCCTGGAGTTGGGCGTCGGAGTGGCGGCGATGGGCGCCGGGCGCGCTTGGGAAAGGGTGCGCCGGCGGGACAGTGGATGCGGCCGACTGCGGGAAGGGCCAGCGACACTGGACGCGACCGGGGGAGGACAGCTAGGCCGCCGGAGGCGCGGAATCGTCTCGTCGGGTGGTGGAGCTCCGGCTCGAGCTCCAGAAGCTAGGGCACGGGTTTGGGGAAAATTGTGAGATGGTGATATGATGATGGAGATGGAGGGGGTTTATATAGAGAGAGGGGAAGAGGAGTTACGGAAGAGGGAAGGGTGGTCGGCCGGTTACAGGGAGGTGAACGGAAGAGTCGGGGTCGGTTTGTGAGCCGAGGGCCGCTTGGTCAGGAAGAAAAGGAAAGTTTCCTTTTCCTTAAGTAATAGTGAAAGAAAGAGAAAGAGAGATAGAAAAAAAACTTTTAATAAGTTTATAAAGTATTTACTAAGAAAATATTCTTTTTTTTTCTTTAAAATAGAAAATAAAATAAATATAAATATAAGGAACTTCCGAATTAATTTCGGAAGGCTGAACTTGGGTTCGAGATGGGCTCGGTACAGGTCAGGACCAACAATCAAAAATCCAGAAAAATAATTTTTCTAAAATATATTTTTCATAAAGAAATGATAATAATTAATTTAGTAACTAATTATACAATTAAATGTAAAAATAAATTTTTTACGGGTTTGACCAAACACTAAAATTCCAGAAATACCATTTCCTAAATAAATGATTTATAATAATAATAATAATAATAAGCACTGAAATAATTAATTAAAATTACGAGTTTCACAAAATGCTTAATTCAAAGTTTAGTAATTTTAAATCTCAAAGTAATATAATTAATATTATTTTATAAATTAATATTCTTTACTCAGCATCTGTCTCAGATTAGCTGTAGGAGTACTATCCCAGCTAACGGAGGTTCACCGGGGAACTCTTAAATACCGCTTCGCTTCGACCGTAGTCGTGGTGACAGACATACTCTTTTTGGGCTTGTCTCGAAAACAGTTTTTGAGTATTGAATAAATAATTAATAAAATAAAACTAATTAATATGATTGATATCTAAAATTCCTAATTCTCGACGTAAATAGTTGAAATGATCTTCCGCTAAAGGTTTTGTGAGTATGTCAGCTAATTGATTCTGTATGTCTATGTATACAAGGTCTATATCTCCATTTTGTTGATGATCTCTAAGAAAATGATGTCGAATCTCGATATGTTTAGTACGAGAATGACATACTAGATTCTTAGTCAAATTAATAGAACTAGTGTTATCACAGAAAATGGGTATATGTGTAAAATGCAATCCATAGTCTTCTAAGGTTTGTTTCATCCACAAAATTTGTGCACAACAATGTCCTGCGGCGATATACTCAGCCTCGGTTGTTGATAATGTAACAGAATTTTGCTTTTTACTAAACCAAGAGACTAGAGCTTTTCCTAGGAAATGACATGTGCCGCTAGTGCTTTTTCTATCAACCTTGCATCTGGCAAAATCAGCATCGGAGTAACCGGTTATGTCAAACGACGTGGTTTTGGGATACCATAAGCCGACAGAAAAAGTGCCTTTAAGGTATCGAAAGATACGCTTAACTGCGCACAAATATGATTCCTTAGGATTAGTTTGAAAACGTGCACATAAGCAAATACTAAACATAATGTCTGGTCGACTAGCAGTTAAATATAGTAAGCTACCGATCATATCTCGATACTTACGTATGTCGACAGATTTGCCTTGTTTATCAATGTCAAGCTTGGTTGAAGTCGCCATTGGAGTGCTAAGGGGTTTTGCTGTTTCTATGTCGAAGTTCTTCAATATATCCTTTATGTACTTTGCTTGATTTATGAATGTCCCATTGTTGGTTTGTTTGATTTGCAGTCCGAGAAAGAATTTCAGCTCTCCCATCATGCTCATCTCAAACTCATTCTGTATACACTTTGAAAATTCTTGACAAAGAGATTCATCAGTAGATCCAAAGATAATATCATCTACATAGACTTGAATCAAAAGAATATTATTATTCAAAGACTTTATAAACAAAGTAGTGTCAACCTTTCCTTTTGAAAAACCGTTATCAAGTAAAAAAGTGCTTAGACGAACGTACCAAGCACGAGGGGCTTGTTTCAAACCGTATAAAGCTTTCTTCAACTTGAAAATATATTCAAGAAATTTAAAATCAGTAAAACCGGGTGGTTGAGCTACATAAACCTCTTCTTTTATAAAACCATTTAAAAATGCACTTTTGACATCCATTTGAAATAACTTAAAATTATGAAAACATGCAAATGCACATAACATGCGAATGGATTCTAATCTCGCAACTGGGACATAAGTCTCATCGTAGTCGATACCTTCTTCCTGATTGTATCCTTGAGCTACGAGTCGAGCCTTATTACGAGTCACTAAACCATTCTCGTTCAATTTATTTCGGAATACCTATCGGGTGCCAATGACCGGATGTTCAATAGGCTTGGGAACAAGTTCCCAAACTTGATTCCGTTCGAATTGGTTTAATTTCTCTTGTATAGCATCTAACCAAAAATTATCACTACATGCTTCATCAATATTTTTGGGTTCAAACTGCGAGACAATAGCAACACAAGAAGCTATATCTTTATTAGAGGAACGAGTACTTACACCCTTGGTAATCTCACCAATTACCAAGTCCTTTGGATGACTAGCCAAGAATCTCATCTCTTTGGGTGTTGTCTCAGGATTGCTAGTTCCGGCTTCTTTGCTTGGAGGTTCATCTGATGCCTGATGTGATGATTCTGTATCTTTGTGTGACGGTTTTGCAGTAGCTGTACTTGGTGCAATTATGTATTCATTTTCATCATCGTCTAAGTGTTGATTTAGCTCATCAAAAACTTAACGTTGATAGATTCTTTGATGATCATGGTTCTCTTGTTGAAGACTCTATATCCTTTGCTCTTTGCTGCATAACCTAAAAATATACCTTCATCGGCCTTTTCATTAAATTTACTCAAATTATCTTTAGTATTAAGAATAAAACATTTACAACCAAAGATTTTGAAATAAGAAATATATGTTGTTCTATCAAACCATAACTCATAGGGAGTCTTCTTCGATATAGGTCGAATTAGAACCCTATTAAAAATATAGCAAGTTGTATTTACAGCTTCAGCCCATAAATATCTAGGTAGACTAAACTGGTTTAACATAACTCTAGTCATTTCAGATAGAGTTCTGTTCTTACGTTCCACAACTCCATTTTGTTGCGGAGTCCTAGGACAAGAGAATTCATGCAAATAACCGTGTGTGTCACAAAATTGCTTGAATTCTGCATTCTCAAATTCGTCGCCATGATCACTATGAATGCGAGTAATCATGAACCCTTTTTCATTCTGTACTTTCTTGCAAAAGGTGACAAATTCTGATAATGCATCATTCTTGCGTGCAAGAAAATAAACCCATGTATATCTAGAGAAGTCATCTATAATAACAAATGCATATAACTTATCACCTAGACTAGCAATTTTGCTGGGTCCAAATAAGTCCATATGCAACAATTGTAAAGGTCTAGTGGTACTTACAGTGTTCTTGGATTTGTATGTGAATTTGGTAGCTTTGTTCTTTTCACATTCACTACATACCGTATCTTTCTTGAAAGAAATATCCGGTAAGCCGCGTACCAACTTCTTCGTAGATAATCTTGAAATTGTATCCATGTTTGTATGACCGAGACTCATATGCCATAGTTGACTCTCAACGCTTTTGGCCATTAAACATCTACCTGCTGTGTTAGCATCTTCCAACAAATAGAATACATATATATTGTCTTCCCTAATACCTTCAAATATAGTACTTCCAGTTGAACTATCAATAATAGTACATTTATCTTTTACAAAGTTAATGCCATAACCGTGATCAGCTAAATGGCTTATGCTGAGCAGATTATGTTTTAACTCAGTAACAAGACAAACATCTTTAATCACTGGATAGGGAGCCTTACCAATGTCACCGATACCGATTATGTACCCTTTTAAATTATTACCGAAGGAGACGTATCCTTCTTTATTCCTCTTCGACAGTGTTGCAAATAATAAAGCATCACCGGTCATGTGCCGTGAGCAACCGCTGTCGAGGATCCATTTGCTCCTAGCATGTGAAGGGTGTCCCACCTACAAAATAATTTGCAGATGAAACTTTTGGTACCCATTTCTTGTAGGGTCCTGATTGATTAGTTTTTGGTATCAATGCATAAATATTTAAATCTACTAACTTTATGATTCTACATGCAGAAGATATATGACCAATGAGGCCACAATAATGACATTTAGCATGTTGAGTGTTGAAAGTAGTGTGAGGTGCATGCTTGGTAGGTTTTGGTTTTCTAGTATAGAAGAATGCATGCCTATTAGTCTTCTTGGGCATAGTCTTGGTATGGTTTGGTCTGACAGTGTTGGGCGTGTTCCGATGATTCGGTAATTAACACGTGTTAGAATAGGAAGCAGGAACTTCAGGCCATTTTCCTAAACTAATTTTCAACTTTTTGAAAGTGTCATATAATCTAGTATAGTCAGATGTGAGTGATTCTAATCTGACCTGTGCACACTGGAGACCCTTTCTCTCCTTAGATAGGTCTTCCTTTAACAGGATAATTGCTTGGTCTTTTTCTTCGGATAATTAACAGTCTCGTGTAACAACAATTTAATAGAAGAAAGCTCACCAGACTCATTTGAAGAGTCATTATCTCTAACCTGATCTAGTAGGTCGGTAAGTCTTCTTATTTTACCTTTGTACTCTTTGAGTACCTTCTTAGAGGTTTCATATTTACTACGCAGTTTCCTGTAATCATCTAACAGTTCACTGAAAGCCTCTCCTAGTTGCTCAAAGGTGAAATCATCATAAGGGTCAAATAGAGGATTAGTGATTACCTGATCGCAAGCCATCAAGCACACATTTGTAGCATCATCTGATTGTTCATCTTTTGAATCACTGGCTTCACTTTCATGCCATATGTTTGTGTTGGCATACTTTCTTGATGTCGATTTCTTCAGGTAGCCTTTGTCATATTTGCTGTTTTTCTTTGATGATGATGCTGAGGGATAATCTTTCTTCATGTGTCCTTTCTTCTTGCATCCGTAGCAAATAGGATCTTCCTCGTTGTTGTTGTCTTTGCTGTTCTTTGTTCTTCTGTTAAATCTCATGAACTTCTTTAACTTTCTTACCAGAAGAGCTTGATCTTCAGAGTCAGAGTCGCTGTCGTCGGAATCATCTTCGATGGCTCTTCTATGTTGAGCCTTGAGAGCGATCGTATTTTCTGACTTTTCTTTTGGTGTAGCATCTTCAAAGTCTTGAAGTTCTAACTCGTGAGTGAGTAGCTTACCCATGAGTGTTTCTAGAGACATTGTTGAGAGGTCGTTTCCTTCAATGATTGATGTAGCCTTTGGAATCCAGTTCTTTGTAAGGGCTCATAGAAGTTTACGAATCTTCTTATGGTTACTGTAATCCTTGCCTAGTGAGGACGGAGGATTTACAATATCCAAGAATCTTGTAAACATCAGAGTGACTGATTCACTTGGCTTCATTTTGAATGCCTCATACTCCTGAGTAAGTCTGTTGATCTTTGACTCCTTGACTTGTGTTGTTCCTTCGTGGGTCACTTCGAAAAGTTTTCATACTTCATTTGATGTTGTGCAAGTAGATATCATATTGAATTCAGTTCTGTCTAAAGAACAAAATAAAGCGTTAATAGCACGTGCGTCAAGACTGGCCTTTTTCTTTTCTTACTTTGTATATTTGTCATGGGGTTTTTCAGTTGAAACACCATCAACATTAATACGAGGTGGCTTTTTATAGCCATCAATAACCACAGACCATAAGTCAAAATCAAGATATTTCAGAAAGAAACTCATACGTGTTTTCCAATAAGTGTAGTTTGTGCCGTCAAACAGTGGAGGTTTGTTTGTGGCTTGGCCTTCACTTGTGAATTTTACAGTTGCTATGTGTAATACTGTGATCTATATAAAAATTGAATATAACTGCAATTTTACCTTGCTTTACCTGTATAAGCCGTTCTGATACCAATTGTAGGAACAATTGGGATCAGAATATAATACCTCTATTTGGAGAACCTGCTCTGATACCAATTGTAGGAACAATTGGGATCAGAATATAATACCTCTATTTGGAGAAACTGCTTTGATACCAATTGTAGGAACGAAATCGTAAAGCAGAATACTCTAGGGGGTGAATAGAGTAGGTAGCAGAATATTGCTAATTAAAAACCTGTTAGCAGTTAGATCACAGATATAATAATAATCACAAAAAGTAAATGATAGAAATTAAAAGTGATCAGAAGGCAAACGCAAACACCGAGATTTATACTGGTTTTCCTCTTGTGAGGACTAGTCCAGTCGAAAGAACTCTAGCTTCCAATTGAATCCACTATTGAAATATCCTGTAAGTTTTCATACGAAGTCCTTACAACTTCTACAGACGCGAGCTTTGATACGAAGAACTCGACCAACTTCAATTGTGAAGAGTTGTATCTTCTATCAAGCCTCTGATTACAATCGCTCTGAAACTTCTAGACCGTACCATACTGGCAAATCGGCTAGAGGATTGTAACTGGCTTGGGATTTGAAAATGAAAGCTTTTAGAACCCTTTGGAAAAATGTAAGCTTAGGAAAAGAAGAGATTGAAAGTGAATTGATGTTCTGAAATGATCGAAATACTTCTTTATTTATAGTTTTCCAAAGACAGAACTCTGACAGAATTCGGGCAGAATTCGGACAGAACTCTTTGTAACAAACCGTAACTGAAGGATGACCAAGTTCAAAAACCCAACGTTCACTAACGTTCCAAATGGCCGAACTCTGGCCGAACTCGGCCCGAGTTCTCCTGGGGTTCTGCCATTTCATTTTTGGAGAAAATAAATTTTGGCTTTTTGAAAAATCCTTCAGAAGCTTTTTGTAAAAAGAATATTTTTCAAAAACGTAGGTCATTTGTAAAAGAATAGGATAGTTTTGAAAAACGTTTTCGGATAGCCTATTTGCTAGTACGACTCGGTGTACAATGTATTCCTAGACTCGATAAAATAAAAAATTACATTGCTTAGCAGGAAGCACATTCTGGATGGCAAACGGCTTCAGTCTTAAACATTATTGATAACCATTGTTGAGCAGTATCCAAAACATCATAGGTAAACATCTGAGTAGACTTGTATTTATATCGAGACAGAGTTTGATCAATTATTAAAATCAGGTTTGACCATGACTAATGGGCCAACAGTGAAGAACCAGACATTTCATAGTCGGTCCAAGCATATTGAGACTCGATATCATTGGATACGAGATATGGTTGAGAAGAAGGATGCGATGTTTGATAAGGTCCATACTGATGACAATGGAGCGGACATGCTCACGAAGGTTCTACCAAAGGGAAAATTTGAGTATTACAGGCGGATCATCGGGATGACAAGTTCCTCCACCTAGTTGTCAAGGGGGAGAAATATTGGAGTGGGTGGGGTTCCCAACCTATGTGGAGAATATCCCGGAGAACGACGAGCGCCATCCGTGTGTCGGAGAAGCTCGGGGAGTGCATGGATCCTATTTTAGAACATATATGGTAAGGAAATATATGATTGGATTTTCATATTTACTTTGATCATATATTTATGATTGGACCCTTCATATAGTAGATTTCCATATAATTGGGCTTCCAATTATGGCAAGTCAATTATGATTGGATTTCCATTAAATATATGATTGATGCATATTGGAAGTTTCCATATATATTGGCCTTCCATGTATGGATTACCAAGGGCTTATAAAAGGGTGATGCATGCTAGTTGAAAAATTATCTCAAAACAAGAGTGCTTTACAATTTTAAGAGAGAAAGAGAGAAGATTAAGGACTATTGTGAATGAGAGATTGCTTCAAATAATTTTTTGGCATCTCTTGTTCTTCGGAGTCCGCAATCAAAACATTTATTCTTTCAAGTGAGTTGTGGTGATCCGTGTTGGATCGGGAGGAGCTTGTAGAGGGTGTATTCTCTTTATTCTATTAGTGGAAGTTCTTCAGGGTTGGACTCCGATCGTCCCGTAGTTTTTCCCGTAAGGATTTTCCACGTCAAAAATCTTTGTGTCTGCGATTGTGTTTGGCATTTTTGGTTTGTGTGCTTTTGCTCAGTTCTCTGGCAAGACTTTCTGGTTTGGGGGAACGGTTTCCGTACTTCGTTCCTAACATGCTAGAGAGAATGATTTATATATACTAATAATGATGGGATTAATGTTGAGAGCAGTATGATATTTTTTTCAAGTATAACACTTCATTGTGTGTGTTTAGAGGATGGCTGGATTTTATTAATGTATGAGTTGCTTTGTAAACTATTAGGTGATGGCAGTAGGTTGGTGAAAAGGGATAAGGGTTAATTATGTGAAGAAAATTGCCGTAAATATAAAGTGAAAACAAAGGTTGACTCTAGTCAACGCAGGCCAAGAAAAGATTTCTCCTAATTTTCTCCCTAATAAAAATATGGGGTTCGAGTAATTATTTAGTTGGAATTTTATCAATATTTTAGGGATCATTTATAAGTTAGGACCTTGATTTAAATATTAATAAATTAGTTACTCTCTTATAATAATAATAATTGGACTTAGCAGTTAGGGTTAATTAATGGGTATTAATTTATATCTTTTGTCATACATGAATTGATATTTAATTAGTTTAAATATTATTCTCTAGGTCATCTTGTCACTTTGGATACTTCAGACTTGGACGTGGGACCAGATCATTCTCATCAGATTCCAGAGTCTGGCAAGTGTACCTTGCCAATCTTGTACTTCAGTTTAAAATATTTAGCTTTTTAATTCATGTTTGATTATATTGTTGCTGATGGAAATGGGGATTCCCAGGACCCTTCCTTTGGTGTGCGTATTGATCGATAGAAAGTTAAACAGATCTAATACGTGTTCTAACCCTTCATAGGCGGAAACTAGGGTTCACGAATTATACCTGCGACGGAAAAGAGACAAGTAATTCCTGGCAATCTCGAGCGGACGACCCCAAGATCTTCTGCACGTATTCCTTCCTCGAGTTGGACGTCGTGTGGGCGACGATCTTCCAACCTTTTCTTCTCCTTGGCAGCACTCTCTTTCTCTCCTTACGTGAATCACGAATTTAGAGAAAAATTCAGATTTTTGATCATTAATCTGGCGGCCAGAGAATAGAGGATATATATAGGCTACGGCAGGGACCATAAGGAGAAATTAGGGTTAGGCCTCCTAACGGATCTGGATATCCCGTGTTCAGCCCGAACATACAATCCAGGCCCATTAACAATAGCTCGGTCCACTAATGAGCTATTGTTGCACTACCTCCCTAATCCCAAATTATGTTTGTGGGCTCCTTTTATTATATGCTCGTTTGGCTCCCCATGTTAAGATATCGTATGTCCGTCGATCAAATTAAGTTACTGACAACTATATTGATTCGACATCTTTTATCCTTAAGTAGTACCGCTCAACTTTATTTGTCATGTCGGATATAATCCACCTGCAGGGTTTACATGACAATCCTTATGAGCTCCTTAAGAGGACATCATCAACCCGATGTATCGGGACATAGATTCCATTTATAATCAACAGCCCATCATACATACAATGTTATTACCCAATTCATGGAGGTTGTTGATCCATAATGAATCTCACTCTTTTATGAGTCAAAGTAATGCACATTGCATATACATGTCCGTTATTATATCTGGATTAAGAGTACAAGCATCCATAATAACAGAGGTGTTTGTTCTCTTATGTAGTCAGTACAAAGAGAACAACCTCAAGTGGTCCTGTTCAATACACACAAAGTGTACTAGTGTAAACCTATAGTCAAGATAGACTAATACCATATTACACTACAACCTTTCCAATAGATTGTCTAAGTCCATCTAGGTTGTGAACTATTTATATACTCCATAGGAAACTGATAATATGATCTTCTGTGTGACACCACACACCATATTATCTACAATATAGAATATCAGACATTTGTATTAACACTTGTAACAAATACAATATGCAAACATTTGCCCATATTATTCTCATTCAAAATTTAAGGAAATAAGGTTACTACAAAAGTGATGCTTTTAGTATATAACCCTAACAATCTCCCACTTATACTCAAAGCATTACTTTTCAGTATACTGTTACAAATCTCCCACTTATACTTAAAGCCATGCTGCTACACATCTGACTTCCATTCCCTCAACATGACTGTCAAAAGCCTTAGCTGGTAAGCTCTTTGTAAAGGGATCAGCTAGGTTGTCGGCTGATGCTATCTTGATCACAGCAACTTTTCCTTTTTTTACGAAATCTCGTATCAGGTGGTACTTGCACTCAATGTGTTTGCCTGTCTTATGGGCTCGTGGTTCCTTCGAGTTTGCAACTGCACCACTATTATCACAATAAAGTGTAACAGACTTAGGCAAACTAGGTACCACATCCAAGTCCAATAGAAAGTTTCTGAGCCAAACCGCTTCTTTGGCTGCCTCAGAGGCTGCCACATACTCGGCTTCCATGGTGGAATCAGCAATACATTTTTGCTTGATACTCCTCCACACAATGGCTCCACCTCCCAAAGTAAACACATAACCTGAGGTAGATTTCCTGGAATCCCTATCTGACTGAAAATCTGAGTCTGTATACCCCAAGGGAACTAAACTATCTGCCTGGTAAACTAGCATATACTCTTTAGTCCTTTTTAGGTACTTCAAAATATGCTTTACGGCAGTCCAGTGCTCTTGTCCTGGGTTAGACTAATATCTGCTGACCATGCCTACGGCAAAGCAGATGTCTGGTCTCGTACATAGCATTGCATACATTAAGCTTCCTATTGCTGAAGCATAAGGAACTGCCTTCATGTTCTCTATCTCTTTAGGTGTCCTCGGACACTGCTCCTTTGATAGAGCAATTCCATGTCTAAAAGGTAAGAAACCTTTCTTAGAATTTTGCATACTAAAACGAGTTAGTACAGTATCGATATAGGAAGATTGGGATAAGCCCAACATCCTTTTCTTGCGATCTCGTAGAACTTTGATCCCAAGGATGTGACCTACTTCTCCCAAGTCTTTCATATCAAACTGTTTGGATAACCATACCCTTACATCAGATAATGCCTTAACATTGTTTTCAATGAGCAAGATGTCATCCACATAAAGTACTAGGAACACCACCACGTTTCCGTCACACTTTCTGTATAAACATGATTCATCCTGACATTGATCAAATCCATAGGATTTTATCACCTGATCAAAACAGATGTTCCAAGATCTGGAAGCTTGCTTAAGTCCATAAATAGACTTTTTGAGCTTACAAACAAGATGCTCCTGGCCCTTTTTAATGAACCCGTCTGGTTGCTTCATATAGATGTCTTCCTCAAGACTTCCATTAAGGAAAGCTGTCTTGACATCCATTTGCTAAATCTCATAATCGAGATGAGCTGCAATAGATAAAAGAATCCGAATAGACTTAAGCATGGCTACAGGAGAAAAGGTTTCCTCATAATCGATACCCTCTCTTTGAGTAAAACCTTTTGCTACAAGCCGAGCTTTAAAGGTTTCAACCTTACCGTCTGATCCTCTTTTTCTCTTATAGACCCACTTGCATCCAATGACTTTTACACCAACGGGTGGTTCTACAAGCTCCCAGACCTGATTAGAATCCATAGATTCTATTTCAGATATCATTGCTTTTTGCCAAGACTCTGCATCTTTATCTTGGAGTGCTTCATTATAGGTACAGGGATCATAATCTTGTTCCTCAGGGATGAAGTCTGACGACTCTCCCAAGAACATATATCTATCAGGTTGTATCACAACCCTCCCACTACGACGAGGCACTATCGGTTGTGGTGTAACATTTGTGACACGTTGTGCAGTTTTTTATAGTTCATCCTCTTGTACTGTTGGTACTGAAGTACTTGGTGTCTCACGTCTCAGTTCTTCTAGAACAACTCTACTTGTGGGTTTATGGTTCATCACATAGTCTTCCTCTAAGAATCGGGCATTAGTGCTAACAATGACCTTCTGATCCTTAGGACTATAAAATAAACCTCCTTTCGTTCCTCTTGGATAACCTACAAACAAGCGTACTTCTGTACGAGATTCCAACTTATTTGCTTTCCCATTCAGCACATGTGCTGGTGTCACGACCCGCTCCCGAATAATCGGACACGAGTCGGACACGCCCAGCCTTTGTCGTTAGACACAACAAAGTAAGCTGTACCAAACTAGGGAAATCTACCAGATAAACATTAAAATATATAATCACAGCATCTAAGAACGTATCCCAGACTGATCACCATAATCCACAATTCTATGTATGTAAATGTACGAGTCATCAAGAATGAAATGTACATAAATTCTAAAGACAATATCTAAAAGTAAAGCTAACAGTCTAAACCTGAACCTCAAGCTAAGTCAAGACCATCCTGCTCAGCTAAGATCACGGGCTCTGGCCCATAGAGTAGAGCAATGTCCTGCAAGCATACCTGCAACATATCCTATTCAGGAGCGGAGCAAAGTACAGTTCTAGGTAATGAACAATAACATCATGATATGGAAAGTAAATGCTGAAAGAACAAGAAGAACAAGATATGTAAAGAAAAGGAAGAACATGAACTACTGCTATAAAGATACATGAAAGATCATGACTATGTAAAGATGCAGGAAAGATCACGACTATAGCTAAAATCAAGATACAAGTAAGATCATGAAAGAACAAGTAAGATCCTGAACATGTGTGTTATAAATTTGAAATACTTCTATGATATGTGACCGGCTTAGGTAAGACCATGAAAGAACATGAAAAGATCCTGAAAGATCATATAAGGTACGGCTTAGGACCCGCGTGCACTGTGCGAGGCCTAAGCTAAAGATCATGAATAAGTATCCGGGTTTGGTCACATATCTAGAGTATTTCCCCACCCCAAGATACAAGTAAGATCATGAAAGAACAAGCCAGAAAAGATCATGAACGTGTCGCAGTGTGTCAGCAATAAAGAACAAGAAAAATGCACTGATCAAAACCATAGAGTGTACTTGCCTTGCTCCAGGAAAGTACAAGTAGGCAAAAGAGCTGGATGATCTCCTGTATGTAATAATGATGTGTACAAGTTGGTTAATAACTGCTAATTCTAAATGGTTTATCAAAAGATTCTAATCCTGATTTAAACATATTATTCAAACCTTCTACTCAACCTATCCTTTAACCACTACTCCAAGTCTAAATACAAAAGATCCTTAATATCATACTCAAAATACAACTCCTACAATTATACTTAAAACATTAATTAAACTATTCTTAGAAAAGAGGGTAGCTATATAATTGAGATAGAGATTTCAATACAATCAAGTTATTAGTCTAGAGGAAAAATATACTTATCTCATAAGTGTTCACTAGGGATGAGCTAACCTATGCATTGTTCCCAGGTTTTCTAACTAGAGGAAATCAATGAATCTAACAAGTGATTTCAATTTTCTGTCAACAGTTAAAGAGCTTTGAATTAATCAAAGAAAGGCCATCCCAAATACTGAAACTCAATTGAACTGAAATCAAAGGAAGAACATCTCAGATTTCAATGATAAACTGAACTAATGTCCAGACTTCTGAACAACTGGAATGTCCAGGTTCTTCCAAGGTCACAAGGGATAAATCTAATTAGGACTGAAACCCATAACTCTTCTACAGTCATCCTTCCCCTAGGACTTGACAGTGCACATTTCTATAACACAGTTCATAAGTGTATATGAGATTTGATATCAGATTCCAGGAAGGAATCATCATGTTGAAAACCCAATATTTCACATGACTCCAACCCCAAATACTAAAACAAATTAACTCCCAGTTCAATATCAGCCAACCAAACATACTAATCAATTTGTTCCATCCTGCTGCCACGGTCCCTAGGTGAAAGCCAAAATAGAGCTATACAATATAGAGCTATAGATGTAGAGCCAACTGCTATGCCCAGGTCCAAGGATCCCAGGTTACTGCAGTCTATATGGACTGAAATCATGAGAAGTGATCTCAGGTTATGCTGAAATTCCAAGTAGGTTTTCAGATATTACATGTAATCCCAGGCAGTCCAAAAAAGTTCAGGACTTAAAACAGTTAACTGAGTAATGCTCAGATAGGCCCAATCCTAAGGATTAATACCTCCCTTCAGTAATATGTTAGACCAAAAAGGTAATTGAATGATAGGCTGATCAGGAACCTGGAATACTGAATGGAAAAATAGAATATGGATTTCCAGGTTTCTTCCATTCACTGAGATGTGAATCCATCCTCTATGCACCCAATGTAGTTCCTGCTTTGACCTTCTACCAACTTATGAAATTAACAGTTATCAGGACTTCAACAGTCCCAAACCTGGTTATAACAAACCTATATCCCACTCATAGGTAACAAAAGAGTTTTAAAGCCAAGATGGGAAATACTTGACTGTTCAATTGGCTTGCTTATACGAGCGTTAGACTGACAGGGTTATCCTTCCCAAACTCATATCCTCACACAGAACTTGGAGATCTCATGGATCTCAGAAGAAAATAAGAAAAAAAATGAAATGAACCCGAACCAATAATTCAAAGATAATCGATCCATTGAATCAACATTCAGACATAGAATTTCAACAGAAGAGATCATATGAACCAAAATTAGAATGGATTTGGTTACAACTCACCTTACAAGTTTTCGGAAATCGATTGAACCAATCACGAAGATCTACGGAAACCCGTCGACAGTGAGTTCTCACCGATCAGTATCGATCTGATCAGCAATTCATCAATCAGTGAATTGGAACAAGAAGGATAAATTATAACAAAACAACTCACCAATCGATGCAAAGAAGAATGTCGGAGACTCGCTCAGTCGTCGCTGCCGAGGAGAACACCACATCGTTCTCGAAGAGGACGTCACGTCGTCGGGAAAGAGGCGCGGTTGTCGGTCGTCGGAGAGGATCAGTCGATCGCTGTCACTGCTGCTCATCGATCGTCGGGATCGAGCATGCCGCCGATGCTCGAGGAAATTGTCACCGAACAGAGGAACAGTGAGACGCTGCTGCATGGTGGCGCTTGGTGGTCGTCGTCGCCGCCATGACGAGAACTTCGCTGGGCCTCACCGGAGAAGAGCTGAGCGCCTCCGTCGTCGCCGCTCCTAGGGTTGTCGTCGTCGCTGTCGTATCGCCGCCATGGAGAAGATGTCTCGTCGGAGAAGATAACTGGGAAGGTCGTCGGAAATAGCCGCGCTGTGGTGGTGGCACCCTGGATCGGAGAAGATCCTCGTCGTCGCCGACGATCCACGCAAAATTAGGGTTAGGGATTGCTCGGGAAAATTGGGGACGAGAGAATCAGAAGAAGAAAGGAGACGAAAAAATAACTCTGAAACAATCTCTCTCCTTCCCAACTCGATTATAACGAAATATTTGGCAAATTTGCAGAAAACACCTCCTGCCCGAAAGCTTCTTTATTAAGTCCCTCCGCCTGAAAAGTTTTATAAAAACAACCTCTGCCTTTTAGAATATTACAATGACAGTAAAGAAAACAGTTAGACTTATAATAATTATTTTAAAATTAACTCTTTATTTGAAACCCAATAAATCAATTGCTATTATTAAAAATAAAAAAAAATTTATTTTCTCAAAAATCGGGAAGTGGAGTTACAGCTGGACTACCCCAAATGCGAACATGTTTCAGACTAGGCTTACGCCCAATCCACAGCTCTGTGGGAGTAAGAGGTACTGACTTAGAAGGAACTAAGTTCAAAATATAAGCTGCAGTCTCTAAGGCATATCCCTAAAACGAATCTGGCAAATCCGAATAACTCATCATTGATCTAACCATCTCCATAAGAGTTCTATTCCTTCTTTCGGCTACACCATTCTATTGGGGCGTTCCAGGTGCAGTCAATTGGGATACAATCCTAGCCTCTGATAAATAATCCCTAAACTCTCCAAAGAGGTACTCGCCACCACGATCTGATCATAATGACTTGATACATTTTCCATGACGTTTCTCTGTTTCAGCCTTGTACTCTTTGAATTTTTCAAAGCACTCAGACTTACGGCGTATCAAATAAATGTATCCATACCTTGAATAATCGTCAATAAATGTGACAAAATATTCAAAGCCACCTCTAGCTTGGATAGTCATGGGTCCATACAAATCAGAATGAACCAATTCCAACACATCTTTGGCCCTATACCCCTTTGCCGTAAAAGGCCTTTTGGTCATTTTACCTTCCAAGCAGGATTCACAGACTGGTAGTGCCTCCACTTCTAATGAACTCAAAGGTCCATCTTCAACCAGTCTTTGAATCCTTCTTAGGTTAATATGCCCCAATCGTAAGTGCCAAAGATATGTTTGGTTCATACAAGAAGGTTCTTTTCTCTTATTTAAGTTAGATGACATATTATTCATTTCCATAAGTTGCATTGTGGGCAAAATAGGATTAATGACATACAAATTATCAACCAATGCACCAGAACAGATAAAATGTTTATTCTTTCTAATAACAATATTGTCATTAAAATAAACTGAATATCCATCCTTAACTAACATAGAAACAGAAACTAAATTCCTTCTAAGTGAAGGTGCATAAAGACAATCTCTTAATGTCAAAGACTTATTTCTACCAAAAGATAAAGTAACATCTCCTAATGCAACGACCGATACTTTTGTAGCATCACCCATAAACAAGCATATCTCTCCATCACTGAGCCGTCTGGTTTCCTGGAACCCCTGCAATGTATTGCAGACATAATTAGTGGCTCCTGTATCTACACACCAGGTGCCGGTAGATAACACCTCTAAACATGTTTCAACTACTAGTAAATGAGATATACCTTCTTTGTTCCCTTGTTTGAGAAGTGGACAATCAGCCTTCCAATGTCCTGACCCTTTGTACTTGAAACATTTGCCTTTCGGCTTTTTTACCGCGCCTTGAGGTCCCATGCCCTTCTTTGCTAAGTTTGCCTGTTTCTGAATGTTATTCTTCTTCTTACCGCCTTTTGGCTTAGAAGTAGAAGCCTTTTCAGAAACAAAAACATGATCACTCTGCCTAAAGAGAGATTCAGCATCCTGTAGCTCTTTTGCAAGTTCTGCCAAACTATATAACCTTTTGTTCATGTTGTAATTAAGGCAAAAATTGTCAAAACTTTTAGACAGAGTCCCGAGAATGATATCGACCTGGGTTTCCCCATCGATTTTAGCTCCAAGGATCTCCATCTCATTCAGATGACCCATCATCTTGAGAACATGATCCCTTACTGGTGTGCCCTCAGCCATTTTTGTATTCATCAAACATTTCATAGGAAACTGCCTAGCTGCTCTACTCTGATGTCCGAAGAGTTACTTAAGGTTATACATCATGTCATAAGCTGTGGCCATGGCCTGATGCTGATGTTGCAGTACATTTGACATAGATGCCAGAATGCAATACCGTGCCATCTCATCTGCCTTTTTCCACTTCTTATAAGCCTTTTTGACCTTTTCATCAGAGTTAGCATCAGGCTTAGGTGGGCATTCCTCAACAAGTACATATTTGTACTCCTTAGCAGTCAGAACAATGTCCAAATTACGTTTCCAATCAATATAATTAGGTCCAGTATAAGTTTGTTTTCTTTAAGAATCACCATAAGTGGACTGAAAGAACCCATTTTTTTTTGAAATCCTGAGAATCACATAAATAAAATTATGTAGGGCAAAAAAACTTTTTGAATTAACTAAATATTGATTCCCTCAAAATAATAATAAGAAATTCACCAACACCTTGAACACCATGAATTTAGCATGCCACGATAGTATGGACGTATACAAATTCAACTTTGTTCAAGTAGATTTTTCTTATTAATTTTACTATCATGTCAATATAACTATATGATAAATAAAATTAATATGCTGGTCTTGCTCTGGTCATACAAATAATAGCAGTGACTCCGATGGGGAGGATACCATTATTTGTATCTAAGTGTATACCATTACTTAATACTAAGTCTATTACCTTGTAATGAGTTCCTTCAGATGGAGAAGTGAACACATACTAGATAACTTTCTACAATTATCCCTAAGGAAGTTTGTACTGGTGATCCATAATTATACTCATCCGATATGGAGGAAAGCACTAAAGCCAACACGCAAGTATAATTACATCACCTACAAACCAGTAATGGAGACCATAGGATTTATACTAAATAAAAATCCTCTCCCACTTAGTTATTTAACAATGATGGTTTTTTACTAGTTGATATTATGTCCATGTTGTCCATTATTAATGTAGGCTTGGTTTTTTTTTTAAGGTTTTGGCTGTCGATTCCTTCATCGAAAATCATCTGTCGGCCTCTGGATTGCTCAAAACCAGCATCTCGTCCGGCGTCAGAAACAGCCACCACCGCCATCACGATTGATCAAAAATAATTAAAATTACATCAATCCTATGCCTCCCGAAGGAGTTCACACATAATCTAGATTGAAAAATTAAATTAATAAGCACGATCAACCCTCGTAATTTTAATTACATCCACAGCAACAACAACATCCACGACATATCCGTGGTTTAAACAACACAATCAAAAACATGCATTGGACCATAATAGTTAGATCTAAGATGCCTGTAAAACCGAATTAGAATAGATCTACATCTACCGACTATTACATAGCGCAAGTTTTATTGGACAACATGGACATATCAATCAATACGTAGATCCAAAGTGGCTCTGATACCAATTGATGGAACTGGGGATTCCCAGGACCCTTCCTTTGGTGTGCGTATTGATCGATAGAAAGTTAAACAGATCTAATACGTGTTCTAACCCTTCATAGGCGGAAACTAGGGTTCACGAATTATACCTGCGGCAGAAAAGAGACAAGTAATTCCTGGCAATCTCGAGCGGACGACCCCAAGATCTTCTGTACGTATTCCTTTCTCGAGTTGGACGTCGTGTGGGCGACGATCTTCCAACCTTTTCTTCTCCTTGGCAGCACTCTCTTTCTCTCCTTACGTGAATCACGAATTTAGAGAAAATTTTATATTTCTGATCATTAATCTGGCAGCCAGAGAATAGAGGATATATATAGGCTACGGCAGGGACCATGAGGAGAAATTAGGGTTAGGCCTCCTAACGGATCTGGATATCCCGTGTTCAGCCCGAACACACAATCCAGGCCCATTAACAATAGCTCGGTCCACTAATGAGCTATTGTTGCACTACCTCCCTAATCCCAAATTATGTTTGTGGGCTCCTTTTATTATATGCTCGTTTGGCTCCCCATGTTAAGATATCGTATGTCCGTCGATCAAATTAAGTTACTGATAACTATATTGATTCGACATCTTTTATCCTTAAGTAGTACCGCTCAACTTTATTTGTCATGTCGGATATAATCCACCTGCAGGGTTTACATGACAATCCTTATGAGCTCCTTAAGAGGACATCATCAACCCGATGTATCGGGACATGGATTCCATTTATAATTAACAGCCCATCATACATACAATGTTATTACCCAATTCATAGAGGTTGTTGATCCATAATGAATCTCACTCTTTTATGAGTCAAAGTAATGCACATTGCATATATATATCCGTTATTATATCCGGATTAAGAGTACAAGCATCCATAATAACAGAGGTGTTTGTTCTCTTATGTAGTCAGTACAAAGAGAACAACCTCAAGTGGTCCTGTTCAATACACACAAAGTGTACTAGTGTAAACCTATAGTCAAGATAGACTAATACCATATTACACTACAACCTTTCCAATAGATTGTCTAAGTCCATCTAGGTTGTGAACTATTTATATACTCCATAGGAAACTGATAATATGATCTTCTGTGTGACACCACACACCATATTATCTACAATATAGAATATCAGACATTTGTATTAACACTTGCAACAAATACAATATACAAACATTTGCCCATATGATTCTCATTCAAAATTTAAGGAAATAAGGTTACTACAAAAGTGATGCTTTTAGTATATAAGTTGCAACACCTAGGCCCGTGTTCGGTACTTCGCGTCCGAATCATATTCGGATGTCGATGGACGTTAGCGCCATCGGGTATGGATACTAGTTATTCACAATTGCATTACCGTGACAACTCGTTGTGGGGTATACTCTGACCCTAGGACATGTTCATGTGACACTACATTATTGACGAATTCCCGTACTTGATTACATCTTGATTTACGAAATTTTGTGTCTGATTCTAGGACGATGACATTGATATACTTGTATTGTTTCTTTGCTATTATGACTCATTGTCCTAGCTAGAGGTTCTGACCGAGCATCCTGTGGATATGATTCGTGAAGTCACATGGGCGGGGAGAACATACACCATGCGCTTGGGCTACTTTCCTACATTGTTACCGTTGCCTCTTACCCAGAGCCTCGGATATTCATAGTTACTATAGTTTCTTATCGGAACTGCAGATTTTTAATAGTTACCGGAGTTCCATACCAGATCTCCGAATTACACCGTAATAGTCCGTATGTTCGAGTGATATTCTCAAATTATATTTTTCATACTAGTTGGTTATGTTAGTTTCACCCACTTTATTGCAGTCTTACTTTATTTTATCAAATCATCCTTTACTGTCGTACATCTGGCCTGTATATTATGTATATTGTTGTGTCTTACTGAGGACCAGGTTTTCTCTCCAGATTTAGACGAGAAGGACTATTCGGAGATCTACGAATCCGAGCTTGACGCAGGAGCGATACCAGATTCAGAGGTCGAGGTTTACCCAACAGAGTAGCTCGATCATTGGTAGAGCTCTTTCATCTGATCTGACTTTATTACCTAGTTAACATGTCGTCAGATCTAGTTATCTTCTTGTACTTTATTTTATTCAGTATTATATCAGCGGGATTGTTTCCGCAAGACTCATTTCATTCAGTACTGTATTATATTTACATTCAGACTATTTTATTCCAACACATTTACGATCTCTGTTATCTCTATGTGTTTCCATGTTCGTTTGTGTGGATGAGATTAGTTACTTGTGACTTTGAGGCATTTACTTTATTTATAGCACTTTACAGCTTAAGCGCTACTCTAATGGTTCCATTAAATTGGGATAATCATTGGAGTGGTGCTCGCTGGCCTTGCCACGTGGCTCAGTTCCGTATTTTGGAACTGGGGCATGACACTAGGTAGATAGAAGGGTATGTTGGTTAGGTAAATGTTTAGATTAGTGAACGCATATGTGTAGATACCTAGGATATAAGCAAGGGTAAGGATATAGATTGGTTATGTTTTGGTATATGTAGGGATATGTCTAGATGATGGGTGACACATAGGCATGGGTAATAACCTATTTCATATGGGGATAGTTAATGTTAAGGTAAAATGGGACATGTAGGTAATGAGGTAATGATTAGAATATTGGTTCATAGGTAAAGTCTAACTAGGATAATAGGTATAGGTAATTTCAGGATAGATAATTGGGTTACCTATGAGATGTTGGATAGATAGTTAGTTTAGGAAACATATATGTGTAGGTAATGGGATTTACCTAGAGAATTTGGAAATGGGTAAGGTGATAAGGTATTGGATATTGGAATAAGACATTAGGATAAGGGAATTGCATAGGATATTGGATACTAAGCATAGGTAATTGAGTACAGTAGGATAGGGTATGGTATCATGGAGTATATATAAGTAACATATAGGTTGATACGTAGGGTATTGACCTAATATAGACTATAATACCTTGTTATGGCAAGGTATGGACCTAAAAACTTAGATATTACCTAGTTTGACCTAGTTTAGTAAAGTATTGACCCAATTGATCTAGTTTGACCTAGAAATGACTTGGAGACCTAGTATTGAGCTAGTATAGCATGTTTATGATTCCAAAATACAAATTGATATTGATATTCCATATTTAGGTCTTCGAGGCACCGTATCAAATACTGTTGATACTTTACACCGGAACTCAGGCGAGTACATTCTCTGATAATTTTTCGTTTATGATATCTTCTATATTTTTTGTATTTAGTGTAAATATTCTTGATCTCTTGACACATTGGTTACACAGATTGGTATTTCCATACTCCGTCATGAGATGTTATTCCCGTATGTCTTGGTATACCCTGTGCAAGTTTTGTTGTTATTTTTGTACATTGTATAGACATCGATTCCTGAAAGGATTAGCTACCTTACCAGAGAATCTCGTGTCGTAATGTACCATGGTTGGATCCACTATAACGGTCAAGGGCAGAAAGTAGTAGTACAGATATGTGATCATACATTTCCCGTATATGATATTATTTTCCATGAGTGTTAATCATACAACGTACGTATGATTAACCAGGCCATAAATTCCCGTGCAAGTTCTCAAGTCGATCACATGTTGAAACCAATGCTCAATCACATAGATAGCTTTATTCGTGATTCTTGTACATGATATATCATGTTCTCTTGCTCTTGTACTTACTTATATTTTTACTCATACCTTGTTACATTCATGTACATGTTATTTTATCTTGTATATTCTATCTATTTAGTACTGTTATATAGTCTTTACATTTACTGGAACTGTTATTAGAGGTGTACTTCGCTCCAATCCTGACTGGATATATTTTTCAGACGATTCAGATGACGGTTGCCCTACCTACTACGGCCCACGAGATGTAGTAGGCGTAGACCAGGAGACATGGAGCGAGGAGGGTTTAGCACCAACTGAGGAGGCTTTATTAGCGACTCAGTTAGATTAGATTTGTACTGGATTTGTCTCCAGTTTTATGACTTTTGGCATGTTATATTTTGGAGTTTTATGTTATTCGAGATAGTAGACTCTTAGACTCTGGACTTGGGACTTGTATTATGTTTATGATAGATTTCTCCTGGATATTTCATATCATGTCTTTATATCTTTATTGTGCCACTTATCTTCCTTTAGTCATTGTGATTGAGTATGAATATATATTATTTTTTTGTCCTTTGATTGGAGTTGAGATACCTTGACAGGTTATATAAAAATATACTGTTAGTTAGTATAGTAGACCTAGACAGTGTTCTACTACCGATACTGCGACGTAGGCTGGACATCGTCACATACTCGTGCCCTTACATCGGGTGCGGTTCGTGACAACTACATGATTATGTTTGTTTCTTGGTGATCCATTAATTTCATGGGGAAACAAGAAATAAGAAGTTGCATGTACTTCTACTGAGGCATAGTATAGAGCTATGGCTGCCACCACTAGGGAGACTGTCTTCCTACATGACCTACGTCGCTTCACTTTGATAACAGGAGTGCTATACATATAGCAAAAAATTTAATTTTTTATGAACGAACAAAGCACATTGAGATTGATTGTCATTTCATTTGTGAGCATTTCTTGATAGACACTATTTCTCTACCCTATGTGACTTTTGTTAATCAGGTGACATATTTCTTTACAAAGTCACACCCCACACCGGTTTCAGTTTCTATTGGGAAAACTTATGTTGTTTGACCCATCATGAGTTTGAAGGGAGGGGGTGTTAAGATTAATTAGATTTAGGATTATATTCCTTCTCCAACACGGATACATATTCCTTCTCCTATATGGTATGTGTTCGTTCTCTATCTATATATATTCATGGTTGTATTGATTTTACATATTATCCATTACTAAAATCAATATTATTGATTTGTTTCAAGAAGAAACAGATTCCCAGCTCATATGTCACATTGTCAATAGATAAAGCTACCTCACGAAAATTGAGAATATTATTAATAAAAATATGCAATTTTTTTAGCTTGTTCGTTGATGCGAGTTGATATTCCTTGAATATATTAACAGCTTGTTCGTTGATATTTTTTATGACTATCAAAAGTTTTGACAATTCTTTCAACTATTAGGGCTGTTAAAAAAATTTAACAACCCTAAAAAACTATGCTATCATTGAACAACATATTTATTTAGGACTTGTAACCCCTATTCTCGAATTTCCTATTTTTTATTTTTCTGATTTTGTTTAGGAATTATTATTATTTTAGGGGAACGGCTTAGTTGTAATTATTTAGAATGTGAGTGAAGTAGTTGTAAATATGTAGGTGGAATGGCAATGTTTGGTAATTTTCTAGAAGTCCAAAATTAGGAATGACTTCATTAGCCAAAGGAATTAGCGTGAAAACCTTCTAGGTCCTTCTTAATTAATCATGCTTAGTGCTAATTAATCTAGAGAATATTTCTTAGAATCTAAGAATATTCTTTGGAATATTCTCTTAGCCATGTGCTTTTGGGCCAAGCCCAAAGCCTATAAATACTCCTAATTTTTCTATTGATTAATCATTCCTAAATCTAAACCCAAGCCCATATTCCAATTATATTAGCCCAAAACCTAATCTAAATATTGTGTCCATTGTGTCCGTTTCCTTCGTGTCCACTTCCAAGAATCGTGTCGATCCTTGTCAGCCTCGGGTCTGACCCCGGGTGTTCGTTCCATTTCATTAGTTTTCTATTCTATTATATTTACATTCTGAACCCCGTGTCCGACATAGACACATTATTTCTACGCCACAGTTACAATTCTCTACCCTTGTGTCCGGTGTCTCTGACACGGATACGACATTCCTAATCATATACCTAAACCCTAACCCTGGTTCTATTTTCGGCCGTCACCCTATGGCTCTGTCGCCGTTCGACCAAGAGCTACCTTTCGATCCCCCGGTGCCCCTGTGTCCTTAGTCTCCTGGAGCACCAATGGGTTGCCGGTCTCTTTTGCCATCTCCAACGCTGCCGACAGTATCCTCGACCGTCTCCTCGAGCGACACCACCCGACGCCACCTCCTCCATTAAGAACTACCACCCCCTCCACTCTTGTTCAGATCTGACGTCGTCGACTGTCATCGTGCCACCGCACTGAGCCACCGGAGTTCGCCACTATGGGCACTCAACCACCAGCACCGTCGCCGCATAGTCGAGCGTCGCGAGCTTCCTCGAGTGCCACGTCGACCACCATGAGTCTCGAGGAAGCTCTTGTAGCTTCCAATCGTCGTCGCTGCGCAGGGCCGCAACTGTCGTTCCCTCCGCCGAGGTCGGAGCACCACCGTCTGGAGGTCGTAGCCGCTCCAGATCCAGATCTGGGCTATGCATCTACCGGCGTCGACCGAGCTCGGGTGAGTTTCATTCTTTTCTTTTTTCGAATCCCTTTTCTATACATCTTCTATTATTGCCGGGAACGCCGGGACACGCTTTTCGATGGAAAATACAGAAACTGAAACAGTTGTAAAGACAACGTTTCAAATGCAATTCCTTAAAGAAGGTTTTACAACAGAAATCTAGAAGGATTCTGCAAATTACGAGATCTAAAAAGATATCGTAATACACGAATAATCTAAAGAGATTTTCGTGATCGTAGCAAACTGGCAGTAGTGCCTTCTAAAAAGAAGATACTGACAGAACTACTAAAGACAACAGAAGGATGACAGGCCAGAGATGGAAATGCTGGGGTGAATGATCACCGTTGCTCAAAGCTTTATTCGCCCTCTGCGAACAGCTTCCAGGAACCAGCAAGGTTGACGAAAAACCTTGGAACACTCCTGCTCTTCTGACTCCTCGGAAGACGGCGAACTCCTCTGGCAATGGCTCTACTCTTCTTTCTCTGTTTGAAGTAACAGAACCCACGCGTACTAAAAAGTACTAGTGTTTGTGTTAAAGAATATGCTCACTACTCTGTTGTGTTAAAGAACACTTAGAGTTTTTCTCCCTGGAATTCTGATTACTCCTACACTCAGAGAGAGGAGAGAACCTGTATATATAGCCCACGGGGCGGTTGCCAAGCAGTTGCCTGAACTTCAGGGTAGTGGCAGAACCACTCCTGAACGTGCAGCAACTGCTGCAACCGTTCCCGCTCTAATATGCAGCCAGCCATACGTACACTACGCACTCTACGCACACTGCGTACGCTGCGCACACTGTGTACGCTGCGTACACTGGGCGTACTGGGCTGCGTACTGGGCTGCGTAACTGGGCCAGCGTAACTGGCCGCGCAACGTGGTCGCACAAGTGGCTCGCGCAACGAGCACAACTTAAGTGCACTATGCACCTAGCGACGATGCTGACGTGCTAAGTGCAAAGTGCGCCAACAAAATGCCACATTACGCCTCATGAGCCCTTGAGCCCGAGTCCGAGTCCGAGTCCGAGTCCGAGTCCGAGTCCGAGTCGCTAAGCTCCTACGGAGCTTAGCTCCATGGAAATAAATTTCCAAGAGCAAAAAGCTTACAGCTTCTTAATTGTTGATTAAGCCTTTATACCATTAATAATTAATCCCACATGGCACACACCCATGTGCATCTCCATAAAGAGAAAAGACTCATATATATGGAGATACACATTCCTTTCTAGCCGATGTGGGACTAAAAACCAAAACAAAAGGCTACAAACCCAACATCTTCTCCTTCTTCTTCTTCTTCTTCTTCTTCGACTTCTCCTTCTTCCTTTCTTCTTCATCATCTTCTTCTTCCTTCCTTCTCTTTTCCTCTTCCTTTATTTTGTTCCAAAGAGTTCTGAGAGGAGAGAGAACGAATAGAGAGGGGTTTGGTTAGAGTGTGTATGGGCCAGATCCAGGCCAGTAGGCCCGCGGCCTGGGTAGAAAAAATAAGAAAAAGGAAAAAAAAGTAAAAAAGAGGATGGGCTGAGCCCAGTTAGCCAGCCCAATAGTTTGGGTTGGGCTAGAACAGTCTGTAAAGAGAGGGGGGGGGGACAAAAAAGAGAGTTTTATTTTCACGATTTTGCTAGAATAATATTGTTAATAATTATTAGAACAATATTTTATAGATATTAGTTGTTAGTAGTTATTAGTTATTCTTGATAATTAGTAGTTAGTTATTAATAGATTATTAGCTTATTAGTTAATAATATTACAATAGAATTAGTTAGCTATACCTTAGGAATATTTTCTAAATAAATTATAGGCTTAATTGCAACTTGATACCCTCAACTATTTTGGATTTTCAAGTTCATACCCTAAACTTTTTTACTCAACAACTTAATACCATCAACTATTTTACATTTTCAACTTCAAACCCTAAAATTAAAAAAAAACCGAAAATACCCTTGTCATTCCTTTCCCCCTCCCACCCTCCCCCAGCCCCCCCTCCGGCCACCACCCCCCTCCCGTCCAGCCCCCTCCTCCGGCCACCCCGCCTTCCGTCCTGCCCCCCTTCTTGCACAACCCCCCCGTCCAGCCCCCCCTCTCGCCCCGGTGCCCTAGCCCCTCTCCTCCCGCGCTGGCGCACCCTAGGAGGGGGAGGCGAGAGGGAGGGAGCACGGGGCAGGAGGGGGGTGGCCGAAGGGGGGAGCTGGAGGGTGGGGGTTGGGGGATAGTTTTTAGTTTTGAGCAGGGGCATTATTGTCCAAAATAATTTTAGGGTATCAAGTTAGAAATTTTTTTTAGGGTATCAAGTTGAAAAACAAAAATAGTTGAGGGTATCAAGTTGCAATTAAGCCTAAATTCTAATAATTATTTTCCTAATTATTTTAGGTGGATAAGAGATTTTGCCAACATCCAATAAAAGACAAGTACTTGTACCTCAACTTTGTTTAATAGCTTTACATGCATGATTGCACTATATCATTTGCTTGACATGTTTATCATGTTTTTCACTTGCTTGATGTATTTTTTGTGTTTCATGTCGGGAGGGAGAAGACTTATGTGCCATGTAGTTTACCTGGCCTATGGACATTCACATGACTACTGGCATCGTCGAAAGACATGCATCACGTATATTACTTGCGTGACTGCTAGCATATTGTTTACGATATGCCTTACATCCATTACTTGCATGATTGCTAGAACATCGTCAACGATATGTCTTATTCATGACATCCTATACATGTTTATTGGTGTCCCATTGCACATGTTTCACGTAGCTAGTGTATGATTTTAGGTACTTTCCAGTTTACTTGCTATTTACTTGTCCTTGCTATTTAATATACTATTGTATCATGTTGTTGAGTACGGTTGAGTTACATTGTACTTTGCTCTTTTTCTGACTGGATCGTTGACATATTATTATACTAGGGCATGAAGATGACATTGGATTAGAGGACGACTTATGGAAGGTTCCATAAGACTTAGATTCTAGGTGAGATATATGTAACAGATGGTTTGATGAGAAGATGTATGAGTTGTAGTATTTCTTTATGGATATGATTTACAGAATTTATCCCAGAGAGATGGAATGTACTATGTACTAAAAATACTGATAGTGAACTTTGTGGTGATTGTGTGTGCTAGGTTGTTTACCGTTTATTAGTTCTGTGATTGAGCTAAAATTGATTATCGTGATCTTTTGATGATTATTGAGACTTAGACAGTTAACTACTGTCGATTCTGTGGCTTAGGCTAGACGTATCCACGCATTCGTACCCGATTATGCGGACGCGGTCGTGACTATCCAAAATTTTGATAGTCCTTCCAATTGGTAGGACTGTCAAAAAAATTTGACATTCCTAATAAAACTATGCTATTCTTTGAACATCATGTTTTCTTTAGGATTGCCCAAATTTTTGATTGTCCTTCCAATTGGTAGGATGGTAAAAAATTTGACATTCCTAATTGTTGAAAAGGTGGAGCTTGGCAGTCACCTAAGTAGGAGCTGACGTAATAAGGTTGTTCTATGTAGTTTCTATACAATAATTCTTTGGGTGATAAGTATTGGAAATAGAGAATGTGGAAGGAGTTACTTATACACTAAAGTGAACAAAGAATGGTCGATCTAAACAGCAAATGTGCATCCACTACATTGTATATATAATACTAGAAGCCTATCTTGCTAGAAATCTACTACTACTAAGCTAAATTAGCACATATGTTCTCTATGCACAAGTTTAAATCATGAAATATGACTGTCAAATTTTTATTTAGGACTGTTAAATTTTTGGACAGTTCTTCCAATTGGTAAGGACTGTTAAAGCAATTTGACAGTCCTGACTATAAACAGATTGTCAAATCCATCATCGTCTCCGTCATGACTATGGATGGATTTTCGAAGTTCTAAACCCTAAAATGGATTCAAAACTTCAAAAATCCGTCAAAATGGATTATAAACCAAAAGTTAGTTACTAGAAGATGAAACTTAGGCTTGATTTTGAACAATATTTAAAATTTGGGGGAGGAAGTGGAAGAAGATGAAAAAGGGAAACAAATTGACTTTTATACTATGTAGTGAACAGCTCTTCGTAATTTTTTTCGTGACAAGTCCCTAAGGCACTAGACTAGTAGTAGTGCGGGAGGCCGCCCGAGCATAGGTCTCGGGTTCGAATTCTTTCCCTGGCGGCTGGGTGGCTTTGGGCCACAGCTCGACTTGGAGAAAGGACACCTAAAAAAAAAAACTTTTTTCGTAACAAACTTAAATTAAAAAAAAGGGCTAAATTATAAGTTGATACCCTCAACTATTCAAGTTTTTCAACTTGATACCTTGAACTTTGATATGCATCAACTTGATACCCTAAAACTTTAAAAGGACGAAATTACCCCTGCTCTCTCCCCTCCCCCCACCGGCTACACTACCTCTGACCCATGAGCCACCCGCTGCACCACCCCACCCCTCTCCTCTCTCTATCGTACGAGGACTGCTGCCGCTGCCACGGGTGCCACGGTGGAGAGATAGGAGGGGGGAGGTTCTGGGCATGACATAGGGAGGGGGGATGGGTGGGTGCAGCCGCGGGAAGGGGGTGCAGCCGCGAAGGGGGTTGGGGGTAGGGCGGGGTCAAGGTCGGTTGGTGGTGCAGCTGGTAGGGGAGTGAGGGGAGAGAGGGGCATGAGTAATTTAGTCCATTTTAAATTTAAGGGCATCAAGTTGATACTTATAAAAGTTCTGGATATTAAATTGAAAAACTTGAATATATGAGGGTATCAAGTCGTAGTTTAGCAAAAACAATAATTTGAATAGTCATGAATAATCTTCTACTATATAAAGAGGCTTAAAAATGGCTCAAAAGTGAGCCGTCTAAGGAGTATGAATATCATCAACCATTTAACTGAATTTTAAAAATAATAATAAATAACTAAATAAATAATTTTATTTTAAAATTAACTAAGTATTTAACTATCTATACATTTATAATTAAATAGTCTAAGTGGTTAAAGTAAAAATATTGCTTTTTGGTTTCTTGGAATCAAATCCTAGATTTGATAATTTTTTATAATAAATTTATATTTAATTTTTTAAATATTTTTTCTGTATGTATATTTGCACATAGACATTACTAGTTTTTATAATGTCTTTATAAAATTCCATTATATACTAGTGTAGATTGGTGCCTGCCTACCGCTCATGTCCCTAACCACTCCACAAAGTAATTTCCTCTATTTTCCCGATAAGAGGAAAGAAAGAAATAGCCCTTCTCTCTCTCTCTCTCTCTCTCTCTCTCTCTTAATCCATCGAATAGAAACCCTAACTTTAGGGTTTCGAGGAAGCCCTAACCCCAAAAGCTTCGTCGTCCTCGGATCCGATCCGCGAAACCCTAAGCCTAATTTGGTCGGAAGGGGAGATGTCGTCGTCTTCGGGGCAGCAGCAGTTCCGGTACACGCAGACCCCGTCGAAGGTCCTCCACCTACGGAACCTCCCGTGGGAGTGCACGGAGGAGGAGCTCGTCGAGCTCTGCAAGCCCTTCGGCAAGATCGTCAACACCAAGTGCAATGTGGGCGCCAATCGCAACCAGGCCTTCATCGAGTTCGTAAGCACTCTCTCCCCTCCCTTCCTGTCCATTCAATTCAATCGAGTGTTCATGTCGTAGTTTTGTTCTTGATTTGTTATTTTGATTTGTTTGATAAAATCCACTGCACGGACGCTTGGGGCGTTGAATTGTGGGAGAAATGGTTTCATATGCATCTATATACTTATGGTCATGGGCACGAATAGGCACCAAGAAGAACAATTTTCAGTAGTAGTTTGCGTCGCGTCTAGTTGCGGACGGGACTAGGAAGCGTGGGCTCATCAAAATTGCTCCCATGTTTGTGTTCTTTCTGTCTGCTGAAAGAAATCAATGCTCGTTCTGTAACATGTTAACAGTTGATTGCATAGAAGCTTGGAATATTGATATGTATGGGGGAAAATGGTTTGATGTGCATCTATGTTGCACGGACATGGACAGGACCATCAGAAACCAATTTTGGGGTGCTCTATTCTATTGTCGAGTGCCCGTTTCATGTAGCATTGGCTTTTGCCTACTTGTGCTTTCTACGTGTGTGTATATTAGGGGACGTTGGGATTGCAAGAAGTGGAAAAACTGCGAATCAAGCAGAGCACTGGCAAAGTTGTTTGCATGGAAGGTTTTTTTTTATCCCCGGGAAGTGGAAATCCGTACACTTCTTGTGTTTGGTTGAAAGAAAGGTGGAAATGGTGGTATAATAGAGGCTTTTCTGGAGTTTTTGTTTGGTTAACAATATTTTTGGGAAGCAGTATCGTCAAGTAGGAATTTGAATGGGCATTTCCAAGCATTAATTGTTTTTATATTTCCACTTCTCACTGGCTTCCTCTCTTGGATAGAAGAAGTGGGAGAAGTGAAAGGGGTGGAAACAAAATTGGATTAGTTCATTAATATGAGTGAGTACATATTTATAAGAGAGAGTCAGTCTCTCATTATTGGTTCTACCCGATGTGGGACTAAAGTCCAACGACTAATACTTAACACCCTCCCTCAAGCAGAGCATAGATGTCAATCATGCCCATTTGTTACAAAGAAACTGAACACGAGGGTCTAAAAGGGACTTCGTAAAGATATATGCTATTTGGTCTCCGGTCTTCACATAATGAAATGTTATTACCCCTTTTTGGTATTAATTTTGGACGAAGTGGATGTCAATCTCAATGTGTTTCGTGTCCCTTCATAGAATACATGATTGGTAGCAATATGGATAGCTGACTGTTTATCATACTATATATCTGCTGCTTCCAATTCTACTTCTTCTCCCAACTCCTTTAGAAGATGCTACAAATATAACCCCTCTGCGGTGTCATGAGCAATAGCTCGGTATTCCGCTTCTGAACTCGATCGTGAGAGACCACACTCTACTTCCTGCTCTTCCACGACACTAAGTTTCTGCCAATAAATACCGAATAGCTAGATGTAGACCGTTTATCTGTAAGACTTGTCTCCCAGTCAGCATCTGTAGACGAGTATGTCCATGATTCTCTATTGGAATTTCTTTTTCCGGATTCTGAGCTAGATAGCCCAAGATTCTGAGAACTGTTTGCCAATGCGAAACTCGTGGAGAAACCATAAATCTACTCACAACACTTATAGGAAAGAAAATGTCTGGATGAGTTATGACTGTCAGGTAGTTGAGTTTTCCAACCAGTCGACTCTACTGATCGGGATTGGTCAACAGTATCCCCTTATCGGGGCTTTACCCCTGGATCCATGGATGAGGTTGTTCCCTTAGTTTGTATCATTCCTGCTTCAGTTAGGATGTCAAGCACATACTTCCTCTGAGACATTACAATGTCTTGCTTACCCCGTGTGACTTCAATGCCCAAGAAGTACTACAATGCTCCAATATCTTTTGTCTGAAATTGTTTACCCAGAAATTTTCAGTCCTGCAATACCCTGGCTATAGTCACCCGTAATCACAATGTCATCAATATAGACACTAATGAATTCTGCATAGGTCTCTGCAGTCATCTGTACGGATCGCTCTCATCATCATGAGTATCCGATGCAACATTGGCAATAGGGGATTTGGGATACTGGCACCGAAAATGTATAGGTTGACCACAATTGAAGCATATGCGTGGTCGTCCTCCATGACCTCGTCCACCATCACGGCCAGCATGCCGGTCCCACATCGACCACCACGACCACCACGAAATCTACCCGGAGCAACACTCAAGGCAGATCGATCAATAGGTGCATCACTCGTATTAGTTCCAACCACTTTCGCTGTCCGTATGATACGAATGTGGGCTCCATCAGAGATGGAACCTCGGCCCTTGCGATAATCTGAGACCGTACAAAATCTGCATCAGGACGAAGGAAGCGAGATACGCCATAACATAGAGATGCTGACGTTGAGTTCTCGCCTCATTGATATCAATCGTCAAATGTAACTCACGACCCACCTCATCAGTTAGAGCCTTAAAGGCACGAAAGTCGTCCTTATGTGACTCGTCTCCTGGACCAGCTTGGTAGACGCCAACAACCAAGTCATAGATTCGAGACAAACCGCGCTTGCCATCAAACACAACCACTAGGACCTCCCATAACTCCTTTACCGAATTCGTGTCCTGAACTATATTCTCGACTGATGGTTTCATCAAATTCATCAATTGTGTAAACAGTCTTTTATCATCAGACCTCCTATAACTCCTTTACCGAATTCGTGTTCCGAACATATTCTCGGCTGATCGTTTTATCGAATTCATCAATTGTGTAAACAGTCTGCTATCATCAGTCCCCCACTGCTTAAATATGAGATCATTCTCTCTGTCGGAGGGTTGTCAGTGAGATGTTTTGACAACCACATTTTCCGAAACGTCTTCTCGATCTTCTTGCGGCACGTAGAGTAGCTTTTCGGACCATCCAACCTCCGATCGACAAAGTCGAATTGAAGAAACCGTTGTTCCAGTGATCGGTGTTCCCACCTCTGTGATTTCGATACTGGTTCTACCAGCCCTGCTATTCATTGCATTGTTTGACATCCTTCAGGTTCTCAATTCGACTATCGTTTGATCGTCACGACCCGATATTCACACCAATCTTGCCAATGCGCGATGTTCACAGCAACGTCGTCAATACTGGCTTACGCATTTGTAGCAGAGATCACAGGTGGATTACACAAAACTAGTTTGCTCTCTGTTATATCCTGATGTGAATATCTGACAAGGAATAGAGATTCACACAAACATTCAAGTTTGCTCTCTGTTAACTCCGGATGTCGTTGTCGAGGTTCAGAGGTTCACACAAACGATCACAGTTTGTCCCATGAAGATCGTAAGATTCTCAACGCCAACAATTTTTTTGGAATCTAGGTTAGGGTTTTAGGGGGTGGGTAGGTGGGCGACTGTTTGGAAGGGGTTTGGGTTAAGGTTAGGGTATGGCGGCTATAAAGAGCCATGAAAGGGCTAGGGCTAGGGTTAGGGTTGCAGGGCCGGGGGCCGGACAGCAGGGGGCACAACAGTGCGGGGGTGGGGGGATTTAGGGTTTTGGCAGGGGGCGGTAGGGAAGGCGGAGCGGGGGGCGCGGCAGGGAAGGTCGAACAGGTGGTGGTGGTGGAGGGGGGGAGACAGGGGGCGTGACTGCAGAAATTAGGGTTAGGGTTGAGAGAGAGAGGGGGGGGGGGGAGAGGACCGACTCTGATACCAGGAAACAACAATTGGATTAATTCATTGATATGAGTACATATTTATAGAAGAGAGTCAGCTTCTCATTATTGGTTCTACCCGATGTGGGACTAAAGCTCAAATACTAAGAGACTAATACTTTATATATTTGCACTTCTTGTGCACTTTCTTCAATCCAAACCCAAGAAAGTGCAAGAAAGAGAGACAAAGAAGTCCACTTCTTGCAATCCTTTACGAAGCATGAACAGAACCATAAGAAACCAATTTTGGGGTTCTTTATTCTATTGTCGAGTGCCCGTTTCATGTAGTATTGATTTTTGCGTATCTGTGCTTTCTACATGTGTATATTAGGGCCTGTTGGGATTGCAAGAAGTGGAAAAAAAAATGCAAATCAAGAAGAACACTGGCAAAGTTGTTTGCATGGAAGTTTTTTTCTATTCCAGGAAGTGGAAATCCATACACTTCTTATGTTTGGTTGAAAGAAAGCCAGAAAGGCGGAAGTGGTGGTATATATAATAGAGGCTTTTCTGGACTGTGTGTGGTTAACAATATTTTTGGGAAGTAGTACCGTGAAGTAGGAATTTGAATGGATATTTCCAAGCATTAATTTTGTTTTATATTTCCACTTCACTGGCTTCCTCTTTTGGACAGAAGAAGTGGGAGAAGTGAAAGGAATGGACAAAGGATGGGGGGGGGGCAAGGGGATCTTTTTTACTTTATAGATTTGCACTTCTTGTGCACTTTCTTCAATCCAAACCCAAGAAGTGCAAGAAAGAGAGACAAGAAGTAGATGAGAACATTGAGAAGTCCACTTCTTGATTTCCTTTAGGAAGCACAGACTTACCAAAATTCTGCCCTACATGTGTTGTGTCCCTATGCACACGGAAGTCGATGCCATGTCGATAGTGGAGGCTAGGGATTTACACATCATGCCTAGCAAGGAAATGATATAATTGGTAGGAAATTAATGAATCTGTTCATTGCTGGCTTATTTATATTTCTAGAAATCTAGGATACTATATAAAGAAACAATGCTTAATTGGTTGCGGTTCATGGAATTTATACCTTGATATTAAAGTTGATCATTGCAGAATATACAGGACTAGTGGTTACCTTGGTAATTGAAAACCGCAGAATACATTTTTTTGTAAGAAGAATAAGAGAGTTCATGCATGAGTTTATTGGTTTTGATAGATAAGGAGGAATAGTGCCATGCATGAGTTTATTGGTTTTGATAGATAAGGAGGAATAGTGCCCTTTTGGCTTCCAACTCATGCATCCAATAATTATTGTACTGGGACGGTTTAAAGAGAATAGATACATCACTCTCGAGGTTGCTTTACTCTCAATGTTTTAGATGTGGATGGGAAGTGTTACTAATATTGGTTTTTATTTTTATTAGGTATATTTCTGAAAGGCTCAAAGTTGTGAATTACCCATTTTAGTTTTTGCATTGCTGTTAGCTATGACATTTTGAAGAGTATTTGACAAAATGCACATAACAATTAGAATTGGCAAGACAAATGTGACAACCAAAGTGTGTGGCACTGGCGCTTGACTGTATTTATGTTTGGGTTTATATTGTCTTATTTGTGACAATTGTTATGTATGTTCTTCAAAATACGGATTCGAAAATAGTATAAATAGGTACTTAGTTTTTTCTTTGAGAAGTGAATGTAGCATAAAAACGTGGTGGTTAATTTGTAAGAGAAGCTTTAATTGTGTGTACAGTGTAAGTTACAGATTTATAATGTAGGCCTAGAGAGGAAATAATATAAGGAAACTATTAAAAATAAATGAATATGGTTTATTGGTAGTGTACAGTGGAAGTTACAGATTTATAATGTAGGCCTAGAGAGGAAATAATATAAGGAAACTATTAAAAATAAATGAATATGGTTTATTGGTAGCCTACATTTATAGAAGTCTAGAGTATACTATGTATGATGACTGGTTCATTTGCTCCCACTGCAATTATTGTGCTGAGTTTCATACTATGTTGGATGACTCGTTCATTTGCTTAGGCAATGCAGTTATTATGCCGAGCTTCATGACATCTGTTCTTTTATGTATTAGTTGTTTGCTTGAGAAATATTTTGGTCTTAGGGAGTGTTTGTGTGTCTATGGGGTGGTGGGGGGGGGGGGGGGGGAGGGGTCGTTTAGTGTATTGCATTTGCAAATCACGTGTTGTGATTATGAAATCCACCGTTGGTGGTTTAGGGTTTGAGATGTGGTTTCCAAATCTGTTGTTAGTTAAGTAGGATTTGAAATTCAACATGATTAAAAATTTCAAATCATACCTTCCTTTAAACATCAATTTCACCTTAAAATATAGTGATCCTTGAAATCACCTATCCCCTCTCATTTTTATTTCTTTCTATGTCCAATTTTCTTTTTCACCCCACTCCAACTTATCATGCCCTTCACCACCGAGCCATCGGCTCTCCGTCCCGCCAATAATCACCACCCCAGGCCTCCAATAATCACCACCCCAGGCCTCTACTACCACCGTCACCTCCTCCGAACAATGTAAAACCCGAAAAAAGATTTATATTATATACCCAGCACAACCCAAAGTTATTGGGCTTCGTTATTAACATACAAAGTTTTTTGTTTTTGTTTTTGGAATTGATCAAGTTAGCGTTACACATATATTAAAAAATTTATTTTTTACATTGAAATAGAAAGAAAAAAAATCCAAACACGATCCAAAAATATTTTGGCTTGCGTACTTATTATTGAACTCAAAAGCTGAAATTCATTTGGATTTTTATGGCCCCACGAAATATTGATTAAAAAATTAGATTAAGTCAACAATTTTCATATAATAAAATAAGTTTTTTCTAACAAAATAAATCCAAAGCTGACCCAAAATTATTTATGGTTTCATACCCTACCCTTTTAGTTGAACCAGACTCAAATTCATTTCGGTTCAGTTTCTAAGATTCAGAACACGTTTCGGTTAAACCTCGAGTTGGGTTAAAGGCTTTGTTGCTTACCACTATGTTATCTGGACTCGATACTTTAGGACGACGTATCAAGGTCGACATGGGTATGGATACGAGATCCAGGTTGGACTTGTCATGGTGACCAACGGACACCACAAAATGAAGAAGTGTCGATCACACCGCAGATAAAATACAAACAATATGATATAACACACACACACATATATATATATATATATATATATATATATATATATATATATATAGCGCCAAAGCTCCGTCCCCCTGCACCATCGGATCGGGGGTCCGCGTGGGGCCCGTGCACGCGCCCGCTCGATCCAACGGTCGAGGGCGACGGGGCTCTACGGACAGGGCTCCCGATCCAGACATATATATATATATATATATATATATATATATATATATATATATATATATATATGAACATTGTTGCAAAAGTCGGACTAGGCGGCCGACTAGTCGACCGCAGCCGACTAGTCGACCGCAGCCGAGTTGATTTCATGTGTAGGCTGGAGAAAAGTCGGATCTGAAGTTAATCGGCCCTAGTCGGCCGACTAGGCGGCCCTGGGCGGCTGGGCGGGCCTAGTCGGCCGACTGCTCTTAAAAAAAAATCGGGTGAAGACTGAAAATCCTAATAGTCGATGTCCACACTCGAAGGAGAAGGAGAAGAAAATAAAAAGTTCAAAAAAAAATCCCACTGACCTAATCGGCTCCTTGGACGAACCACGTCCACTGCTTCGCCGCCTCACAGCCGATGGCTTCCACAAGTTTTGCTGATGCTTTCTTTCTCTGTCTTTCTTTTGTAGTGGAGTCCACCGGGACTGTTGCTGTTTTCTTTATCTTTTTTTTGACATGCTACTGTCCACTTGGACTGCTGCTGCTGCTTTAGTTTTTTTGACCTGCTTTTGTTGCTACTCCTGCTGGTTTTGCTTTTGCTGATGCTGCTTTTTGCTTTTGCTGCTTCTTTTTTGACCTACTGGCTGTTGCAGCTTTTATATCACATACCTTTTTTATATGACCTACTTTTTGTAGGAACGTTGAGCACCTCTAGAGGGGGTGAATAGAGTACGTGTATGCAGTGGAAAGATAATCACCAATTTAAAAAATTATATGCAATGTCACAGGTGAAATGCTAGGCAGATGATAATGAACTATATACAGAATTAACATCAGAAAAGTAAACTCATGACACAACGATGTATACTGGTATATCTCTGAGAGGACTAGTCCAGTCTCGAGTACTCTTGCTCGATGTTAATCCACTATGGCACAAGCTTTAAATTCGAAGCGCTTGCAGCTCCTTACAACCACGTGTTTTTATCTGAAGGACTCGCAACTTCAAATAAGGCGAACTTTGAAAACTGGAACGTTTTCGGAAAGCCTTCTTTACAAACTCGAACCAAACTCTAGATTGAACCGGAAAGGCACTTGGCTTGGCTAGGAGTTGCTAAAGGCTAGATATGAAAGTGTAGAGCTCTCGAATGCTTCTGAATAGATAGAGAAGAGAAGAATGAATGAGTGATTTGGAATGGGAACTTCTCGTCTATTTATAGCATTTTTTGTTGGCAGAACTCGGCATGAGTTCGGGTCCATATTTTTCGTAATTCAAAAATTGGTTGCAGATCTTCAGGAAGACAAAAAACGGTCAGGAACTAACTTGGCCAAACTCTTAGGTAGGGTTCTCGGACCGATTATTTGTTTTTCCATGAAGATTTTCTATTTGGTATTGGGCTTTTTGTTTATTGGATATTGGGTATAGGCTAGTATAGAATGTGGAGTTGATGGGTAGGCTATTTGGAAAGTGGATTAAGTAGAATAGCCAGTTGCTAATCCGATCGACCTCACATTTTTTCTAGACTCAATAAAATGAAAAATACAAAAGAAAATATAAAAAGATGTCTTGATCAGCATCTTAAGTCTTTGTATGATGAAGACGACGAGTGGTAGCAGTCTGAAAGTAGATGTTCTGTTTGTGTACCTGTAGCTACGTATTATTTGTGTATCGACGAAAGTTTATGTTGATTATCAAAATCAGGTGTGTCCATGACTAATGAGCCAACAATCTCCCCCATTTTGATAGTTTGACAAACTTTGAGTTTATACCCAATAATATCATAAAATAACTTAAAATTTTTATACCTGTTTGTTTTGACCATTACGAACGAAGTCTCTTGTTGTATTTGGTATATACTTCTCTCCCCCGTTGTCATTTAGAAAAAAATGGAGGCTCCTCTACAAATAGTGAGCACAAATAACGAAAATAGAGAAGATATAATAATACCAAGAGATATAATAAAATAGACATGGCCAACAATATCAAACTGTATAAGTAGAACTGAAATAAAACAAGTAGATATCACTAAGCAGTAGCATGCAGGTACATAGAACCAAGGTTCAAAGTATCGGCCGATACCGATACGTATCGGCCGTATCGGATCGGTTTTGACCAAGTCCGATCCGATACTGACCAAAAATATCGGTATCGGCCGATCCAGTGGAAAAAATATTATATCGGTCTGCATCGGCCGATACGTATCCGATACGGACTGATACGGTCCGATACAGACCGATACGAACTGATACGAACCAATACGAATAATTTTGTTCAAAAAAGAGAAAATAATTCAGAAGAAAAATAGAATCGATCCAATAGATTCGAATTATTGAAATACAATTATTAAAATCCAGATAAAAAATCAATAATTGAAACATTAAATTAAAATCTTTATAAGTTAGATAAAAATTACCTCTGCCGAGTCGGAGAGCACATTCGTGTGCGGTTGTGTGGGACGAAGGGGAGGGGGAGTCTTTTGTGAGCTGTAGAGAGAGGAGATGGAGAGGAAGGAGAAATAGAATGACATTGTAAATGAGAAGGGGTGCGTTTTTTGAGATGTTTTTTTCTTCCTTGCTACAAATTCAATGACCCACACATCCATAGGTGAAGTGGAGTATTGTCTGTGACCAATTTTTTTTTCTTTTTGTAAACAGTTTGACTACAGGAACTCAAAATAATAACAAGTGGTCTTCTAAGGATAGATTGATGTAATCCAACGGCTGTTCACTTCATGATATTCCAACAAGGACAGATAAGAGGAGGAGTTGTCACCCGTGGGCCCTACTCCTGCATGCACTGTGTAGAGGTGATAGATGCAGCAGTAGATAGAAGTAGTTGAATTGGTTGGCTGGCACCAGCTATATTTTCTCTCTATGACCCAAGAGTCCAAACTCTCTCCTTGTACCCTAACCATAACTATGACTGCCCTATACATTAGGGGTTACTTGTCACTTATTTACTTCCTTCCATCAGCTGTCAGTTCTGTACTTCTGTTGCATATAGGCAATTGCCCTAGCTACTTAAGTCTAAGCTAGCCTACTCCATTACTCTCTGGTACTGCTAGAGCTAGGGACAATCTGTCACATCACACTTAAAATGTCCTTTTTTTACTCTGCTCAAAAAACGGAAAAGGGGTATACTCCATTACCCTTCTGTACTTCTGTAAGTTACTTCTCAATATATATATATATATATATATATATATATATATATATATATATATATTGTCGATACTACCGATACCAAAAAATCCGATACTGCCGATATCGATACTCATACAAAATGTCCGATACCGATACCGATACTTTGAACCTTGCATAGAACGCACTAATATACTATGGAAGTCTGAAAGAGACTTAGCCATATCTAATAAAATAGTGCAATGTCTAAAGTAAAACAACTATAAATCATCGTCAACATCATCATCAGCAGACTGAGACAAATATCCAAAGTCCAAACAACCTCATCAACTCTCATCATCACCGGTATCAGCAGATCGGGTAGGATCAATGTAGGCTGCAGTGAGATCAAAGTATCGCCGAGTCCAACGATCATCAAATCTGGTTCCAGTGAAGTCTGGATGACGTAGTATAGGAGTGGGTCCAGAGGGATGATGAGTCATAGTCCATTGAAGATCAGCAATATCGTTCTGCAGAGTCTGGAACTGGTAAGTGAGACGATAGTCTGTCTCTCTGACGGATGCGCTCTATCTGATAACGCTCATCCTCAAGAGTGTAACGACTCAAATCGCTCGCTCTGGAGAGTCATCAAGGCATAAAGCTAGTGTATGGTCTGGGCAGGAGGGACATCAGCATGGGCTGGTGCAGGCTCAGGAGCCCGAGGAATATGTGGAATGCCTCCAGCACCTACTGCAGGAGGAGGAGGAGGAAACCTACGAGATCTATGGAGTTCATATGTAGTGCCATCAATGAGACACGAATCCAAAGGAATGTTGTATCTACGAAATATGATAGGAAGAATCATCGGGTAGATAAGGTTTCGATCGGCCTTCTTGCAGTTGAACATAGTCGTCATCATGGTCTTAGGAAGACTAAACGGAATCTCAAAGTGAATGCGATACATAACAGACAACTCCAAATACGTGATCTCATCGGTAGATCCCGTTTTGGACAAGATATACACCATAATGATCCGATGGAGTTCATAGAAGTGTTGGTTCAAGTATCTTGACATGAGCCATCCCGGGAGTCTGGGGTCCGGAGCACACATCGCGTCCTTGAAGGTTTCTAAGTTTAAGTCGGGACCGAATTGGACTTTGGTGATGTCAACTAGAGCATCTCAAGTGTTGGGAACTTGGAGCCATTCACTCAAGTCATCATCATCAAATTCCATCTCGATACGACAGACATATGAGTACATGATGCCCTGTGAATATTGTAAATTGCAATAGAACATTCGAACGTCATTTTCGTATATCGGATTAGCAATTTCCAAAAATTTACGTAGGCGGATGTTTTGAAAGGTTAAACAGTATTCCGGAAATATATTGAAGTTAATGGAATTTTTCGGACAAATAGCTCGTTTATGATAGTCATCAAACCAAGCTATAGAAGTTTCTAGATCTACAAATAAAGTAGCATCAAAATCATCCTCATCGGATGGAAGAAGAGAACTAAAAAGACTTTTTAGAGGACTATACGATGGGCTCGAAGTCGAAGTACCATCTCCTCTCTTTTTCTTCTTAGAGATTCTAGGAGCCATTGAAAATTGAAGAAGAAAGTAAGAGAATTACCTCAAAAGAATAATAAAGAGAACACTAAAAAACCTTCGAATCCAAAAGCTTGGAGTTGGAAACCCCAAGGATTGAGATTTCTAGGGTTAGGGTTTTGATTTTAGGGTTTTGGAGAGGGAGTTTTCGGCTGCTGTTCGGGGAGGAAGATGAGGGTTTGTGAAAGGTTGTAGTTTAAAAAAGTGTGGGCCAACAGTCAGGTCTGTTCTGGAACAGGGGTTACTAAACTCTGTCCGAACTCGGCCAGAGTTCGGCATGCCTGAATTTAATGAAACATGATTTGTTTTATGTAAAAAATAAAAACTATTATTCATTTGATTCAATAAATCTCTATTACTTTGGGTTAGCTGTAGGGGCTAGCGGTAGTCCGAAAACTAGTACACCGTGTCGCTTCAGACTATTTACACCTGAATGACAGAAGGGCCCTTTCGGCTTGTACCGAAAATAACTTTGACTTAAAAATATCGTTTGAATAAAGTCTAAGTACTTTCCTGAACATAAAACATTATGTTTCCGAAAATTCAAGAATACCTAACTTGTGACGAATAAAGTTGAATCGGTCTTCAGCCAGTGGTTTTGTAAATATATCTGCCAGCTGATGATTTGTGTCAATAAATTCTAAACGCATATCCCCGTGTGTTGGTGATCACGTAAAAAGTGATGACGTATTTCATTGTGTTTAGTGCGTGAGTGACATACAGGGTTCTTATTCAGATTTATTGAGCTAGTGTTGTCACAATAAATGAGAATCTTAGTGTAGTGCAGATTATAGTCTTCTAATGTTTGTTTTTGTCCATATAATTTATGCACAGCAACGACCTGCGGCAATATACTCGGCTTCGATCGTTGACAATGCAACAAAAATTTGCTTCTTGCTAAACCAAGAGAGTAGAGCTTTTCCTAGGAAATGACAGGTACTGCTGGTACTTTTACGGTCTACTTTGTCTCCAGCAAAATCAGCATCAGAATACCCAATTAGGTAAAATGATGTAGTTTTGGATATCGTAAGCCAACAGTAGAAGTACCCGTAAGGTATCGAAAGATACGCTTAACTACGCATAAGTGTGATTCCTTAGGATTAGCTTGATATCTTGCACATATGCAAATGCTAAACATAATATCAGGTCGACTAGCATTTAGATATAATAAACTACCAATTATACCTCGATACTTACGTTGGTAGACTGGTTTGCCACTTTCATCAAGATCAAGTTTGGTTGATGTAGTAGTAGGAGTCCCGATAGACTTTGCGTTATCGAAGTCAAACTTTTTTAGCAAGTCTTTCGTATACTTAGCTTGATTGATGAAGGTTCCCTGAGAGTTTTGATTGATTTGAAGTCAAAGGAAGTAGTTCAGCTCTCCTATCATACTCATCTCAAACTCACTCTGCATATACTTACCAAATTCTTGACATAGATGTTCGTTAGTAGAACCAAATATAATGTCATCCACATAAATTTGCACAAGTAAAATGTCATCATTTGAATATTTGATAAATAAAGTAGTATCAACTTTCCTTTTTGAAAAACCATTTTTAAGTAGGAAGGAACTTAAACGATCATACAAAGCTCGAGGGGCTTGTTTGAGTCCATAGAGTACTTTATGTAACTTGAAAACATGATCATGAAATTGAAAGTCTTCAAAACCGGGGGTATGTTTCACAAAAACCTCTTTCTTTTATAAAACCGTTTAAAAATGCACTTTTCACGTCCATTTGAAAAAGTTTAAAATCGCAAAAACATGCAAATGCACAAAGCATATGAATAGATTCTAGTCTAGCAACATGAGCATAAGTCTTGTCATAATCAAGTTATTCTTCTTGATTATAATCTTGAGCTATTAGATGAGCATTGTTGCGTAAAACTTGTCCATCCTTAGTTTATTTCGGAACACCCATTTGGTACCGATTACAGATTGATCAATAAGTTTACGAACAAATTTCCAAACTTGGTTTCTCTTGAACTTGTTTAGTTCCTCTTGTATGGCATAAATCCAAAATTTATCTAAAAATGCATCTGCTACTGATTTAGGTTCTACTTGAGAAATAAATGCAATATTAGCAGCTATATCTCTAGTAGAAGAACGTGTACCTACTCCCTTCGATACATCACCTATGATAAGAGACTCTGGATGGTCTGACATGAATTTCTTCTTCTTTAGTAGACTCTCCAGATAGTCTTTGTCGGCAGTAGTAGCTTCAGGTGCTTTGAAAGTTTTCTTGCGTCTTCGTCATTGCTGTCACTTGCTATATGACTGTTGAGCTCATCAAATGAAACGTTAATCGATTCTTAAACAATCATAGATCTTTTATTAAAAATTCTATTTTCTTTACTCTTGGCAGCATGATCGAGGAATATCCCTTCGTCTGCCTTCGAGTCGAACTTACCCAAGTTATCCTTGGTGTTTAGGATAAAACAACGACATCCGAAAACTTTGAAATAAGAAATATTAGGAATGCGATCAAACCATAATTCATAAGGTGCCATTCTTCGATATAGGTCGAATCAGAATCCTATTCAAAACATGACAAGCTGTACTTACAGCTTCAGCCTAAAAATATTTAGGAAGATTATACTGGTTTATCATGATTCTAGCCATATCGCTTAGAGTTCTATTCTTCCGCTCCACAACACAATTATGTTGTGGAGTTATAGGACAGGAAAATTCATAAGAAAAATCATTTGTTTCGCAAAACTTTTTGAAATCAGAATTTACGAATTCGTCTTCATGATCACTTCGGACACAAGTAATCATGATTTTTTTTTCGTCTTGAACCTTTTTAGAGAAAATATCAAATTCAAAAAGTGCATCACTTTTGTTTGCTAAAAAGAAAATTCTTGTATATCTAGAGAAATCATCAACAATAACAAATGCGTAGAGCTTACTACCAAGACTGGCGACTCTACTAGGTCCAAACAAATTCATATGTATCAACTGCAAACGTCTAGAAGTACTTATAACATTGATGGATTTAAATGAGGATCTAGTTGCTTTGTTTTTCTTGTAATCAACACATACCATGTCTCTCTTGAATGATATCTCAGGTAGTCCTTTTACCAATTTCTTCGTTGATAGCCTTGAAATGATATCTATGTTTGTGTATCCTAGTCTCATATGCCATAGCCAACTTTCATCTTGGTTGACTATTAGACACTTACCTGCATTGTTAGTACTTTCTAAAAAAAATACATAAATATTGTCCTCCCTGATTCCTTCATAAACAAGATTACCAGTAGACATATCATATATATAGAACATTTGTCTTTAACAAAATTAATACCATAACCATTGTCAGCAAAATGGCTAATGCTTAGAAGGTTGTGTTTTAAATCCGTTACAAGACAAACGTCTTTTATTACTGGATAAGGAGAAATACCAACAGTACCATTACCTATTATACTACCTCTCAGATTATTACTGAAGGAGACATATCATTCTCTTTTTATCGATAGCGTCGCGAATAGAGATGCGTCACCTGTTATGTGCCGCGAACATCCGCTATCGAGGATCATTTTACTTCTAGTATGAGAGGGTTGGCCCACCTAAAAGACGAGTAGATGTGACCTTTGGTACCCATTTCTTTGAGGGTCCAACATTCTTAGTTTTAGGGATCCAAGTGTATTTATTCATGTCTACTAACTTTTTAATTATACAGTACTGTGATATGTGCCCATGTTGACTACAATATGTACAGATAATTCTAGAGTGAATGTCCTTTGTTTCAGTGTAGACATGAGCCTTTTGTGTCTTGCGTGGATACTTGTAAGTGAAAGCATGATTATGTGGAATATGTTGCTTGCGTGCTTTCTTTGATCGTGTCCTATTTGGTATATGTTGCGTAGTAGGACAGATCTTAGGCAGTGTAACAGGAACAACCTGTTTGCCTAACTTCATCTCCAACTTTTTAGAGATTGAACAAGCTCATGTTTTTCAGCTTTTGTTCAGTGTTGATTCGTACTCTCTTCTCGGAGTTATATAGAGCAAGTACTTTTGCATAGTCCTCTCTCTGATCAGCTGTTTGTGAGCCTCATGAAGACTTAGCTTTATGTTAGCCAATTCTTCTGTGTTACATGTGATAGATGTCTCCTTTATTTCTTGCAATAAACTAGACAATATAGCCACTTCGGCTGTGTATGCTTTTATCTCTTTTCGATATTGCTTGTACTTGTCTAACATATTTTTGTGTTCGTCATGTAAGTCGCCAAAAGCATCAGAGAGTTCATCGAAAGTAGAATCATCATATAGAGGATTGTCTGATACCTGATCAAATGTCATTAAGCAGACATTTGCTGAACTATTGTGTCTTTCCTCTTCTTTTGATTCACTGGCCTCGCTTTCGTGCCAGATGCTGGTATTTGCATATTTTCGACCAGTTGTTGACTTCCTGCTTGATCGGTCGTATCGATTGCTTTTCTTGGCTGTTGGACAGTTCTTCTTTATATGTTCGGTCTTTTTGCATCTATGGCATATAGTTTCTTCTTCATTACTTTTTTGGACGTCTTTCTTCTTTCGGTTTGATTTCTCAAACCCAAGAACTTCTTGAAGTTTTTGACCAATAGGGCTTGTTCATCACGATCTGAATCTTTATCGTCAGTGTCTTCACTGGAGAACCTTTTAGCTTGTGTTTTGAAGGCGATAGATTTTTCTTTTGGGGTTGCCTCTTCAAAGTCTAGTAGGTCAAGCTCATGAATCATGAGTTTACCCATCAGCGTCTCTAGTGACATTGTGGTGAGATCGTTTCCTTCAATGATTGCGGTAGCCTTCAGGTTCTAATTCTTGGTCAGTCCCCTGAGTACCTTCCTGATCCTTTCATGGTTACTATAATCTTTACTAAGAGAAGGTAGATGATTAGTTATATCTAGGAAATGTGAACATTTGTGTGATTGATTCATTTGGCTTCATCTTGAAAGCCTCATACTCTTGTGTCAGTCTGCTGATCTTGGATTCTTTCACTTGTGTAGTTCCTTCATGAGTTCCTTCAAGAAGTTTCCAGATCTCGTGTGAAGTGACACAGGTAGATACTCTATTGAATTCAGTCTTGTTTATGGCACAGAATAAAGCATTGATGGCTTGTGCATCAAGACTAGCCTGCTTCTCTTCTTGGTCAGTGTATCTATCGTGTGGCTTTTCTACTAGATTACCATCAATCACAATTCTGGCAGGTTTCTTGTAACCGTCCATAACTATCGACCAAAGATCGAAGTCAAGTGATTTAAGAAAGAAACTCATGCTTGTTTTCCAATAAGTATAGTTTGTTCGATCAAATAGTTGGGGGTCTATTCGTGGATTGTCCTTCACCTGTGAATATAGATTTCACGACTGCTATATATACTCTCTAGGGTGTTATATATAAATATAACCTGCTCTGATACCAATTGTAGGAACGTTGAGCACCTATAGGGGGGGATGAATAGAGTACGTGTGTGCAGCGGAAAGATAATCACCAATTTAAAAAATTATATGCAGTGTCACAGGTGATAAGTGCTAGACAAATGATAACGAACTATATTCATAATTAAATACGTAAAGTAAAGAGCATCAGAAAAATAAACTCATGACACATCGATGTATACTGGTACCCTCTGAGAGGACTAGTCCAGTCTCGAGTACTCTTGCTTGATGTTAATCCACTGCTACACAAGCTTTGAATCCGAAGCGCTTGCAGCTCCTTACAACCACGAGTTTTTATTCGAAGGACTTACGACTTCAAATAAGACGAACTTTGAAAACTGGAACTTTTTCAGAAAGTCTTCTTTACAAACTCGAACCAAAGTCTAGGTCGAACTGGAAAGGCACTTGCTTGGCTGGGAGTTGTTAAAGGCTAGATATGAAAGTGTCGAGCTCTCGAATGCTTTTGAATAGATAGAGAAGAAAAGAATGAATGAGTGATTTGGAATGAGAGCTTCTCATCTATTTATAGCATTTTTGTGGGCAGAACTCGGAATTAGTTCGAGTTCATATTTTTCGTAATTCAAAAATTGGTTGCAGATCTTCAGGAAGACCACGAACAATCAGGAACTAACTTGGCCGAACTCTTAGGTTGAGTTCTCTGACCAGTTATTTGTATTTTCATAAAGATTTTCTATTTGGTATTAGGCTTTTGTTTATTGGATATTGGGTATAGGCTAGTATGGAATGTGGAGTAGATAGATAAGCTATTTGGAAAGTGGAGTTTAGTAGAATAGTCAATTGCCAATCCGATCGACCTTACATTTTTTCTAGACTCAATAAAATGAAAAATGCAGAAGAAAATATAAAAAGATGTCTTGATCAACATCTGAAGTCTTTGTATGATGAAGACGACGAGTGGTAGCAGTCTGGAAGTAGATGTTCTTTGTGGACCTGTAGCTGCGTATGTATATCGACAAAGTTTATGTTGATTATCAAAATCAGGTGTGACCATGACCAATGGGCCAATACTTTTGCTGCTGTCTAATGATGATATCACATACCTTATATATATATATATATATATATATATAATATATATATATATATAATTTAAAAAAGTCCAAACCGACTAGTCCCCGACTAATCCAATTAATCCCTAGTCCTCGCTAACCGGCTAGTGGCCGACTAGCAATTTTTACAACCTTGATTTTGGATGGAAAAAAAAAGTTGGAATAGACAAGCGTATGCAAGGTTGACTCAGCCAACTAGAAGAATTGGGATTAGGGGAGAGCGAGCAGCTGCAGAGAGCTTCCTCTTCTCTGTTGAAAACTGAGTAAGAGAGAGAGAGAGAGTGGCGCCTCTTCTTCTTCTCTGTAAATCGACCAAACCAAGCATCTTTACTGGTTCAACAATAGGAAGCACCCTTAAAGTCCTTGAGGACACTATCCAAATACCTCCAAAACAACCATAACCTTGCCTACCTCAAGTCCTATCAAACTCCAACAACTAACTTGGTTAGTTTTTCCCAAATTTCAATTTTTTTTATAGTTTGTTTAGTGATTCCTATTCATGGATATTCTCTTTTCCTTGTCTATATTTCATCTATTCACAATATGTTTGCATCTTTACTAGTTCAACAATAGGAAACAAGCTTAAAGCCCTTCAAAACACCATTCAGATACCTCCAAAACAAACCTAATCTTGCCTACTGTGCAACATAGAAGTTGATTACCCAATAAATTCCTAGGAAAAAAGAAAATATATCTTGGATTGCTATTGCTATTGCATATTCAACTCCAGTTGCAGTTGCTACTGATTTTTTTTTTATCAAGAATCATAAGATTAGTTAATTAGTCGGAAACTTCATAGATTTATTGAATCAATTAGTATTCTTGTCTTGGATTAAAAAAGAAAGAAAATTGGGATATTTATATTTTTTTTTAATGATTTCTTTATATCCTAATATATATGATTAATGATTGAAGTAGAAAGAGAGTTGAGAAAGAGATGGTTGAAACAAAATAATTTCTTTTAAAAAAAAGTTGGGCCTTAGTCATGGTTAAAATTTGGAGTACAAGATGATCAAGAATTTTGGCACGATAGTGTAGTTGGGTGCCTCAACTAGTGTTTTAGCTATGTTAGGGAAGGCCAAGCCATAAGTGTGTCATAACTAGAAAAATCAGGCCAAGTTGTGACATGACCACTATAAATATTTTAATTATTATTATTAAGATTAATGACCTTTAGAAGACCCGGTTGTATCAAACTAGACCCGAACCAAATCCAAGCCCATGTAGGCATGTAGTGAGACCAAAGACGGCCATGTAGATATATTTATGTGTGTACAAATATCTCTTATTTATTTTTAGGACGACAAATATTTCTAAATATTTGATTATTCGTATAAAATATGTATTATTAATATTTAAATGTGTTTAGAATATTTGTACGATTTTCTAGGGTCAAATAAAGGGGGTAAGGTTAGCAAGCCCACCAACTCAAGTAACTAAAAACTAAATAGCTAAGTTTTCCCAAGGTTCAAATATCGGTATCGGTATCGGTATCGGACAATTTGTATGAGTATCGGTATCGGAAGTATCGGCGGGACCAACTCAAGTA